>OX465297.1:87958536-88279537 GCA_949987735.1 Leucophora obtusa | reverse complement strand
TTAACAAAAATTTTTTTAGATGCAACAGTTTGTTTTAGCAATTTTTAGTTTACTAATATTTTGCAAAATTTTCTGCAGATTTTCTAAATTTAGATGTTTTATTTTTGCTGTTTTTATCTTACTGCAACATTTTCAATTGTATTTCAAAATTTATCATTTTCTTTCAGAAGTTATCAATTGTTTTTCTGATTTATCAATTGTATTTCGGAAATAATCAATTTATTTCCAGTTTTATAATTACTTTTCAGAAATTATCAATTGATTTTCATATTTATCAATTGTATATCAGAAACTACCAATTGTATTTCAGAAATTATAAATTGTATTTCAGAAACTGAAAATTGTATTTCAGAAATTTAATAATTGTATTTTAGAAATTCGCAATTGCATTTCAGAAATTATCAAATGTATTTTACAAATAATCAATTGTATTTCTGAAACTGGCAACTGTATTTTAGAAATTGCCAATTGTATTTAAGAAATTATCAAATGTATTGTATTTTAATATTTTTGAATCCGCTCACGTAATTACCCCCATGATAAAAAAAACCCTAAGACATTACCCATATATGGAATAATATATGAATTCATATATGAAGATATATGGAATATATGAACCAATATATGGACCAATAAATGCAGTATATTATCATATATGGATTCATACATTTGAATGTATTTACCCATATATGCTTCCATACATAACATATATGTTCATATATGATCATACATTAAACCATATATGCTCATACATGAAACAATATATGAACATATATGAACATTTTCACCTGGATTGGCAAAACATCGTTATATGATGAAAAATAGTTCTGACCAAAATTGATCCAAATCGAAAGGGGTCGATTCCAACCATTGGTTTGAGATGGAATGACCCATTACATATATTTATAACCTGTGGTAAGCATTCTTTTGTATTAGAAAGTAAAGGAATGACCTTTCATTACATGGTAATCATTACGATAATGACCTGTCACTCTCATACTTATGAAAAGTATGCGGTTTATATTTTGTGCACATATATTTTTATGCGTTAATGTACGAGTACTAACATATTATGCCAAAAGTATCCGCCAGCGATATTTCAAAATACGAGTATCATACGGTTGTAAAAAATATAAATAAAGGTCGTCACTAGAAAACGTTCTACTGAATTTTTAAAGTTATTATTATGCATTCATTATCAGTTATTAAATATTCAGTTTTGAATAGATAAATATTTTTCCTTCAAATGGAAGAACGCAGGAAATATTCTGTTTTAAACAATGAATGGCAATAAATAGGAACCTTTTAATTTTTTTTTTTTGGAAAACTTGAGATAAGCTTCCAAATGAATTCTAAATGACCCTTAGTTACTAGTTGTATAAAACTACTAGTAACTTGTTATTAGTGTAATTTATATATTGATCTCACTCAACACTTTCTAGAACTATTATCATTACTAAACCGTTATTCTAAAGATGAACTACTATAGTTTCTGAAACTCATTTTAAGCGGAAAAGTTTCACTAAAATAACAAGTTCATAAAATGCACTGAAATCAAAAATTTCAGAAAAGGCTACATGCAAGCAACTTCAGTAAAAAACAAAAACAAATTTTCACGTTGAACACATATTAACATAGTAGCACAGCTTATTTTAATGCAACCCAGTAGGTTGCATTTACGTTGTCCGTGTCTTGTCTTGTAAAGAAATTTGAAAATAACACACAAAGCAACAACAACGAAAATAATTTTGTTGTTGCTTTGTGTGTAATTTTCAAATTTCTTTACGCATTTCATTGCATGTCAAGACATTAGGTTAGGTTCATCGTTCTTTGTATTTGTTGTTGAATTCGTAGACTTTCCCGTCTGAGCTAATGTTGCTTGTGCATAGGGTATTCAATCGATTAATCAAATAACGATTAATCGAACAATTTTTCTCAAAAATTGTTCGAATAATTTAAAATGTCCAAATTTCGAACAACGAATAATTCGAATAATTTCATACCATTAATCGATTAATCGAAATTGGCAGAAAATTACAAAAATATTTAAAAAATAAAAATTTTTTATTAAAGTAAATGTGCTAAAATCTCAAAACTTTTTTCAAATAATTGTTATAAATAATTTTCTGTAGGCTTGTACCTATCCGGATTTCATTCTGGCCTAAAAAATAATTAAGGGACGACCTTTTAGAATTTCTAGAAATATTTGTTAGCTTCAACTCAATGAGAATTTCATGTTTTCTAGTAGGAGCGTTAATAAACATCTTAAATCATACAGAAAAACAAAGATAACATAAAATTATCACAATTTGCTTTATCATCTCTGTTGTTGTGACTTATCTAGTAAAGTAGTGGTATCTATTTACGTATAATATAATATAAACGAAAGCATTAATAATTATTGTAATTAATGATTATTATAATTATTAATAATAATTAATGATCAATGTAATAAAGCTTGTTTAGTCAGCACTCTGAATTAATAAAATAAAGCGATGGAGGTACTGAAACGTAGAGGGAAAATCAATTCTCAACATAATTCCTCTCTACATTTACATTTTTGTATGTACACAGAAAAAACAGTAGGCACCAACAATGGGAATTTGTAAAAGCAATCACATTTTCTTTGAAATTGAAATTTTATTCCCAACAATTTTTTTGTTTAAAATATTTGTAACTCGTTTGAAAATTGTTAACTTTCATATAAAAATTGTTTAAAAATAAAAATTCAAAGTTACAAAAAAAAAAAAATTTTTTTTGAATTTACAAATTTTTTTATTGGTGCCTTTTTAAAAAGTTTTTTTTTGTATTTACAAATTTGGTATGAGAAAGTGTTTAAAAATTTAATTGGAATTTTATAAATTCTTTATGTGTACTCAATGCATACGAAAGAGATACAAATTAATGTACGGGGCCTTATATTCGTCTTTAACTCTTTAGCTCATTGCGGTGTGGTTTTCTCCGATTTGGATAAAATTTTAATATGCGAAAGAGGGAACAGAAAAAAAAATAATTACAAAATCTGATCTCAATTACTACATTTTTTTATTTTTATGAATTTCAGAAGAGTTACTAAATTTATTTTTGTTCCTTTTCCTTTAAAAAAAATTATTAAAAACACAACAAGTGTACACTCATAGAAATAAATCCGTAAAAATAGCAGAAAAAGTTACTAAAAATTAGTTAAAAATGATGCTGCAGAAAAAACTGCTAAAATTAGCAGATTTTTTTACTAAATACTAGTAAAATGAGAACAGCAAAATTATAACTGCTAAATTTACAGAATTTTAGTTATACTTAGGCTAACTTTTAGTTAATTTAAAATAGCAAATTGTACTGTAAAATCTGCAGAAAATTTTGCTAAATATTTGTAGACTAAAAATAGCAAAAATAAACTGTTAAATCTACAAAATTTTTGCTATTTTTAAGCTAAATTTAGTTGAATGCAAATAGCAGTCTATTCTGCTAAAATCAGCAGAAATATTTGCTAAAAAATTGTAAACTGCTGTTTTCAAAAGTCTCGATTTTTATTTGCATTTAAAAAAAAAAATCGAAAAAAAACTTCGAAAATTTTAAATTTTTTGGTGATTTTTTAGGCTACTAATTATTTAGCAAAATTTTTTGCTGATTTTAGCAGGTTAATTTGCTAATCTCCATTTACAAAAATTTAGCTCATATATAACTAAAATTCTGTATATTTAACAGTTTTAGTTTTGCTGTTCCTATATTACTAATATATAGCAAAAAAATCTGCTAATTTAGCAGTTTTTTTCTGCAGCATCATTTTTAACTAATTTTTAGTAGTTTTTACTAATTTTTTTACGGACTTTTTTCTATTAGTGTATGTATATTATTTTACATAATTTTTTTTCGATTAATCGATTAATTTTAAAATTTTGTTCGATTAACCGGTTAAGAAAATAACCCGAATAATTATTTGCACGATTAATCGATTAAAATAAAAAGCCGATTAATTGAATCCCTACTTGTGCATGATGCGTCGCTGATGGCAAAGTTATATATTTCTTGTTTCTGTTAAAAAAAAAGAGAAAAAACAAACACTATAAGCAAATAAAAAAAAATGGAAAAGAAAAAAATAGAAAAGAAAACAACATTAACACACACACAAATATAGTGGAAGTGCCTTGAATATGCCCCCGATTGAGCGGTCATGGAATAGGTCCTTTAATGGCAGTTGACTCGTTTTTTGCGTTGGCCATAATTAAATTAAAAAATCAATTAAAAACTAGGAAATTACCTCAAAAACTTTGATAATATAAATAAAAATTAAAAAATTCCCTTTAACTTAAAAAAAAAAGTTAAATGAAATACCAATTGTTAAAACTAAAACAGCTTTAACATTAAAAAAACGTTGAAGATACAAAACTTAAAATGTCATAGCAAAAAATTATAGAAATTTAAAATAAGAGCTAAAATAAGCAAATCGTAAACAAATAAAGTTAAAAATAAATAAAAGAGTAAAATAAATAAAAAAAAGTATTTTTAAAAATATGCCGCGAATTTTGGTCTTTATTTCGGTATCGGTCAAGTTTTTTAAAAGCAACAGCTTTTTAAAAGCAACAGCAACAGATCAGAAAATACTTAGAAAATTAATTCATTCTCTTTTGTTCATATTTGTACTAATTTAGTACTATGCCTTCGGTTGACAGGTCATGGGATAGGTCCTTGGATGGCAATTCACTCCATATTTCCCGTAGGGTAGATACCACAAATATTAACTGATGACCCTGACGACCCCAGAGACCTATGGGTCAACCTACAACATTGGGTCTTACGTGCAAAGAAATCGACCCTATTCACAAGACCCCACTACGAGATTGTCGTGCCATTCATAATTTGCTTTTTACCCCCAACCTCGAAAAGGCTTGACCTACAATCAAACGAAAATTAATGAAAAATATGGCCGTCATTAGCGAAAGAGTAGATAGGATTGAAAGTTTGATCGAGAATATCATTGATAAAGATGAGAAAAAGAGATGGAGAAAGAACCGAACCTTGCGAAAGCTGAAACCCATTGGATGAGATCCCATCTATAACAACACGTATAGTGCGGTTTCGGAGAAAGCTCAAAATAAGTCGAGAGAAGTTCTATTGCATATGTTTAATAGCCAGAGATACGAAAAGAAACTTAAACAACCCCTCCCTTAAATACTATAAAGATTATTATATGTGAATTTGACCTCTAACCCTGTTTTGATCGGGCTACCCACTTTAAAAAAACTTAAAACAGCCAAGTTATTTCAATTTTACCGATCAGCTACTGCAGAACATTTTTTTTTTTCTTTTTTTAAATAACAAGCCCAAAAATTAATCAAAAAAAGATCAAAAAATATAATTAAAAGTTAAAAGTTTTGTATGAAAGTGGTTCAGCCAAAAGAGCCTTTTTTTGATTCAAAAATGACTCAAAAAAATTATTTAAAAAAATTCTAAAGGCTCAAAAATTAATCTTTTTTTGAGCCTTTTTTTAATTGTTCACAAAATATTCAAATTTGTTTACATTTCTGAACCATCTTTTGGATTTAATAAGTTGGCTCAATTTTTTCTGTCTTTTATGATTTACTTCAGAAGGCTCATATTTTTGTCCAAAATATGAGCAATTTTTGACAAAATATTTTAAAATTTCAAAAAAATTTGTTTTATTTGACTAAGTTTTGACTCATAGAAAATAGTCGGCCTTAAAAAAATAACATAAACCAAAGAGTTGAGAACTTTTGTAAAACAATGAGAAAAAATTAAGAACCAACTTCAAAAATAGTAGACAAAAGTATTAAAATTGATTAAAAAATTAAAAAAAAATTATGACCCCAGCCCGGGCTTGAACCTTGAACACTTTGCTTGTGAAACCATCACCTTACCACCCCAACACATAAACTTATGAAAAATCACCTCTTCCGATGCTATTAATGTTGAGACGAATAACTGGTCTGGGTGTTGTTCAAAATAACTTTAACATTACATTTTTGGTAGTTTTTTGCGTTGGCCAGAAATCGGAAAATCTGCATGGACTGATAAATATTTAAGATGTCAAGAAACAGTGATTATTTGAGAATGGCATCCAATTTATTTTGCTAGGTATTAAAGTTAAGGAGCGGTTTTTCGTTCAATTTCCCATTTTCTAAAAAAATTATGATTGCTGCATCTTTTTAAGTAACAGCAAAATAAATGTAATTTTTGAAGTATAATTATATCTTGTTAAATATTATCATTTTTAATTTCTGATTTAATCTTATTATATACATTAGTGTATATGTTGGACCAAGGACGACGCCTATTGATTTTGGTTAAAATCGGTCCATGTTTAGACCTAGTGCCCATATAAGGGTCCTACCAAAATTATACTGTTTATACGCTGCAGGTCGTAAATATTAAGATATTTTGATGAAATTTGGTACACAGACCTATATTAGCCCAATAACGCAGCTTATTGATTTTGGTGAACATCGGTCCCTGTTTAGACCTAGTGCCCATATAAGGGTCCTACCAAAATTATAGTGTTTATACTCTGCAGGTCGCAAATATTAAGATATTTTGATGAGATTTGGTACACAGACCTATATTGGCCCAATAACGCAGCCTATTGATTTTGGTGAACATCGGTCCATGTTTAGACCTAGTGCCCATATAAGGGTCCTACCAAAATTATACTGTTTATACGCTGCAGGTCGCAAATATTAAGATATTTTGATGAGATTTGGTACACAGATCTATATTGTCCCAATAAGGCAGCCTATTGATTTTGGTGAACATCGGTGCATGTTTAGACCTAGTACCCATATAAGGGTCCCCCCAAAATTGGCTTGGTTACAAACTGCACGTCGCAAATATTAAGATATTTTATTGAAATTTGGTGCGCTGACTCACATTATAGAAAATTTTGACACAAGCCACATTTTAACCCATTCGAATTTCGGATCCAAACATTAGTTGGCTTTTAACCAGACTGGTGTAGGGTATTGTATAGTCGGCATGCCCGACTTTAACCTTTTTACGCGTTTTTTAATGACTCTTCGGCATTTATTTTTTTTTCAACTTCAGTTATTGTTTTTGTTAAACCAATAAGAAACCAAACTGATTGAGTTTGTAATTTAACTTAACAAATATTTCTAGAAAATCTAAAAGCGTCGTACCCTGACGATTTCTTTAGGCAAAAATGAAATCCGAATAGGGATATGCCTTTAACAGATTATTTCTCACAATTTGTTAAATAAGTTTTGGGGTTTTAGCACATTTAATTCCTTTAATGCAGTTAATGTATATCCCCATAAAAAAATTAATATGCAAGTGCTTGTGCAAATCTAAATGTTACTGCCACTTTAGAAAACATCAGGGTTTTCCAAGCTTATTTGGAGGAAAATAAATTTTGAGTTATTGACCGGGCTACCCCCTGGAAATATCTATTTGGGTGTAAAACTACGTCTCGCAAAAAACTAGGATAATCGGATATCGGGAAGACGTGCCGCATCGGCACTGAAGTTTCCAACACGAATACTCTTTATTATAAAACAATAAAAATTAAAATCGGTTAAACAACAGCCGAGTTATTACAATTTTCCCCGGCAACTGATTTGTCGCAGGCCACTTATTCAAGAAATTCAGTTCCAACTTTTAAAATTTATTGAAATAATATACTACAGAAACATTTTTTTATTCTATTGATTCCAAGAAATTCAGATAAGAAGTATTTTTTATATTGAGTTTCGCTAACTCGTTTTAAATTATTGACAAAAAGGTCACAGTTTTTAAACACTGTTTTCAAAGAAATTTTAAAAAATCTACGATTGGACGTTATGTTTTTCAAACACTCGTTAATTTTCCAAAATTTCTTTAAAAAAAATTTAAAATTGTAGATTTAAAAACAGTGTTTAAAAATTCTGACCCATTTTGCACTAATTTAAAACGAGTTAGCAAAACGCAATATAAAAAAATACTTCTTATCTGAGTTTCTTGGAATCAATAGAATAAAAAAGTGTTTCTGTAGTAGATTATTTCAACAAATTTAAAAATTTGGACCCGAATTCCTTAATTAAATGGTCTGCGACACATCAGTTGCTTGGGGAAATTGTAAAAACTCGGCTGTTTTTTAACCGATTTAAGTTTTTATTGTTTTATAAAGGCACAATTACACGCGAGAGAAAAGTGCTAGAGATAGAGCTAAAAACAACACTAAATAGCCTAAATCATTCACAATAGAGCTATTTAGAGGTGATTTTTGCTCTATCTCTAGCAGAAAACTGCAACAGTTTGTAGGCGGTAATTAACAGTAAAAAAATTTGGATATCGGTAATCGCATTCTTTTTAATTTTTTTTATATTATTTCTTTGAATTTCATTATAAAAATGTGCTTCAACAGTTTTAGTAAGATGTTGAAAGGGTAATGGTTGATAAAATATATTTTTTTAAATGGCAGAAAACATGTGCAAGTCCAAAATTTTAAAGGATTTTCAAAATAGATTTTCTCATAAAGAAATTTCTTTAAAATATTCGGTTCCCAAATCAACGATTTGTTGCATAGTTAATAGTGGTAATATCCATGCAATTCATAAAGGAGGAAGACCCTGTACAACAACTGTAAGAGAAGATAGAAGAATAAAGATTTTTTACGAAATATAGCAAAGCAATTCCCAAAGAAGTTAAACCTGAAAAAAAGAAATAATTAAGTATGGGGGTGTTTTCCCGGATATGGGATTGATCCAATTCACCGTATTACTGATACTGATACGATAATGTTTTTAAAATGTAATATCGGCAATAAAGTATTCCCAAATAGTTACGAACTTTTCGTCGAATTGGGAAAGCACTGGAATGTTGTTTCCAACGACTATATCAAAAAGTTCATAGCCTCAATGTCTAAGATACATGTATTCTTAAGTAATTTAAAAATCATGGATATGCAACAAAATGTAGAATGTTTAAAGTTTTTTTCTTTATTTTTAATCTTGTTGGGAGTTGCAAATGTTTTAAGCACTTTAATTTTTACAAATTTTGTTAAAAGTTGATTTTTTTTCGTTATAAGTTAAGAAATATCTTTTTTTTATTTTTATAAGGTAATATACAATAACTGAGTTTAATAAAACAAAATAAAAACTTGTGCTGGAAGTCTAGTCGAAATATTATTAGCTAACATGTGATTTTAGTTGCAAATGTTGTGAACACCACTTTATATGCATTAGCTTACAATAGGTTTGTTTTTTTCGAATTTTATATAAATATTCCATACAAATTTAAGCATTATAAAAATGTTAAGTAGGTATAAATTTAACTTCTTTAAAATTAAGTAGTTATAAAAATGCTGCCAAGTCTTGAAAATTCTTGGCTTTTCTCTTTCAAATGTAAACAAAAATATTTGTGACAGAATTTTTTGGAATTTTAGTATTTTGAGATTGATAAAATATTAAAAACAACAAATGCTAACAAATGAATTATGTGGTTGTTAGTAAAGGGAGAGCATGCCACTTAAGGTAATTGCTATATTTCGCGTTCCGGGCAAGCCCATATACGAAAACAGATTTCGTCCAAAGGCAGCCCCAAATGTTTAAATTTTGTTTGTTTACAAAAAATAAAAACAATTCACGTAAGTACGGATAGTCGCTTTTTTACAAGAATTTATAGATATAGATATGAAATTCGAAAAAAACAAACCTATTATTCAGTCTAAACTTAAGTATTATGGCCCATATCGAATAAAATAGGCTATGGAAGAAAATTTTGTGGAAGAACTTATAGTTTATCTTTTCATTGCAAAACAGCGCAAGACTATTAGAGTGCTAAGAAACCTTTTCTTAGTTAACTAAAAAAAAATCTCTTTTAGGAACAATCTTTATTTTACATAGACTTATAAATTGAAAGGTACTTTTCAAGAACAAAATAACTAAACAATCCAAAGGAAGAAATAGAAACGGAAAAAAATTATGCGTCATGGGAATGTTTTACATTAAAACTGCCTTGAGGACATTGTCAAGTGTGTCATATGTTTACTTTTAATCTCTGTTGGTTTCTGTGCTCTTCCATGCAGCAGTACGTTTCAGTTTTATTTTCATATATTTTTTGTACAAAAACATAAAGTTGTTTTGTTGAAAAAAAAGTTCAAAAATACGAGGACAAAAATGGTGGCAAAAAACCAGAAAAATAAAAACATCAAATGAAGAATGTCTCCTCACCCGGACAGTACACCTTAGTGAAATTTGGTTATATTGTGGTTTGAAAGTGAGGTCAATAATGAATCAAGTTTTCAGACGTCATTCATTTTGTGTCATTTACTTTAAAGAGTGGGCCACAAGTAGTCCAGAACTAGGTATAGACAAAAAAAAAGTGCTCGACAAAAAGTGAGTATAGAGGTTGAATACACTATATTTATGATTAAAAAGACGACATTAAAAGTTATGACTAGGGCAACTAAAAAAAGCGCTAAAAGCAATGTTTTAAGCTCTTAAAAAAAGCCCGGAAACACAGTAAAATAAGCAGTTAAAATGCAAAAACAAGCCCTTAAACTTCATTATTTCTTCATTAAAATCCCCATAAAATTTAAATTTTTATTTAATACAATGCTGGAATGTATCCTTGGAACTTCAGGAATCAGACAAAGTTGTGATATTCTTAAATTTAATGTCATCGGGAAAAACATTAATTACATTAAAGGAATTAAATATGCTAAAATCCCAAAACTTATTTAACAACTTGTGAAAAATAATCTTTTGAAGGTATGGCCCTATCCGGATTTCATTCTTGTCTAAGGAAATCGTCATTGTCATATCTGTACTTAGAATTCAGTTTGGAAAAATAAAAAGTTTATTTTAACAAAAGAGATTTTTTAATTTAAATAAACTTAGAAAAACAAATTTTGAATAAAAAAATTTATGTCGACTTTAAATAATGTTTAGAATTACTGATTGTAAAAAAAAACCAAAAATATGCTCTATTTTCGCATAAAAAATCTAAAATAAGCTTAATTTTTAAAGAAAATAGCAAAAATAAGCCAATATTTACAAAATAAGCAAAAACAAGCAAAATTAAGTGAAATAAGCAAAAAAAAGCTCTAACAAATATAGCTTAAAATTCTTATATTTTTAAGATCAGAACTTGTATTAAATCAAAGGCCTTGCAACTCTCTCAATATTTTTTATTTGAAAAAATATTAGGCGGCTTGGAACAGGAACGAACTCCGACTGGTTAATCAGGGATGGAAAAGGCTCACTTAATCGGGCTCTTATACCAAAAAATGTTCGATCGATCTTACATATTTAAAAATGTAAGTAACTAAAAAATAGCTTTCTCTTTGGCTCGTTAAAAAACATAAAAATTAAATATTTAGATATTAGCAAATACTAGCACAAATTGCGAAAAAAAAAACATTTGCAAAAAGCGAAATTTTTGGAACAATATATTCGCTTGCAGAATGTCGATTGCTGATTACTTTTTTTAATTCATTTTCTGTACCATAAAGCCTTTTTCGAATTCCGCCGTTATTTTGCAATTTTTAAGTGCGGTTTTTTTAAATATATAACCTAGGGATTAAATTTTTGTACCATTAAGCCTTTTTTCAAATTCCGCTATTATTTTGCAATTCTTTACGTGCGTTTTTTTTTTAATTTATAATCTAGGGGCTATAATACACATTTCAGACAACAAAGTTTGGTGGCTAATTGCAAAAAAAATCGCGAAAAATAAAATTTGCAAAACGGAAAATTTTTGCATCAATATATTTGTTTGTAGAATCTAAATCGCTAATTACGTTTCCTAATTAATTTTTTGTACCACAAAGTCTTTTTTCGCGTTCCGCTTTTATTTTGCAATTTTTTAAGTACGTTTCTTTTTAATTTATAATCTAGGGACTATAATACACATTTCATACAACAAAGTTTGGTGGCTAGTTGCAAAAAAAAATCGCGAAAAATAAAATTTGCAAAAAGGATACATTTTTTCATCAATATATTTGTTTGCAGAATGTAAATCGCTGATTAAGTTTTTTAATTAATTTTTTGTACCATAAAGCCTTTTTTCGCTTTCCGCGATTATTTTGCAATTTTTTAAGTGTGATTTTTTTAAATTTATAATCTAGGGTCTATAGTACCAATTTTATATACAAAAGTTTGGTGCTTAGTTTGCAAAAAAAAAAAAAATAAATAAATCGCAAAAAAAATATTTGCAAAAAGGAAAATTTTTGCGTCATGCAGACTGTTGATCGCTGATTGAGTTTTTTAATTATTTTTTTCTACCACAAAGTCATTTTTCGCGTGCCTCTGTTATTTTGCAATTTTTTAAGTGCGGTTTCTTAAATTTATAATCTACGGAGTATAATGCTCATTTCATAAATCAAAGTTTGGTGGTTAGTTGCAAAAGAAGAACATTTTGGCATGGTTTGCAGAATGTAAATCTTTTAATTAATTTTTTGAACCCCAAATCCTTTTTTCGCATTCCGGTATTATTTTGCAATTTTTTACGTATGGTTGTTTAAAATTCATAATCTAGGGCTACAATACTGTTGGAATAGTATAATTCCATAGTATAGTTCCATTCTTGCTTTTTATAACTAAATTATTATTTTCCATTCCTGGTTACAATCGATGTTTTGAGTCATACAAAGAGCGCACATAATGACCCTGCAAACATTTAAAAGATACCTTCCAAGAAGATATTAAAGCGATATCTTCTATTTGTCATTTGAATGAAAATAATCAAGTAGTATTTACTTTGAAATTGTCTTCCTTTTATCACTTGGAAGATAATTCGACGATATTTGGAAAAAAGTAATTCAAAAATTTTATCTTTTGTCATAACTTTTTATGACAATATTTCGGCAATATCATCTTTGTATCATTTGGAAGATAAAGCAAATTTGTTTGAAATCTTTTATCAATTTGGAAAAAAATTAAAACTAAATTTGTACAAAAACAATCAAAAGATATATAGGAAATAATCTCGTGAAAAGTTAAGATTAATTGCGCGGGAAAAATCGGCTAAGATGAAATCAAAATAATTTATAAGTTGGTCAATGGATTATGTATGCAGATATTGTTTTTCAGGCTTAAATTTAATAATGAAAAAATTAAATTGTTTTTTTTATTGTACTGGGAGTTTATTTAGCGATATCCCTTTTATCTTCCATATGAGTTATTGCTTTCATATTGCCTGGAAGTATTGTTTTAGTGTAACAGTTGTTTCCGACGGAGGAAACTTCCGGAATACGAAATTGATATTGCCGGCAATAAATGTTTTCTTCCTGGCGATATGTTCGGAGAATATTCTTCGTGTTGCCATGTTTGCTGGGTGATATTGGTTTGAGTATGTTCCTGTTCCAAGGCACATAATAGAACAAATGCTTTCTCAGTGATAGAGAGTCCCCCAATCTCTTTATTATGTATACTCTTTGATTAAATCTAAATTGTTCTATCTTTTCAAATAAAAAACATGCTCTGGCTTCTTTTGGGTTGCCCTTGTTATGACCATTCAAAGTTTTTCGTTTAAAAAACTAAAATAAATATTTAGTAATTCATTTAATTTGAGATAAGGAAGACAACTTTATGCATTAAATAAAAAAAATAATTAAAATTGAGGTATATATAAAATAAATGCAAGCATTTTATGAAAAAAATAGTCCACTTGTCCTTGAAAAGAAATTAAAAAATATATACAAAGTAAAGTATTTGACAATATGACGTTTAATAAGGAAGTAGTAGCTGTTATATAAAAAAAAATCGAGTGGAATATGGTTCAAAATAAGGAAGAAAAAAGGAAATTAAGATAACAATGTTTGCAAATTAAATTGATCATAGGAGACACAAATACATAATTTTTTTTTTGTTCGGGGTACCGATAGAGAATTAAAGAGAATTAAAATACCTTTAGTAAAAAGTACATAGTATTTAAATCCCACTAATTGTTATTGGTTTTTCTGAGAAAAAATTAAAAAAAATAAGTTTTTCGACATCCAGAAAAAAAAACATATTTAGAAATTGAAATTTAATAATCGGCCATGACAGATTTGTGCGGAATTTTGTAGGTTCAAACACAAAAAAAAAGAATTTTCAAAATCGGTTAAGAATTGTGGCCTGAAATGTTATTTGCTCAAAAAAGTTCTTTTGGACACACTGAACAGCGGTTGCACATCTCATCACAGTATCCAGGACTATGTTGAAGAGAAGGGGCGACAAAATTCAGCATTGTTGCACGCCAACATTATAGGCATATTGTCACCGATTTGTCCTTCGTGCAATACAGTCCTATTAAGTTTTCCGGGACACCTCTATAAATATCTTCCATATTGTTTGGTGATTGAGGGTGATCAAATATAGCGGGGAGCGCCACTCAACAGATTCTTCTACAATGAATCTTCTATTAAGTGATCAACGCATGAGCGGCCAGGTCTAAATCCTGCTTGTTCACATCTTAAGTTCAACAGCGTAGGTGCGAGTCTGGTGTAAATGATGCGCGATAAGTTTTTTTTAATCATACTCATCAGTGTTATTCCTCCCCAATCTTTACAAATCGAAAGGTTCCCCTTTTTCGGAAGTTTCATTATGATGCCCTCTTTAAGCTCGGTTGGCATAAACTTGAGGTCCCAAAAGTCGTCTAAAATCAGCTTTATTTATAATCTGAGAAGGGATAGGCGAGATATAATGTATTCCAGGGGAGATATAATCTATTCCAGGTGCCTTATAGGTCTTGAGAGACTTTATGGCGTTTTCAATTTCCATTAAAGTGGGACAATTCACACCCATATAATTTCTTTCTGCACGACTATCGCATTGACATTGCCACTCGGATGGTGTGGCTGTTACTGCCAGCATAGTATGGTAATATCAGGCGGTTTTCATCGCCTCTTTTGAACATTAACAGTTTGTATCGAAAAATGTTAGCCTTTACAGACATGTGTACTTCTTATAGCAACATTTTTCGATACAAATTAAGAAGAGAGTGACTTAACAGAGGTGTGGGGAGTTGGGAAGTTTTTTTAATTATATAGTCGTTGGTAATATTCGGTCCAAATTCTAAGTTGCTCATCTTTAGTTGTAATAAAAATGCCATTGGCTTTTAAATTTCGATGTGTGATCTGTTGTTTTGTGATTTTGTATAATTCCTTTGAATCTATTGGTTTCAGCTGCGGATTGGGCTTCAGCGTCTAGATTTTCTACCTATTTACGTTTATCTTGTCTTGCGCTTCTTTTCAACTTACGGTCAATGATACAATACTGTTATTACAAGGATTGCTTAGCAGCACGCGTTTTAGCATTATTTAGCTTTCCTTTAAGAATGTTCCTTTCTTTAATAATACACCTAGTTTGGTCTGTCATCCATACTTTACTTTTTTCATTTGCAAATCCTAAGTGTTGCATGGCAGAATTTACAAAAACGTTTTTTATTTCTTTCCAATCCCTGTTATTATGAGCCTGAAGATGTTGATTGGCAGATTGGCATTTAACTCTCACATTTTCAACTTTGGTCTTTTTCGATTGCAAATTTTCTTTACCGCGCATGGTTTCAATGATTCTCTCCTTGGTGAATAATCTAATAGATATTATGCTATAAGAGTAAGGCTGCCAAATAGTAAAAAGCCTATCCCACTTGCTCGAAGTAAATCACTTTGTCTTCCAGAGTATAAATATATCATACTTGGGACTAGTTAATGGAATGGACCAATTAATTGATGATTTAATTGGCATTACAATTGACCAGTGCCAATGAAATTTTTTGGAATTACAATTGATCAATGCCAATGAAGTTTTTTTTGCAATTGGCATTGTTCAATGCATAAATGCCCAATTATAATTGATGAAAAAAGCATTTGTTTTCATGTTTCGGTAAAAAAAAAAAACAAATTAAGAAAAAAAGTTAAAAATTTGCGTGTTTTTTATCTTATATTCGCTATTTTGTCAAGTTTACATAACTAGAGTCTGATCCATCTACACTAACCAGTGTTAAAAGAAGAGTGAACAGCAGTACACTTGATAAAACTTGATAAAATAGCGAATATTTATAGTGCTTATAGCTCAGAAATTTTACATTCTTGTCTTAATGTCCTTTTTTATAAAACAATATTTTTTGTATACAATGCTTTTTTCTTCTATTATATGTACATTTCATTACCATCACGAGTACATTTCGTTACCATTGTTTTAGTCAATAACAATTCAAAAACTTCATTGGCGTTGCATGGCCATGCATGGTAATGAAATTTTTTGGCATTGAGATCAAGTAATGCCAATTACATTTCAATGCCTATGAAAAATTCGCAAGTATGAAAAATATGTATCCATCATCTGTTCTCACTTCACCATATTCTGGCCATCTTATTTCACATAAACCAGCTAATAACACTATGCGACAGTCAAAATCGGGATGGTATGAAACCAATGGGAAATGTTATATCGGTCAAAAACAAGTTATACGTGTCCCGGCGTTTCGCTGGGTTACCCCTAGGAATCGAGATATATCTTTTTTTTGACATAACTCGAGAACCACTAGTCCGATTTTGCTCAAACAATTTTAAAAAAATTAAAAATTACAATTCTTTTAATCTGTTCATATAACGTTTTTCTATATACTCAATAGTTTGCCGGTAAAAATAAATGTTTGTTACCGCTACCATAAAAATCAATAACCTTTTGTTTATTACTTTTTTTTAATATTTTAGGCAAAAAATATTTTTTTCTTCATACATTTATTTTTACCGGCAAAACTGTTGAGTATATAGAAAAACGTTATATGAACAGATTAAAGGAATTGCAATTTTTTTAAAATTGTTTGAGCAAAATCGGACTAGTGGTTCTCGAGTTATGTCAAAAAAAAAAAACCACCAAAGGTCAAATCGATATATCTCGATTCCTAGGGTTGACCCAGCGAAACGCCGGGACACGTATAACTTCTTTTTTACCGATATAACTTTCCCCGGTAGTTTGAACCCTTCCCGATCACTGACCCCTACCATTTGTCTCACAGTGTAATAGATTATATTCCTTGCATATTTTCGGGATCTGTTCTAATCGTGTTACTGCCGATAGCACTCACCGTTTTTAAATATTCGTCTTTATTTGGCACGCTTTGTTACTTAAACTTCAAACAGGTGGCAACCCTGGGTCAATAAAATAGGCAGTATGTGTATAAAAATGTTTGCTGTCTTGAGTACTTTAACGTTGCGTACAAATATGTAGTTCTAAATTTTTTGAATTTCAAACACCATTTTTTACAAACTGTGTATCATTTAAACATTAAATGGTTAACGGGAAACACTAGTAAATAGCATGTATTTTAGTATTTACCCTCTATTCGACCTATTCAAGTTTCCTCAAAATCAGACAGTTCCAGTAAGGGGACCTTCCTTGTGAGTGTGTATTTACGTATATTTTGCTATTGTTGTGGCGCAGAGCCAACATTTTATTTTTGCCATAGTTTTTTTTTATGCTTATGGTTTTTGAAAAAAAATTTTAAAGTTATGGTTTTATTTGTTTTTTAAACATATTTTTTAATCTGATGGTTTATTTTTTTATTATTTGATTTGTTAATACTAAATATTATGTTATTTCATTCGGTGATTATGGAGCTTTGTTTGAGCCCTACATGACTAGGGATTATAATTATGTAGTACATCTATAAAAAAAAGTAAAAATAAAATGATTTAAGTCGGTCGGAGTTTAGTTTACTTAAGTTTTAAATTAACTAAATTATATTCGTAGTCAATAAATTATCGTATACGATGAAGCCATTATATCATCTGACAAACTTAAATTTTTAGTTGTACACATCAGCCAATTCAATATATTCTTAAGCAATGGTAAAAAAATACCCATGTTTTCCATAAGCATGTATTAATTTTTGGAAATTTAAAATTCTGTTTGCTAAGCTTTGACATATTCTTAAAAATATGAAGTTTGACACACATAGTCTCTATGGTATCTGTGACATGTAGCGCATTGTGATTACTAACTTTGCTGAACGATGTTTTTTGTTTTGTTTTTAAATACATTTTTGCTTCTCTGAAAATTTCCTTTGATTTTTTAAAATTTTTGATTATATATTTTATGTTTTCATTCTTACAAAAACATTATTTTGTTTTTTTAATCAACAACAGCAAATGTATCACTTTGTGATCAAAGGTAGCAGTTTGTTTAAGCTACCAAAATATTCGCTCAGACTGAGCGGTTAAGCGCAGTAAGTTGCTCCGATTTCACGTGAAAAAACTGGCGTCGCGCAAAATGGCCCTAAGAAATATGACCCCAATTTAAAAATGAAATTTTAGCCCACCCCTTTGGGGAGAAATTTATGAAAATTAACTCCAAAAATGTAAAGAAAAATAACCATAACTAAATGAAAGATTGCCCCAAAAAAAATTTGCACATCATTTATTACTTTGAGTCTTTTTTCATTACACAAAATAACCGTAATTTGAAGAAATATAAAATGGCGCCAATTTAATGAAATGAAAACTGACTCCAAAATATTCAAAGCAACAAAATATGATGATATAGGTGATTTTATAAAATTTAAGAGCGAATTTCGATTTTAGGGTTAATTTGGGATTTCCTTTTAAAATTTTACAAGTTTTAAGAAAATTTACTACAAAAAAAAAATTGTAGTAAATTAAATTCTTCTGAAAAGTGGATGGCGATTTTATAATGCGGCGCTTAACAGAAATTAACAAATCAAAATTTCATTAAAAATCGCACAACTTAAAAAAAACATAACTTGATATGATGTTTATTCTTCAAGAGTAGTACCACAACTGAGCAGAAATTTGTTTTTAACAAACTTATTTTCAAAAAGAATTAAATTTTAATGTGTAAATTCATAAATGTTTTATAAAGTTATAGGAGGCTTTCAAAATAAAATTTTCATAGAAAATTTGTTTTATAAGCCTCCTGTAATTTTATAAAGCATTTATGATTTTACACATAAAACTGTAAGGATAACAGCTTTAACTTTCAAAATAACAAATCAATCAATTTTAACGTGAATATTAAAAATTTTCAAAAATTTATTGTGGGGATTATGTCATCTTTCAAAGTGTTGATATCCCCCATAATGCGATTTATGTCAATTTCTATGGTCACAGTCCCCATAATAAGGATTATGAGCATTTGGAAGGAAGGAGGTTAAAATCCCCTTTACTTCTGGGAAGAATGTCCATTTTTTTCTGCGTATTATGTCCATACATGGGAATTTTTCATTACCATTGAATTTTCATTACCATTAGTTCATACCAATGACAATGAAAAAAATTCCATTACCATTTAATGGTAATGAAATATTTTTCATTAGAAAAATCATTACTAATGGTAATGAAATTACACTAATGTATAAAAAAACTAATTACAATTGATTAAAAACCATTTGTTTACAAAAAATTCAGCCAAATGAAAACGAACAACTGGTTTGGCCAGGGAAGTTCTAAAACATAATTTATTAAGGAGGATCCATTTAATTCCGTTAAACTTTACCTGGATACAAATAACAACGGAATGGAAAGTAATATTTAATTTCAAATGAGCATGATCCTGAATGAGCATATTCCATCTTCGATTTCAGCGAGTTTTAGTCCATTTTTACGTTTTTCTGTCAATGGCAATTATTTTTTTAATTTATTCATTATCAATGGTAATGAAATTTAAAATCATTGTCATTAATCAATGAAATTAAATTTTAGAATCATTACCATTAATTAAAAAAATGGTAATGAAAATAATTTCATTACAATTGATATCAATGTAATGGTAATGAAATCATCAATTAATTAGTCCACCTAATTAATTAGTCCCATGTATGATTATGTCCGATAACCTTTCTCATCAAAATCGAAATGGGTATAATGTCCGGGCACCTTCTTAAAGCTTGGCAATAACGAGAACTGTTAAGAGTTAGATTTGTTCTTGGTATATTGAGGGCTTATATTCAATAAGGGCTATCTACAAATACACAATTGTTCAGGAAAACTAAAAGACCGTTTAGATCACGTTTTATTATTATTTATTTCTTGTTTAATATTATAAATTATTCATAAAAAATGTCTACTAATTCTCCCCTATACCTATATTTTTGTTAAAGTTTCATGTTTTTTGAGATTTTATTGTAAATAGCCCAATTGCCTGCGTATATGTTCTATGTTGATACAAAAATTTGTAGATAACCCTTTTATGATTGCTGAATTTTCTTTAAAATGTTACCAAAATGAGAATTTTAGATTTCCACGATTATTTAATAATAATTATTCATTTGCGATCAATGCTGATCATCATTTTCGACCAATGCTGAGCGTAGGGTGCATGCTCAAAAATGTTCTGGAGTGGACTATTAAGCATTTCTGAAGCTCATTCTTTTAGAAAATGTCCAAAAATGTTAAAAAGCTTTCAAAAACTTGGATATAAAAATGAATGAAGTAACCCCTCTTTTTGCAAAAAAATTGCCATTTACAGGACACGCTTAAAATTTTTGAATTTAAAAAACTATCACTGCTCAACGGCTCGAGATAATTAAAAATAGTTTCCATTCTGAAATTAAGAAAGGTCATGACAATGGCACGATAAAATTTCAAATATGTTGGTCTGATAATGAAAAACTTATTGGGAAAAAACCAAAAAAAGTCAAGGTAAAAAATGAAAATTTTGAAATTCAAAGTTAAATATTTTTTAAACTATAAGAGATACTATGGTACTTGAAGCATCTTTTTTAATTATCTTATAACATGGATTACAAAAGGTCTAAAATCGGCAAAATCGGATCGCATTTGTAAAAGTTGTATGACAATAAAGCTTTTGTATACCCGAGATGGTCAACTTTGACTCCTTTTAGCACACCATGTGATAAAAAAAAGGTGGCTAAAATACTAATTTTCTAAGAGCCTTGGTCTTTCTGTTCAGCTCCTGTGAACATTTTTTCCGATTAGATCAGTAGATCCATAATTATTACCATTTTTTTTTTTGTTTGCAACCACTGTGTGCTGCCATATAAAATTTTTGAAAAGTCGCGATTTTAACGTATAGGCCGCTATAGATGAATACATTTTTTTTATTGAAATATTTTCCTTTTAATAGCTTCCTTACTAAGGCATTACATTTATTGAGGTCGATTGTAGATTCGGTGACTAAAGTCGCTGAAATAGCAAAAAACCATAAAAACCTATATAAAACGCTAAGTAGTGCTTTAAATATCAAGATTAGCATATCGTATTTATATCGTAACTATGGCCACAGGTCCTGTGCTTACACAAAAAAATTCATATTATTTGAATTTGAAAAATTTGTTATATAAAAAACTGAATGGACAACCGCCAAACTTCAAAGACATTTAGCGAAAAATCTGTACCATTCATCGAAAATAAAGTACGCCATTGTAATCAGCATGTCCGAAATATATAAAACTGATGGTCAGATCTCCATTAATTTTTTGAGTGTCATGTAGTGTAATCGGACATCGGGAAGACGTGCCGCATCGGCCATGAAGTTTGGAACACGGCTTACAAGGGGAAAATATGACTTTTTGTGAATTTTCTCGAAAAATTTATATTTTAAAACTAACTTGAATTTGAAGTGAATTCTCTTTGTAATAAAGTAATAAAAACTAAAGTCGGTGAAAGAACAACCGAGTTATTACAATTTCCCAAGGCAAGTGATGTGTCGCAGACCACTTAATCAATAAATTGGGGCCACATTTTAAAATTTATTGAAATAATCTACTACAGAAACATTTATTTATTCTATAAGTTCCAAGAAACTCAGATAAGAAGTAATTTTTCTATTGTTTTTTGCTAACTCGCTTGTCTTTAATAAGATTTGAAAAAATGTTGTAAACTCCGTTCCTAATTTTTACACCAAACTATTTAACGAGTAAGAAAAACAATGTCATATGTGGATTCGTCTTGTAGACATCATATGATTTTGTTTCGGAAAGAAAATTCTGACAAAACGTCTCTGAAAGAAAACGAAAAAAGTATCCACATGTAAACTCCGTAACTGTAAACTCCGTAAACTGAATTGTTTGCATCAGATTGCATTCAAAAAAATGTAGGTAAATGTTTAAAATATTTTAAAATAACCATAAACAGAGGTATTTATTCGTCAAAAAATAATTCAACCGATAATTTTGCGTCAAATCTAAAAAAAGTTATCAGTTTTTTAACCTAAAACGATTGATTTTGCATTTCTTTGGTTTGGAATCGATATTTCGAGCCATTACTGACATTAGTTTGACAAATTAAATTTGTTTCAGACAATTTAAGAATTTTTTGATCGCGAAATGTTATGTTTTTAATAAATTATTTTGTAACTCCGCAACCGCTGATTGGATTTTAAAAAATTTATATTTTTGAAAAGCATTTAAAAGCACCAAAAATACAAAATTAAAAAAAAAATAAAAATATTTTTCGCGGAATGAATTGTATTTTTATTCGCGGAAACGCCAATTTGATGAACACAAATTTTATATCATTGGAAAGCATGTTGAAAACCCAAATACGAAAAACTAATAAATTGAAGAAAATTCGTACGCAATTTTTTTGTTATATCTTTTGCTTGCAGAAATGTAAACTCCGTTACCACAAAAAAATTAAAATTGTGCAAAAAAAGTTATTGCGACAACTTCTGGAAGATATTTTTTGCAATTAGGTTTATAATGACTAAACTTACTGATTCCAGTAAGAAAAAACCGAAATATTAACAATTTTTGCTTCTCACAAATTTGGCCCAAAAACTTATCACATTTTTTGATTTCACCCATATTGATTCATACAGCTTTAACCCTCGAATGCTTTTTTTTCTGATTACAATAATATGTAAACCATATATTTGGCGTTGAAAATCTACTATGGAACAAATATTAGAATTTTAATTTATCGCTTTATTTAGGCGATATAGCACAACGAAGGTTGAAGACGTATCTTGAAACCCAGTAGTCAAATAATTTCGGTTTTTCTGTAAATAACGTTATTAATAAAATAAAATTACGTACCGAAAATTTTTGATCAATTGCTGTTATTTCATAAGTTAAGGCGATTTTCCCTTTTTGAAAATTACAAAATTTGGCGAATTTGACACTAAACACCTATAAATTTTGTAGAAATTAATTCTGCTTACTACTAACCATGCGCGGTTCCAGCAATTAATATAAGGGGAAAAATCATACGCCACCGTAGACAAATACATTGAGTTGGACCCTGAGACGTATGATTTTTCCCCTTATATTAATTGCTGGAACCGCGCATGCTACTACCTCTAAGTATATAATCTGTGTTTAATTTAAAGAAAATCTGTGCGCTAGTTTTTGAGTTAGAGAGATATTTGTAAAACGCATCCTGGCGTTATCCTGCGAATCCTGGAGAAAAATTTTTAACTGATTTTACAATTAGAGACTCTAAACTAGCTTCATTATTATCGGTAATACACTCAAGATCGTAAATGTATTTTTGGCAATTTTTCAAATATTTTTTTTTTGTTTTAAAAAGTTAATTTTTTCAAATTTTCAAAATTTTGAGTTTAGATGCTTCTCGCTTGAAAACCATTCCTTATACAAAAAAAGTTTGAAGGCAAAAATGTAGGCAGTAAAGTTTTCTATGTACATAATACAACTTGTTTAATAAAATATTGTTATTTAGCCAAAAACTATTTAAAGTCAGAATACCGCCTTTTGGCGGCCTTGGGCATTAGAGGGTTAATGTATGATTGTGCATACTTTTAAACATGCATGCTTTCCCATACAAGGATACTAGGGCGGGTCGATTTAAAAATCGACCAAGTGACAAAGAAAATCGTATTCTAGGGATCAAAATAAGAAACTTTGCCCGAGGAACCATACCTCTAAAACGAATTCTGAATCCCCGACTTTTGATGTCCCAAATTTTGAAAAATCCCAATTTGACCCATTTAGAGTGCCCCAATCGAGTCCAAATGTATGACCGACCCCCACTAACTTTGGAGGGCCGACCCACTCATGCCAGTGGCACACCCCCTGGAACCAACCTGGGGGGTTCCCCATACAAACATTTTTTCATGTAAAGTGCCAAAAATGGTGATTTTTTTAAATGTTTGTATAGAGAACCCCCCAGGGGGTTCCACGGGGTATGCCACTGGCATGGGTGGGTCGGCCCTCCGAAGTTAGTGGGGGCCGGTTATACATTTGGACTCGATTGGGGCACTCTAAACGGGTCAAAGTGGGATTTTTCAATATTTCACCCTACTGGTCAAAAATCGGGGATTCAGAATTCGTTTTAGAGGTATGGTTCATCGGTCAAAGTTTCTTATTTTGATCCCTAGAATACGATTTTCCTTGTCACTTAAGCGATTTTTTTGCTTCCCAACAAATCGACCCGCCCTAATGGATACATAAATCCCCATACATACATCCATATATCTGCTCACATGTGCATCAACGAAATTTGAGGTAATATCTACATGTATGTTCATACATAAACATTCACAAACATGCATGAAGATGTATAATCATATGTGCAGATATTACCTCAAATTTCGTTATGCACATTTATGAATATATCGTCATATGAAATCAAAAAAGCCGTAAGTTACAAAAAAATCAAAATCGACTTTTTGATTAATTATGATGCACCGTATCAAAATACACACTCGAGAAATTGTACACTCCTACGACTAAAAACAACGATTTTATTAACAAAATTATAAAAGCCGTAAGTGCCAGAGCAGAAAAAACTAATCCTCAAAGGCGTAAGTTTCAAAACTCTGTATATAATACAAAAATTGGAAAATTTTATCCAAATAGTAATTCAATAATAAAAAGTAAGGTTAACTTAAATAAATGTTGAAAAAATTTGGCTTATTTTGTTAAATTTTTCGCAATTTTTTTTTTTTTTTTGTTTACTGGGGTAACTTATAAAACTATGTACACAGGAAAAAATTTAAAACCGTTAAAAAACCCGTTATTTTATGTTAAGTGTGCTCCATTTCTTTTTGTGTAAAGATCAATAAAATGAGAGTACACTAAGAGAATTATCATCACTTCAGTAATGAATTTCTTCATAGTTTCAATGAAAATTGTCATTGGGACTCGTCCATTGAAACTTTTCATAGAATCTATGAAACAGGTATCATTAAAGTCAATGTTTATGAAAAGTTCATAAAATTAATGAAACTCTTCATAAAATTAATAGGCCACTCGTCCAATGAATAAATCATTCAGCCAATGAAGAGCTTAATAAAATCTTTGAAGCAATTTCATTTACTATTATCAAAGATATATAATAAATAAAGATAAAGCATTCAGTGGCGCCACTCTATTTGCAGAATCGTGCAATTGATGGCGCTGAAAAAATCGAATTTGATTTCGAAATCTCAAGATGGCGACAATGTACACCCACTGGAATTTGAAATTTCCAAAATGTCCAAAAGCTCTGCAATATTAAAACAGTGCTGCCACATTAAAATTTTATTATTTTATTTTAGGAATTTGAATAAAGGAACTTCTTGTCAAAAACAACTTTGTGCTTTTTGTTAAACGAATTATTAGTGTTAACGTTGTTTAAAATTTTTATTGTGTATAATAAGAAATTTAATTTTTGTTAAAAGGACTTTTGCGTAAAGAAAAAAATGTTCTAATGACTTTTTAGTACTTTTATTTGCATATTAAAAAATCTTAAAAGCCCTAAACACAATTACATTTTCTTAAAAAAAAGTAAAATCTTGTTAAAATGGCACATTCTTGTTTAAAAAAAAAATAGCTGTTGTTGAAAATGCCTACTGTCAGAAAGTAAATTCGGTGACAAAAGAAACAATTTCAGTAATACCTCACTCTTCTTTTGAGCCATTACTTTACTCCTAAATTTATTGAATGAAAATTCGAGTAAAATCTAACATCTAAACTCGAGATTAAAAATTTTAATTATGGCGATTTTTGCCGCTCCAATGTGTAATTGCAGTTTTCAGTTCTGGCAACACAAGAATAAGTAACAAGAGCTTTTTCGATTATTCCTTGAAATGAGATAAAAGCTGTGCCTTGAAATGAGATAATTTTCGAATTTATCTATTTTATTCTTCTCGAACAGCGCCATCTTCTCAAAATGGGTGAAACTCATTTGGTGGGGGTCCTGCACAGAAAGCCTTTGGAATTAGTAAATCCTTTTTCCTAAATATTAGTAAGATAAGTACAGCAAAAATGCAACTGTTAAATATACGAAATTAGTAATATTTGAGTTAAATTTCGTTTAATTGAATTGCAAATTTATATTAAAAGAAATTGTTATATATTTAAAACTTAATTTATCTTTAAATTTAATTGAGTTGAATACAAATAACGGTCTCTCCTGCTACAATAAACAGAAATATTTGCTAGAAAATAGTAGACTGCTTTCTGCAGTGTACATATATTTTTATACGCATTACGAAAATCAAAAATTTAAAATTGTTTGTGATGGTTTAATCGAATAATATCCAGGAAATTTTGTAAATTTAATAGATTTTTTCTTGCTATTTTTATCCTTCTAATGTTTCGCAAACAGATTCTGCTGGATTCAGCTGTTTTTTATGAAAAATTTTTAAAGACTTTTATACCCAGCAAAATCTTTCATAACCAAATAAGTGGTTATATAATAGAAATTCATAGCTCCGCACAACTTATTTCTTGGCGTCTAAACTCATTATTTTTGTTTGGCGTGGTCGTTTTTATAAGTAGTCATGCTTACCCGCTCGCTTACGAAAAAATGAGAAATAAGTAGTTATGAGGTTTTGAATAATAAGTGGTTACACACATGCTTACAAAAAGTTGAATTATAAGTGATTCATAAAAATAAGGAGTTATGCAAATACTATTAGCTTAAGGAAATAAATTCAGAAAAATTTAAGTTTTAGGACACGTCATACAAATTTAAACATAAAACATATTTACATATAATAAATAAAATTTTTATAAAATTTAACTGTGTAAAAAGTACTTGTTTAAACTATTACGAGTAAGTCATTATTTTATATTTAGAAACAATGAATACAATAGGCCCTTATTAGGAAGCCATTATTTTAAATTATAAAATAATGCAAAAGGTAATGATTCATCATTTTGGGTAATGCAGATAGTAATGAGGTGTCATTACCAATATTTTGCTGGGTATTAGTGTACCTACCCAGCAAAAACAGACATTACCGAGTAATTAAGCGAGTAAATAGCACACAAAGGGTTTCCCTACTTACCAGGCTATTTACCCGCAACATTATTTTTGTTCGCGTTGTCCAAAAATTCATGGGTGGTCATTACCCTCTCGCTTACAAAAAAAGTGCAAATAACGAGTTACCCATAATGAAAGAATAAGTAGTTACTCACAAAGATAGAATAAGTGGTTACTCAGAAGTTAGGAAATAAGTGGTTACCCTACATTGTAAAATAGTTGGTTACATTGGGAAAAAGTTTTTACCTTGGAAAATTTCCTATTTAGTTCAAAACAAATTTATAAATAAAATGTTAATATTAAAAAGACTTAATCAGTACTTATTTAATCAATTACCAGTAAGTGATTACTTTGCACGAAGATATAAGTATTTCTATAACTTATTATCGGTAAGTCATTATTTTTTATTTTAAAGTAATGCAAAAAGTAATGACATATCATTACTTGGTAATCCGTATGGTCATGACCTGTCATTACTATGTTTTTGCTGGGTATGAACAACTGAAAAAATTTCTCGAATGAACGAGTGAACTACAAGAACACACTAGTTCAAAAATAAGATATATTGAAATGAACTGTGAACTATAATGCCAAATTCTAGTCATTTTTATTCCGATTGTTTGTACAAATGTTTTATTTTGTGTGGAAATTTCCGGCTGTCCTCACATTTTTACTCAATTTCTAAACCGATTTCGACATTTTTTTACGATAGACTAACACTCAGCTGATGTTGCTACCCAGCAAAATTGTCGGTTTCAAAGAACCGACTGTAGAATTATCAACATATAGTAATTGCTTGTGCCTGCAAGCAGGGAACTGCTAATTTTTTTGGAAAACCAAAGGTTAATTTATCAATTTTACGTCTAAATTTTAATAAATATGATGAAAATTATTAGTAGTAACAATAAAAAATAGCCACTTAATAATCACGAGTAAAAGGAGCGAAAAAAATTTCAGTTTTCTATTTGAAGCCTCATTTTATAAATTTTTTCTCAGTAAATGCGAGGATTGCATTTTATTTATTTTCTAACCTCTTTGAATATGCCTAGCATACATAACTATGCAAGATTAAAAAAAACCATAAACAAAAACAGTTTCTATGGGCATAAATAGGCAAGGCCCCCCCCCCCCCCCCCTAGCTACGTGCCTGTACGCCAGCAAAAGTTTTTAGGAAGTAACGCGCATTAGATACGTTAGATGTGAAAATGTATAAACATTGAGTTTTCAACGTTAATAGTTATCCGTGTTGAAAGTGAATGTGCATAGGAAAAGTAATATGTTAGTTTTCGTCTTAAACGCGTTTTTATGCACTTTGAGTTTTTTTATGAGTTAAGGGATATAGTTAAGTCGAAAACACAGCTATAGGCATATACGATTTTAAATTTTTAACTAGTTTTTATTTAACTTTCAACTGCATTTGTCAAAATGTTTATGACATTCGATCAAAATGGCAAAACAATTTATCACAATAATTCCAATTTGTTTTGTATTGACAGCTTTTTCATGTTATACTACAAGATTTTTTATGATACCAATAATAAAAAATAGAACGGAAACTAAAACAATATGAAATATGTCAATAGCTAAAAGTGGTTTTAAATTAGTTAGACTTCATCTAACAATTGTTAACAAAAAGTAAAGCGACAACTTTATAGCCACAAGAGTTGTTTTAAAATATGCCGCTGCACAGTAGGTGGAACGATACTTCAAAGTATTGAATTAGTTTGTAGAAGTCAGAAAATTGAAATGTTTGCAGTGTTGCCAACTAATGAAGGTGTAAAACTACTGCATTGTGAAGCATTGTGAAAACGGGTAAAAATTTACCAAAAATGGGGTATAAAAGCACGATATAAGCTTTTTGAAAAATCTAATTCAAGAATTTAAAAATACAAATTAGCTTTGTAAAATCTTGTTGAAAAGGTCCAAAAAGTTACCAAAAAAGGGGTAAAAAGCACCAAACTAATGTTTCAAAATTTTGAAATTTAAATAAAACGAAGTTGCTATTTACAACAGTATTAAAAACATTGTGAAAAAAACAGTTTAATGTACTTTTTTTTTGTATAGTTCGTATTATTTTTCCAACTCTGAAAGAAAATTCAAGCAAAATCGTAAAAACGAGAACAAATACCACAAATATAAATTGTACAAAAACACTGAAAGCACTTTCACAAATCGGAAAAAGCACTGTAAATACCCGTTTTATTTAAAGGCGTATTTGTAAAAAATCACCGGGTACGGAATGGAAAAAGCACCAAAAATACCCGAAAAGCACTGAAATGGCAACACTGAATTTTTGTTTTTATTTCACTCTTAAGGCTGAGTTACCCAACCGTAAACGTATCTGTAACGAATCAGCTGTTTCGAAACCACAAGAAGAAATGTATACGAATGGTTACTAAAGGCTGAGTTACCCAACCGTAAACGTATCTGTAACGAATCAGCTGTTCCGATACCACAAGAAGAAATGTATACGAATGGTTACTAACACGTAAATGTAAACGAACTTGCCTGATCATTCTGTTGAAATCAGAATTTTCTATCCGGCATCGAAACAGCTGAATGATATTAGTCGCAAAAAATATGAAATGAATAAAGAAAATTGATTCAAACAACAAATAAGGAATAAAAATTAACAAATAAATGGAAAAATTTAGAATAAAATATAAAACCACATGAAATAGATGCTAAATAGTAATGTCGTTTACGATAATCTATAAGTGTACTTTTTAGCTACGGCACGGTACAGTTACATCACATTTACGTTTACGGTCCCATAATCCACCCTTAACACGTAAATGTAAACGTACTTGCCGGATCATTCTGTTAAAATCAGAATTTTCTATCCGCCATCGAAACGGCTGAATGATTTTAGTCGAAAAAATATGAAATGAATAAAGAAAATTGATTCAAACAACAAATAAGGAATAAAAATTAACAAATAAATGGAAAAATTTAGAATAAAATATAAAACCATATGAAATAGATGCTAAATAGTAATATCGTTTACGGTAATCTATAAGTGTACTTTTTAGCTACGGCACGGTACAGTTACATCACATTTACGTTTACGGTCCCATAATCCGCCCTTTAGCCGAAATCAGAACAGACAACATCGATTCGTATTGGTAAGCGAATTTATTTACAAGCAAATAGCTCCGTTGGGATTTTTGAGTTTTCCAGTTGTGATAATAGAAAATCAGTTAAAATAACATACAATTGAATTCCGGTTACTTTGTAACTGCAGAAGTCGCTTCACCCATTTTCGGCTATATCGGGTATGGGAATTCAGAAAAGAACTTTTCTCACCCAAAGGCTATTACAGGGTTTTGTCGTCTTTGAGAGCACAGAGTCTACTTTAGGACCCGCAAGCCTTAAATAACAATGCAATCGATTTTCCCCTTCTGGAGTTTATAAATTTATTTATTTAGTAACTAAGTTTAAACACAATATTAATATTATTAATATTTCGCAAATGCCAACACAAGTTTCCTCCACCCCGATTTGCTTACTTTGGCAAAGAAGCTTGCCGATAAGTGGTTTGCGGAATTCGATTATGAGTACGATTCGTTTCGCCATGCCGTCTTCCGATTATGTTCGGATATCTGCGGGTTGGTACTCTCCTAGGCGGCGGAGTCGCGTTTACTCCCAATCATCCAGGCGGTGGCGATTACATATGACAGATTACATATGTAGGCTGTAAAATTAGAACAGACCCTAATTTCAAATTGGAACAGAACACGAATTCCGTAAGATTAGAACAGATGGCGAAGGCTGCAGAATTAGAACAGGCAGTGAAAGCAATAAAATTAGAATAGACCACAAATTATATATGAGAAAATCAACCAAAGTTTATTGTCTTTCTGAAAATTAAGCTCGGTACTGGCCTGTATCGGACAATGGTATTTCGAATTAATCGCCCCGAGTGACAAATCTGATCTGCTTATTTAAATACAAAAACTAACAAAATCAGGATTACATGGGACTGATAATAAAAGTACAAGAATTAATAAACTATTAATAGTTACCCAGGAAAACCTTTTACAGTCAGTTGCCAACCTCAAAAATTCTGCAAATGGTTTCACTGCTCCATTCCATGGAACACGTTTCGGAACCAGTTCCATCGGTGTTATTTAGAATTGACAGTAGAAGGGGTTGTAAGGGAAAATTAGCTATTCTAAAAGTGATTATTTGGAACAGAAAATTTTTGTGGGTAACCAAATTAGAGTGGTAATTTGCGGCGTTACAAGCCGCAATACCCACTTTACTTACTTTAGCTGACGGATTTGTTTTGTTTTCCATATAAATTTTGAATTTAACACTTAAATGCATGGCCTCTTCATTTTTAACCATTTTTTATATGTGATTTCTAAAGACGTGTACATAAATAAATTTAAGATTTTTTAAAAAGAGGGGTTTTTATTGAAAAATATGGTTTTTTGCCAAATACCTACATTCCCGATCAAAAAAACATTATATCTAGCATATGTGGTCATATCTCATTTGATATAGATCGACATTTAATCTAATCCAAGTTCACCTCAAAATTGGGGTATCCAGTAATATCCAATCAGATCCCTCAAATATATTACAGGATTAAATTAGATCCGAATAGTTCTTAAAATTGGGAGATCCAATAATATAAAATTGAGATCCTGATTGATCCCAACATATTCTACGGGATTTATTTAGATCCAATTAGATACAAACGGATAAGCTAATTTTGGCAGATCGAATTAGATAATTTGAGATATAAAAATTAAAAAACACAAAAAATTAAAAAAAATATTTATTATTGAAGCAGTCCTTTTTATTTTTTGTAAATCTTTTATATGTATATTGAATTAAACACTTTTTCTATTTCATTTTTATATTAAAGACCATTCATTTCATTTAATTTAACGTAACTTAATTTAATTTATTTTAAATATTTGTTAATTTGAATTTAACGGTTTTCTCATCAACTACAACTCTGTTGATTTAATACTTTTTATAACAACTATGATAATCATAATAATAATACTTTTTTATACAACAGTGTTATGTTAAACATGTACAGATGACTACAAAAGGCGCGTCGTTTGCCAATATTTTTCAATTATCTTTCTGAGTTCAAACAGTAAGGTTGCTTTGTCCAGACAATTGCCAGGACGGGTGCTTTGCTTATAAAAACGAAGAAATATTTAATTAAATAAAGTAAAATTATATTTTTTAATACAAATTCCAAGTGTTTTATTTTATGAATAAATATAATTTAAGAAATAAGAACACTTCATTATTTAAAAAATATTTATTTCATTAAAAAAAAAAACGCCCTTAAGGATTTGAACCCAGATTGCTGGGGTTGTAGTCGATCACTTAACGCACTCAGCTACACACTGCCTATTCCTACGAAAAGTCTGTGACTCCTAGATGTGACTATATTCCCCATGTATTTGTTGTTGCAAAGTCACAATAAATTATATTTATTAAAGTTTTGTTTGAAAAATTAAGACCTGGTATCGACACAATCATAACATTGACAAATAAAATATGATTTTTTTGAATTTTATTGTTGTTCTGCATGAAAAGTTAAGACTCTCGGTCTTAAAAATAGTCTTATGATGGTCACAGTGGGTCATAAGTAGGAATAGGCACCTAAATGTGCTAAAATCAACAAACTTATTTAACAAATTGTGAAAAATAATTTGCTTTAGGCTTGAACCATTCCTGCCTAAGGAAATAATCAGGGGACGACTTCTTAGAATTTCTTGAAATATTTATTAGATTTAACTCAATGAGGATTTCTTATTTTCGCCTAGGAGCCTTATTAAACATCTTAAATATCAAACCAAAAACGCTAAAAATTATCACAATTTTATTTGTCATCTTCAGAAGCCAATTGAACCAATTCCATTATAAACAATTTTGAAAGAAGCACAAATTTTTAAACTCCCTGCGAAATAGTTACTAATACCAAAAAAGAGAGGGAGGGAAAAATCAATTCCCAACACAATTTTCCTCTACATCAACGTGCTTTTATGTTCAATGCACACGAAAGAGACAAAAATTAAAATATTTTTCTTTCCTTGTTGAACTCATTAAACATACTCGTATTATAGGGAACCACGTTTACATCTGGCAAATCTAATGCGTAATTCAAAATTTACATAGAAAGGTCTGCGGCGTAGTTGTGACGGAGGCGACAAAAACAGATCATATCATTTAATACATTTTTTATTTTTATGAATTCTAAATAAATTCCCTATAAACAGTTTCACTGGAATTCAAGTTGAAATCAAGTTTTTTCCAGTTTCAAGGCTTGGATTCAACTTTTATTACATTTGATTTCAATAGCATACTCCAGCAGAAAGGAAACAAAAATTCAAGTTTGAAATATTTTTGTTAAATATACAAATGCTAGAATTTGAAATCTACTTTACTTCAAGCAAAATTTTAAGCACTTGAATTTTTAAAACCTATGTGCTTATTTGGTTACTATTTTTGTTTTTATACCCTACACCACTATGTGGTCAGGGTATTATACACAGAAAAAATTTACAAAATTCTGTTTGTAATGTTAAACACCTTTTTTGCATAAACAAACAAAAAATTTTTTAAAAAGGCACCAACAATGGAATTTGTATATACAAATCCCTTTTTGTAACTTTTTTGTAATTTGTTAAAAATAAAATCAATTTTTTTTTAACAATGTGTTTTGTAAATACAATAATTTTTTTTTGTAACTTGTTTGTATTTGTTAAAAATAAAAAAATAAATTTCAACAACGAGTTTGTTATATTAAAACAATTTTTCGCTTTATGTTGTCGTATTGACAAAAAAAAATAAATGATTTGTTTTTTTTTTTTTTTTGTTTCAAAAAATTCTAAAACTATTTTTTTTGATATTTTTGATACAATTTACAAACATTTAATAAAAAAATTGTTAGATATCTAAGTAAAAAGCCAACAATTTTTTTTAATTACTTAAAATTTTGTGATACTTTTTTCTGTGTAAGTTTGTGCTGATATTTGTAACACCAAAAAATATTGGTCCTAGACCCACCTCATAGTATACCGATCGGCTCAGAATTTTTTTTTATTTCGATTTAACGATGTCCGTCTGTCCGTCCGTCTGTCTGTCTGTCCATGCATTCTTGTGCGCACTCTACAGGTCGCAAATATTAAGATATTTCGATGAAACTTCGTACACCGACTTATGTCGGCCCAAGGACGACGCCTATTGATTTTGGTTAAAATCGGTCCATGTTTAGACCTAGTGCCCATATAAGGGTCCTACCAAAATTATATTGTTTATACGCTGCAGGTCGTAAATATTAAGATATTTTGATGAAATTTGGTACACAGACCTACATTGGCCCAATAACGCAGCCTATTGATTTTGGTGAGCATCGGTCCATGTTTAGACCTAGTGCCCATATAAGGGTCCTACCAAAATTATACTGTTTATACGCTGCAGGTCGCAAATATTAAGATATTTTGATGAAATTTGGTACACCGACCTATGTCAGCCCAAGGATGAAGCCTATTGATTTTGGTGAACATCGGTCCATGTTTAGACCTAGTGCCCATATAAGGGTCCCCCCAAAATTGGCTTGGTGACAAACTGCAGGTCGCAAATATTAAGATATTTTAATGAAATTTGGTGCGCTGACTCACATTATAGAAAATTTTGACACAAGCCCCATTTTAACCCATTCGAATTTCGGATCCAAACATAAGTTGACTTTTAACCAGACTGGTGTAGGGTATTGTATAGTCGGCATGCCCGACTTTAACCTTTTTACTCGTTTTAAATAAAATTATTAAAAATATAGCCCTTGTTTATGTATTACGAAAATACTCGAAACGAAAGCAAAGTAACGAAAATTTGGTTTTGTTTTCCATATATTTTCTACCAAAGTGATTGTCAATTTCTTTCGTTTAGACTATTTTCGTAATAGATAAACAGGCCCATAATAAAAATTATAGAATCATTCCAAAGGGAACCGGGACACTTACCCGAAGAAGGTCTCTGGATTTGGACAAAATTCTATTTGTAGATCCTCATGACTATCACAAAATTTACTGTTTTTAAATTTTTGTAAAATTCGTCTTATTTCGCTTTTTTCGCTGTTTTTACTTGATTTTTTTAAATAAATTTTTGAAAAATACATGTTGTTCAAATGATTACAACTTTTGAACGCATTATCCGATTGTTAAATATATTTATTGCCATAACTTTTGCAAATAGAAACCGTTTTGCTTGAAATTTTGCAAGAACAGTTTTTAGAGGTGACCCCATGTTATACTAGAAGTTGGACTTTGGAGACATCTTGGAAAGCTATGCTGCCATACAAAATTTTTGAAAAATCGCGATTTTAACGTAGAGCCCGCTATAGATGAATACATTTTTTGTTGAAATATTTTCCTTTTAATTGCTTCTTTACTAATCCATATCATTTATTATGGCCAATTTTGCTTTCAGCGATTCAATTGTTTAAAACCCTAAAAAACCGTAAAAATCCATCTAAAACGCGAACAGTGGTTTTAATATCAAGTTTTATGCATCAAATTTTAAGCCTAAATATGAATACAGGTCCTATGCCTACATTTCACAAAAAAAAGATATTTTGAATGCATTTCCAAATTTTTGTATATACATTTAGCGAAAAATCTGTACCATTGATCGAAAAATAAAGTACGCCATTGTAATCAGCATGTCCAAAATATATAGAATTGATGCTCAGAGCTCTATTAATTTTTAAAAGTCAAGATTTTGTCATGCAGTGTTATTGAAGCAGATAACTTAATATTTAAGCTACAGACTGTGCAAATTTCAAATTGGAACGCCAATGGGTTCAAAAGAAAAACGCTATTTTTTAACCAAGATTTTTGAATTTTCTCAAATAAACATAAGACTGCATGACACGATCTTGACTTTTAAAAATTACACAGTTTGTAGCTGAAATAATGAGTTATCTGCTTCAATAATTTAAAGAAAATTAAAGATGGGTTTTTTGAGATATTTGCAAAATAAGGATATTTCTCAAAGTGCATTATCCTTTTTGCACTACACATTTTATTTCTGCAATTTATTTTGAAAAGAGATTATGTAAGCATTACTAGGTGAAAATTTTATAACAATCGGATAACGCGTTCAAAAGTTGTAATCATTTGAACATCATGTATTTTTCAAAAATTTACTGAAAAAAATCAACTTGAAACAGCGATAGAACGCGTACCAAAATGAATTTGGAAAAAATGTACTTTTAATATCGTGACACTTAGCAGAATGTATGTGCCAAGTTTTGTAAAAATCGAAAGGGGTCATGTACGACATCTTCCATTTTTGTATCCATCTTGTATAAATTTTTTGTCGATTAATCGATTAATTTTATTCGATTAACCGGTTAATAAAAAAACCAAAATAATTATTTGCACGAATAATAAATTAAAATAAAAAGTCGATTGATTGAATACCCTAACAATACCCTACACCAGTCTGGTCGAAATCCAACTAATGTTTGGATCCGAAATTAGAATGGGTTAAAATGGGATTTGTGTCAAAATTTTCTGTAAAAGAAGAGAAAATCCTAAATATAGCCCACATGGGCGATAGCTGCAAATATCGCCCGATCCTATCTAGAATCTATTGGCTTTGTCCTTGCGACCATGTGAGTCAGCGAATCAAATTTTCTAAAAATATCTTAATATTTGCGGCCTGCAGCGTGTAACCAAGCCAATTTTGGGGGGACCCTTATATGGGCACTAGGTCTAAACATGGACCGATTTTAAACGAAATCAATAGCCTTCGTCCTTGGGCCGACATAAGTCTGTGTGCCAAATTTCATCAAAATATCTTAATATTTGCGACCTCTAGAGTGCGCACAAGAGTACATGCAGACCCTACACCACTATGTGGTCAGGGTATTATAAGTTTGTGCTGATGTTTGTAACACCAAAAAATATTGGTCCTAGACCCACCTTATAGTATACCGATCGGCTCAGAATTTTATTTCGATTTAACGATGTCCGTCCGTCCGTCCGTCCGTCTGTCTGTCGATGCATTCTTGTGCGCACTCTACAGGTCGCAAATATTAAGATAGTTTGATCAAACTCGGTACACCGACTTATGTCGGCCCAAGGACGAAGCCTATTGATTTTGGCTAAAATCGGTCCATGTTTAGACCTAGTGCCCATATAAGGGTCCTACCAAAATTACATTGTTTATACGCTGCTGGTCGCAAATATTAAGATATTTTGATGAAATTTGGTACACCGACCTATATCAGCCCAAGGACGAAGCCTATTGATTTTGGTTAACAGCGGTCCATGTTTAGACCTAGTGCCCATATAAGGGTCCCCCCAAAATTATATTGTTTATAGCTGCAGGTCGCAAATATTAAGATATGTTGATGAAATTTGGTACACAGACCTATGTTGGCCCAAGGACGAAGCCTATTGATTTTGGTGAACATCGGTCCAAGTTTAGACCTACTGCCCATATAAGGGTCCCCCCAAAATTGGCTTGGTTACAAACTGCAGGTCGCAAATATTAAGATATTTTAATGAACTTTGGTTCGCTGACTCACATTATAGAAAATTTTGACACAAGTCCCATTTTAACCCATTCGAATTTCGGATCCAAATATTAGTTGGCTTTTAACCAGACTGGTGTAGGGTATTGTATAGTTGGCATGGCCGACTTTAACCTTTTCACTCGTTTTTTCAAATTTTGGGTATTTATTGTGAAACATTGTTACAATATAAATTTATTCAAAGTATTGACCATCGTTAGCTATGACCTTTTCCCATCTTTCTAGCAACATATGGATTCCGTGTCAAAATTTCGGATGCCCTGTTCTAAAGTGAAGGGTGTGAGAGCGTTCTGCATCGATCGAAACAAATGGTGGTCAGATGGGGCAAAGTCTGGATTATAAGGCGGGTGAGGCAAAACTTCCCAACCACTGTTTTCTAAATAGTTTTTAATGCCAATGCTCGCTTCAAAGGAGTCAATTGTGTTTGGCACAGGTTCCCTGTGATCGCCTGGGCCGATTTCAGCAGCTCATAATAGATGGGACCTTTTTGGGCCCACCAAATACAGTGCATTACCTTGGCGCCATGGATATTCAGCTTTGGCGTTGATTTGGCTGGTTGACCGAACTCCATGTACGATTTCTTGCACTTCGGGTTGTCTTAGTGCATCCGTTTTTCATCGCCAGTACTGATTCGATGCAAAAATTACCTCTTTTTATGGCGTTCAAACATCATTTCAGACATGCCAAATCATCTTTCAAAGTCTCTCGGCTTCAACTCTTATGGCACCCATTTTCCTTGCTTCGGATGAATCCTGCTGCTGGCAAAGAATTTCAAATTTCTGCTTGAGTGAATCCCAATGATCTTACAAGTTCTTCTGAGTTTAACAACAATCTTCATCGAGTAATGCCTCCAATTCATCATCTGCGCACTGTTTTGGCTGACCTGGGCGGTCTTTGTCTTACGTGTCAAAATCACCACTTCTGACCCACACAAACCATCTCTCGCACATTGAAATCGATGCCGCACATTCAGGATAAGCTTCAGTGAGCAATCGATGAGCTTCAGCTGCATTCTTTTTTTTTCAAATTGAAGAAGTAAAGCAAAACTTTCCGCAAATGATGTTTTGTTGGCACGAAATTAGACATTTTCGAAGCAAAAAAAAACTCTGTTGTTTACACTATTTCGTTCAAAAACTAAGTGACAATAAATGAAAAATGTTTACCTCCAAAATGCCATATCAGTCATTAAGGACAAAAACCATAGTATACTATAGTATCCCCACTCATTAAAAAATTGAGAGCTTGTCCCTATCTCGTGTAGTTGTAGTGGTATTAAGAACCATATGTACAAATAAAATTACAAACACTATTTAATTTTTTCAAATGACAGAAAAAGAGTAATAAAGCTTCTATATTATACTATGACAAAAACTATGTGTAAAAGATGCGCCATCTGTTGTGAATACCACATTTTTAAGTTACACACCCAACTAATATTTAATTTTCGAATTTCGGAGTGGAAAATCTCGACTAAACAAGTATTTTATTTAAAAAAAATCTAAAATTTTATTTTTATGGTGTTGATCTTTTCTTGGTATTTAAAAATAGACACAAAACATAATTAAGTATTCACTTATATCTAAAAAGCTATACATAATATAGCTATAAAAAGCTATATTATACCTATATAATATAGCTATAAAAAGCTATATTATGATTTAATGTAGTACTCGTAAGTCTGCAAAATAGCACACTGTTTTCACCACTACTAACAACATAATATTTAAATTTGAAGATTATCAAACACCATCACCTGAGATTCTTAGGAATATGTCGCCTGTTAGAAAAGCATTTTATTGTTTATACAAAAAATTAATTACAATTCATATTTTACGAAAAACAACAAAATTTCTGAGAGTTTCTTTTACCAGCAATATTTAAAATTTTTTAAATTCCAACACATTTTCAGTTAAATCCGCTCAGATTTTCTATACACGAAAAGTTCGCCAGTAGAATTGCCTGAAAATGCCAGTTAAATAAAGATAGATATAAACCTTCGAAATCAGAGACTATTAATTATAGAGATAGGAAATCAAAACTTCCACTACTCACCGGTAGGGGGCGCTGAAATTTAGTATCACCTGAGCAACTATTTAGTATTACTTTAGTATCAGCTGAGCTTATATTTAAAAACTCAAAAATAGCTAAAAAACTGCGCAAAATAAGAAAAAATCAAGCCCAAAATATGTTCAACTAATAAAATTTGAGAATTCCTTTTTTTATTTGATTTTTTGTTGTTATTATTTCAATTTAAATAAAAAAAGCAAATTGTCAATTTTTTGAACAAAGTGGCATCTAGTGATAACGAGTTCGTTATAACTTTTGTTTTTGGTGATGCCATACCCCTATTCGAAATAACTAAAAATATTATTATCAGTAATGTCACAGACTTCAATTTCACTTTCAAACGCAAATTGCTTCTCCAGAAATAAATGGTCTTTTTGCATATTTAGATCAATTATAATACACAAACATAATTAATTATAAGTTATGAATGCTGTTTTTAGTAATTTTACTTAAAAAAATTTTTGTTAGTGAGCATATTTAAAGTTTTAACACATATTTCGTATGAAATTAGTATGATTTCGAAGAATAATTTCGTACCGTTTTACTTTTGCTTCTTCAGGTTTTTTGCGTTTTCTTAAATTCTAAAATGTTAAAAAAACTTTTTTGTGGTAATTTTGTGTTCCAACTGATAAATTTTGATATAAGTTGCCATTTATAGTAAAAAAAGAAGATCGCGGGTTAGAATTTAAAATTTAAAATTTGAATCTGAAAATTATTGAATTTACCAACAAACAGCGTTATAAATGTAACTATTTTAAGTGAAATAGTTAAAGACACTTAAGGAAATACATACGAAGCACTATTGGAATGGTTTTATGAGTTTAAGCTACTCCAAATATCAATTCCACTTTGGAACTTGAAAGTGGAATGAAAACGATTTTTTTTCATTTTAGTTTTCTGGAGAAGCTTTTAACGTTTTAAGTACCACTATAAAGCCTGTAGCATACTCGATACTTACCAAAATGTTTTAGTTTCAATACAAAATTATCCGTAGCACCCCAAACTTCAAATTTAGAAGGAAAAAATTGTTTTGGATCATTTTAGAAAAAAAATTGCGAAAGTGAAATTGCGAAATCAAATCAATTCCGAAAAAACTTGTGACATGCCTGTATATTTAAGTATTGAAAAATAATCAACAAATGCATTAAAAATAACTAACAATGTCGTAAAATTAACTGACAAATTTTTACTACAAAAATTTTAAAACAATTTTATAGTTGATAATAATGACTGCTTTTTACATTTAGTTTTTTGATATTATAAAAATATGTTTTAATAAGAAAACTATTTTTTTTTCTTTCGATTACAAAAAATATGTAATTAATTCAGCTTACTTTAAATTTGAAGTTGAAATTCCAAACGGTTTTCTAGTTATTACGTTTTTATGCATTGCAGATATAATAATAACATTTTTTAAAGTTTTAATTTAAAAATTTTATATGGTATGGTATGGACTTCAAGATAAGTATGTATATTAGACCGTACCTAAAAAAACGTTCACCGTACACCCTCCAATATGAAATATTTTTGCAAGACAATTTAAAAAAAAAAATTTTTTTTTTGCTGAACGTAGGGGTCACCTTTTTCAATTTTTTGTTATAACTTCGGCAATTAAAGTAGATTTTTTTTGCCTCGAGGAGACCAGTGTTTTGCTATAAAGGAAAAATCCAATGAAAAAAAATTTAAAAAGGCGACCCCTACGTTCGGCAACCAATATGTAAAAAAAATTTCTACTGGGTTTATCGAAAAACTTCCTAAGCAAAAGTTTCATGTTTTTTTGCGGACTTTAATTTTCTGACATTAGGGTGGTAGCAAATGAGATCTGGTGGGTAACTACTAAAACGGGATACTTGAGGTCAATGGCCCTTAGAGCAAAACACTGGTCTCCTCGAGAGAAAAACATCGATGTATCACACTTTAAGATCCGACTATATATGCCAAAGATATAACGAAAAATGTAAAATGGCGACCCCTACGTTCGGCAAAAAAAAAATTTTTTTTTGAAACCTCCTTGCAAAAATACTTTATATTAGAGGGTGTACGGCGCACTTTTTTGTTTGCCTGTAAGGTGGTACGCTCTTATGTATATATTTGCAAGATTTAGATCCCTACTAAAAAAAAATTATATGTCTTTTGATATTATATATAATAATTTCCGAAAAATGAGAACATCCAATTGTATTAAATTAGATCGTATTATGATCATATTAGATCTAATTTGACAAAATTAGATCTAATTTGATGGAATAAGATATGGTTTGATACAATTTTATCCGGATCTTGTCCTCATCCAAATGTATCAAATATAATATAATCATATCCAACAAGATATAATAGTATATAATTCGATACAATTATGCATAATTTTATGAGGCATATGTAACTATATATCGGTCTATATACAATTGGATATTGTAATATGTTGCGCTATATATTGTGCAATATATAACAAAATATAGTTATTTATTTAGGATATAATTTCGTAAAATTTTATATAATTATATCTTGGTATATATGTTCCAATACATAATTATACAAACTTTTATATGATAATATATGACTATATCAAACATTTTTTACTTGGGATAGCAAGGCTGATGTTTTCGGTAGTTTTTGTATTATAGAGTTAAAAATAACTGATCCAAACAACTGTTAATAAATACAGTACTTTTCGTAACTGTCACAATATTTGTTTTGTATTTTCCGTATAAAAACAATTGAAATTACAGTTCAAAACGACAACTACTGTTTACTACAAAAACAGCAGTAATTGTCAAATTTTTTTGAAAGTAGAAATACTGTTAAATTTCCAAAATTTGATAAAGGAATTCGCAATTTAGGCTCTAGACAAAAGAAAGCACTTATAATTGTTTTGTGTGAAATTTTTTGACATTCCTTATAAAAATTTTTGGGTTAACTTTAGTGTAGAGCTTTACTATTGGGTATGAAACCACAGATATCGTATTTTGCAATATCACAAACGTTTTTAAAAATTTGCATAATTTCTGGTTTGTTTTTTCAAATGTTGAAACAAAAAAAAAAAAAAATTATTATGTATTTAATTGTACAAAAATATATTAAAGCTTTCTCAAATTTTGTGGTAACACCCACTTCGAAAAGCATGACTTTTCTCTATATTCAAGACAACAAAATGTAAAAATAAAATAAGGCAAATATCTTACAATAACATATGGACACTTGATGCACAAGGATACACTCAAAATATTATTTTATTAAAATCAATCTAATAAGCATATTTCATTAATTGGAAATACAATTAAAAAGAAGACTGCTGATTTTTTCATTATATTCACCCAAATTTGTTTAAATAGTCTATAGGAGAAGTAAAAACAATCGAAAGTCAGATAAAACAGTCTTCAATATTTAACTGAAAAAACGTCGAAAAAAAAAGATTTTGTGGTTTTTTTCAATTCTGAAAGCCTTTTTTGAATTTTGAAAATATATTTAAAATTTGATATTCTCCTAAAAATCTGCTAAATCTAAGCAAAACCAGGCTTTACCAAATTACTGATTACTTTACACCTTACTTCACTGATGAATTTTACAGGCGATGAGCCTCAAAGTAATATGTGCATTGTTAGAGTAATGTGTTACTTAGTTGCAGATAGGAAATGAAAAAGTAATTGGTTACTTTTTTATCCTACATGGGATTTAAATAAATTTTTCTGTTTTATGAGTAACAACCGAATAACAAATATCAACAAATAAAATTTTATTAAAAAAAGAAATGAAAAATACATTGTTAAACAATAGTAAAAAAATATTTAATGATTCTTTTATATCATAACAATGATGGTCACTTTAACAATATTTACAAAATTTAAATAAAAAAATTATCGAAGTAATTAATTTTTAAATTAAAACAATGCGTTTTGTAATAGTCATTATTTTATATTTAAGTATAATGAATTATGTAATTAACATTCAGAAATGCATTACTTTATGTCTTGAAATAATGATAAATGTAAGGAGCGTGCATTACTAGGTAATGCACTATATAATCAAATATCGGTAAATCATTATTCTGTAATTCTAAATAATGATGAAGGTTAAGAGTATACATTACAAAGTAATGCATTATGTAATCAATTTTCGGTAAATAATTACTTACCAAAGTTTTCCTGGGATTTAAATACAATGGCATCGATCCTTTATTATGACATGTTCATATTTAATTCATGGATAGAAATGCCAAATGTTTACCTACAACCAGCTCCAAAAAAATAGCAGAACTTAAAAGTTAAAGTAGTTTAAATTTGGCGTTTCCATCAGCGAATTTAGCATGCGCATTTTAGGAATCGATAACGTTGAAAATTTAACAATTTTTCAGTACCAGACTATGCTTGTGCGTCAAGTTTTTATGTGTTTTTGAATTTGTATTATTTTATTTTTGCACATTCTTTCACTGGAGGTAGAAATGATTTTTAAAGTACTCCATAATTGTTTTGCTGCGAAGTAACTGAGAAAAATCTTCTTTGTATTTATTGAATTGTAAACATAGTAAATAAATTTTGACCTTGATGTGTATTACCAATGATGTGGAATTTAATATACTCTTACCAAATATCAAAGCTTTTTTTATTTATAAATTTTTCCTTCAATCCCATATTTTCTTCTATTTCTACCCAATGTGCGTTTCTAAAAAATCAAATGGTCCTTAAGCATTTTATCGAAATAAAATAAAAACCACGAATACAGGATGAAATTGGTAACAATATTCAAAAAGAACAAATTTCAAAAGATTTTGTTTTCAACAACTAAACAAAAACATAGTTAAATAAACAAATATGTATACAGAATAGGGTTTGGGGTTCGGGAATTCCCGGGAAATCCCGGGAACAGTTTGCCGGGAATTCCCGGGAAAATAATATATTTTTCCCGGGAAAACGGGAAATTTTAAAAATATTAAATTTTTTAAATTGTTTTTGTTTCGAATAGGATTTTTTAATTTTAGTCATAAAAAACATTTTAAATACCAAAACAAAAATTTCATTGTTAAAATCTTTTAAAAGGGAATACATTTATTTGACACACAAATAAAATCTTTGCCAAATAATTAGGAGCATTTCAACTAATAAAGATTTTTCGCATAACTTATTCAAAATTTAAGTAGTAAAACCTAAAAACTTGGTAAAATGTTTAAAAGAAATATGAAAAAAAAGCTTTGTTTCTTACAAATAATCGCCCTTACTATCTAAATTTTTCAAATGTATAATTTAGGTAAAGTCGACTTTAGTTAAAATATTGGGTGGCAGTATACCTTGACTTGGTTTATTTTTGGAGCATTCTGATTGGTTAATTTATTTTCAACCAATCAAAATATTTGAAAATATAAATATTTTTGTAAGGTTTTCATACACAAAATGAACAAAACCGTTTGATTAAAAATAAAGTCGACTTTAAATTTAAAATACTCCTTTATATTAAGGGTCAATAATTTTATAAGTAACGTTTTCATTAATAAATGTGAAAAGAAAAGACTAATGGTTAACGGTGGTATCTAAATTTGGTTATCCGACATCTAAATTTGGTTCACAAAAAAAAAAAAAAAATTGATGGTCAGAAAACATCAAGAATAACGTTTCAGCTAAAATTAGCAAATTACCCGAAGAAAAAAGTGTAAGCTGAATAGGCATTAAAGGTTTTATGGTAGGGCAAACATTTCCTGACTAATATCATATTAGAATTTGGACTTGAGGTAGAAGAATATTCTAACTAAATATAGGGAAATAATTAATTTTATAACCTGGGGTTGGTTTATATATCAGGAAAATGTAATGCTGATGAAATAAGAAAAATTGTAGAAAAAACTAGAAGAGTTTTATTTGTCTTTGGAAAATAAAATTGTGGCCACCATATCTAGTGGGCCAAATGTGATGAAACGGTTTATTTCCGACAGTCCAGTAGTGGGTGCTTTCTGCTGGAATCATGAAATTCATTTGGCAGTGCTTAGAGTAATTTATGTGAAATCAAATGTTCAACATTCTGATATTTTTACTTTGAATTCTCACTACACAGACTGTATTTGTACTGAAATAGTGTTTTTTTTTTAACAAAAATTACTTATATAGGTGCCCAGGAAAATTTTCTGTTCCAAAGAATCGGTTGTACAATAGCTACTTTTCATTCACAACCCCTTCTACTGTCGATTCTAACACCGATTCTTTTTGTTTGAAATTGTCCCAAAAGCAACCCCTTCTATGGCACCAAAGTGGAACCGGTTGCTCTAGAATCAGTTCTGGAACTAGTTTTGGAACTGATTCTACGTCACCCACACCTTCCATATAGGATCCCAGGAACTGGTTCCGGAACAAATTCCATGGAATCGGTTGCAGTGGAACCAGTTGTAGAATGGGTGTGGTTCGCTACCGATTGTAAAAAATTTTCCTGGGTGGTTTTCATTAATAATTTTGTTTAAAAATATTTCCCGGGATTTTTTCATTCCCGTTTCCCGGGAAATAAAAAAGTCCGGGAAATCCCAAACCCTAATACAGAATCAAAAGTAGGGAAAAATCAAACCAAAACTAGTTTTATGCCACACTTGGAGTCCACCCCAAATGGGAACAGAAACTACTGAAATATCCATGCCAATTCAAATTGATTTTAAAATTCATAGGAAAAACAATTAATAAAGTCTAAATACGGTAAAAGTTGATTTTTTTATTATATGCATGTGAATACAACAATGCTCAGAACATAAAAAGTTTGTTCATTTTTGTTGTAATAGTGAAAGAAGCAACCCAGCGTAGAAACTCATTACCAGATATGTGGTTATGTAACTAGTGATTTTTTTCATTATTTTTTTTTTTGTATGGCAATATCGCGCAAAATAATGAGTTATGCTTACCAGCAAACGAAAAATTAAAAATTAAGTCACAACATATATGCTTACAAGATTTTCAAAAAAATAAGTTTAAAACAAATATTTTTTAATTGTAAAATTTAATTTTAATAAAATTTGCTTGTGCCGGGAATCGAGCCTGTGAATCCAGATTGACAGTGGATAGCTCTACCTACTGAGCTATCTCGACATATTATATTTGATAGATAAAAACATAATTGACCTGCTGCACACAATATACAAATTATTGTTTTCTATTGTATTTTTCTAAGTTGTTTTAAATTAGTGCCAAAAAGGTCAGAATTCTTAAACACTGTTTTCAAATCTAAAATTTAAAATTTTTAAAAATTTCTTTAAAAAAATTTTTTTTTTTTTAAGAAATTTAAAACGAGTTAACAAACCACAATAGTAAAAAATAAGTCTTATCTGAGTTCTTGGAACTTATGGAATAAAAAAACGTTTGTGTAGTAGATTATTTCAATAAATTTTCAAATTTGGACCCGAATTTCTTGATTAAGTGGTGTGAGACACATCAGTTGCTTGAGGAAATTGTAACCGATTTTTAACCGATTTAAATCTTTATTGCTTTATTACAAATAGAATGCACTCCAAATTACGATTATATAATGCTTTTAATTCGAATTAGTTTTAAAATATCAATGTTTTCGAGAAAATGCACAAAAAGTCATATTTTCCCCTTGTAATCCGTGTTCCAAACTTCAGAGCCATTGCGGCACGTCTTCCCGATGTCCGATTATCCTAATTTTTGGACGTAGTTTTACACCCAAATAAGTATTTCCATTTTCCTCCATACAAGCTTGGAACACCCTGGGTTACATATTTTTCTTACCAGTGAAAAATATTGAGTCTAAAAGTAAATTTTGAAAAAATCTAGAATATTGTTTTACACAGATAGTTTGTAAATACAATTAAACTTTTTGTAAATACAATTAAACTTTTTGTTGAAATTGCGCCTACAAATGATTTTGTAAATACAAACAACAAGATTGTTACTTGATTGTTGAATATGTTTCAATTAAACAACCGACAAAGATATTGTTGAAATTCAAAGGAAATTTTAACAAACGTGTTGCCATATCAAAAAACTGGTTTGTTGAAATTCAAAACGAAACTTTTTCGAATTTCGCCATTATTTTCCAAGTTTTTAAGTGCGGTTTTTTTAAATATATAACCTAGGGACTCTAATACCCATTTATACAATAAAGTTAAATTGCAAAAAGGAAATTTTTTGCATCAATGTACTTGCGATTTACATTCGGTGTAAATTTCGCATTTCGCTATTATTTTACAAATTTTTAAGTGCTTTTTTTTAATTTATAATCTAGGGACTACAGTACACATTCATACAACAAAGTTTGGTGTCTAGTTGCAAAAAAAAAATCGCGAAAAATAAAATTTGCAGAAAGGAAAATTTTGGCATCAATATATTTGTTTTGAGAATCTAAATCGGTGATTACGTTTTCTATTTAATTTTTTGTACCATAAAGTCTTTTTTCGCGTTCCGCTATTATTCTGCCATTTGTAAGTGTGTTTCTTTTTAATTTATAATCTAGGGACTATAATTAGCAATATGCCAAACAAATTTACTTTTTAATTTTGAAGCTATGAATGCCGAATGATTTTGAATGCTTCGGGGAAGAGTCAGCTACCTTAACTGCTAATTAGAGTGTCCCTCACTTGTCCTAAAACGGAAATTTAAACGGTCTTTAAAACGTGGATTTTTTAACTTTTTATGAATTTAACGCAATATTTATGTTAACAGCTACAAAATCAATGTTTTTATTTGTTGCATAGTTAGTTTTGGTAGTAATCTTCCATTTTCGGATATTGTTGCAATAATACACTGAGAAGAAAAAAATGGCAACAACAAAACTTGGAAGTAAGAAAATACTACTGCTAACATTTAACGCGGCACAAATTGGGCTGAATATTATGTCTTGCCATTCAACACAGTTGTTAATGACTTCAAATTCTAAAATTCTGCAGTGGTGCGTGACGATCGCATTTTTCGTTTACAAGAAAATTTGGAAAATGTTAAAAAAGAAGCGAAAAATGCGTTCTTTTCACCTACATTCACATATAACTTTTGAAGTAGGAATATAATCTTCAAGCACCACCGCAGAATTTTAGATATTATAGTCATCAACAACTATGTTGACTTTCAAGGCATATTATTCAGTCCAATTTGTGCCGTACAAAAAACATTAGAGCCTATTTACGGCAAATTTTATTCATTCATTTAAAAAATAGAGTGAATATTTTAGAAAACGGGAATTTATGCTACTGAAATGAATTATACATTAGTAAATAAGACCATAGACACTGTTTTTACTTTGGGGAACAAAACTCCTTTCCATGGGTTAAGTAAATATACAACTTTGTTCTGCAACTTTTCATAATTCCGTTATTTACAAAATTATCGTTATTTTTAGGTTATGGAAAAAAATCAAAATTTTGACCTTTAAATTTCCAGAATTCGACCAAATGATTTTTGGCAAATTTGTACAAACTACTTTGGCGAGTATTTTTGCTGAACATATGAACTCATAATATTTGCAAATACAGGGTGTTTTGATGCATTTTTAAATAAAAAAATGAATTTTGCGCCATCTAGCGGCAATAATTTGTACTAACTATATTCAGCAATTAGAAAGGTAATTTGAATACTTTTTTAACAAAAAAATTTTTTTTTAAATGGGCAGTTTTCAAGTTTTTAAATATAGGCTCAGCTGATACTAAACTGATACTAAATAGTTGCTCAGGTAATACTAAATTTCAGTGCCATCTATCGGTGAGTAGTTTAAGTTTTGATTTCCTATCTCCATAATTAATAGTCTCTGGTCACCGCGTTCATCACTGTGTTTTAAAAAATACAAAATTGTAAAAAATTAGGTGAAGTGAGGAGTTGTGTTTTGAGAAGTTAGGCTATAAATTTGTACAAAAACAATCAAAAGATAAATGGGAAATAAACTCGTGAAAACTCAAGATTAATTGCGCGGGAAAAATCGGCTAAGATGAAATCAAGATAACTTATAAGTTGGTTAATGGATTATGTATGCAGATATTCTTTTTCAGCCTTAAATTTAATAATGAAAAAGTAAATTGTTTATTTTGTACCCGGGAGTTTATTTAGCGATATCACATTTTTATCTTCCATATGGGTTATTGCTTTCGTATTGCCTGGAAGTATTGTTTTCGGGTAGCAGTTGTTTCCGACGGAGGAAACTTCCAGAATAGGAAATTGATATCGCCAGCAATAAATGTTTTCTTCCTGGCGATAAGATCAGAGAATCCTCTTCGTATTGCCATGCTTGCTGTGTGATGTTTGATATAATACATTTAGTATTGGTTTGAGTATGTTTCTGTTCAAAGGCGCATTAAAGAACAAATGCTTTCTCAGTGATAGAGAGTCCCCAAATCTCTTTATTTTGTATACTCTTTGATAGTAGTATGTGTTATCAATACAATTCACAATTCGGTCAACTTTAAAGTGATTTTATATTAGGATACCCGTATTTGTAGTTACCACTTTCGAATATTGAAAATTTTTTAATAAATGTGATAGATAACACCAATTTTCTAGTATATTCACTAAATAAATGGCTGCTTCTAGTGTACAGAATTATTAAATTGATATTAATTTTAAAAATTATTGGAAATACCAATAATTTGATAAAAGGATGGTTTTTTCGTTCATTTTCCCTCTTTTTAATATATATGGATCATTCCATCTCAAATCGACCAATGGTTGGACTCGACCCCATTCAATTTGGATGAATTTTCTTTCATCATATAATGAAGTTTGGCCAAAGGAAAAAAATTATAATTTTTTTTTTCGAAAGTTATGCAATATTTAAAATTTCAAAAATTGTATCATATTTCATTGATTTGAAAATAATTTAGACAGAAAGAACATTAATTTATTTCAAAAAATGTCATAATTTTTCTAATTTTTTGCCTTGTTACGAGTTTATTTTTTGAATATCTCGAAAACTATAATAGCTACAAAAATGGTTCTTAGCTCGTTTTAAAGAGGATATCTAGCCGTATTGAAAAAAATATATTAAAAAAAGTATTGAAAAATAAAAAAATTAAAAAATTTTCAATTTTAAAAATCCAAAAAGTCAAAAGCCTTTTTTTTTGTCAATTTTTTTTTTAAATAAAACCTCTAACTGATCTCAAAAGATCCTGAAATTTTCAAGAGGGCGTTTTTTTTTTAAAAGATATTCATCAATATTTTTTTAAATATTTTTTTTTAATACGGCTAGATATCCTCTTTAAAACGAGCTAAGAACCATTTTTGTAGTTATAATAGTTTTCGAGATATTAAAAAAATAACGTCGTAACAAAGCACAAAATTAGAAAAATTATGACAGTTTTTGAAATTTTAAATATTGCATAACTTTTGAAAAAAAAATTGTATTTTTTTTCCTTTGGAAAAACTTCGTTATATGATGAAAGGAAAGTTCTGACCAAAATTCATCCAAATCGAAAGGGGTCGAGTCCAACCATTGGTCGATTTGAGATGGAATGACCCATATATATATGTTGCCTCGGTTCCTATAAGGAGCATAGGACCTTAACAAATTTTCGCCATTCTGATTTATCCGGTGTCAGGTTCTTGATTTCACCCCATCTTCTTCTAGACATTGTGACTTCCTTCTTGACCATATATGCGCTGGACGCCCTCTTCTACGCCTACCTTGGGGTTCCATTCAATTGCAGTAAGGGCTATATCATCAGGATCTTTTCTGAGGTTGTGATCAGACCAATTCCACTTTCGCCTTCGTACTTCAAGGTCAATTGGTGTTTGTTGTGTGAGTGACCATAACCTTGAGTTAGATATTGTAATGGGCCAGAAAATCCTCAGAATTCTACGCAGACATCTGTTGCATTGCGTTTATGTCAGGAGGTGCTGCATTCCAGGTCTCACATCCATAAAGCATGATAGACTTAACGTTGGAATTAAATATTCTTATGTTAACATGTAGGGATAATGTTGTTGTTCTCCATACGTTACTGAGATGTCCAAAAGCCTGTTTTGCTGTTTTTATTCTGTTTGCGATGTCTGCTTTGGATCCACTAGATGTTCTTAGAATACTACCTAAGTAGCAAAAGGAATCCACGTCTTCAATAATATCATCCTGAATTCTAAATCCTCGCGATACATCGGAATTTATGCGCAGCGCTTTCGTTTTATTTATATTTATCCTCAGCCCTGCTGATTTTGCTGAGTTGAGAATAGTTTCAAGCTTCGTCATCATGTCTGAGAAACTGTGTGACAACAGACAAATGTCATCCGCGTAATCGAGATCTTCCAGCCGTGCATTCATGCCCCACATTATACCTCGCCCTAATCTTGTGGCACGCCTCATAACTATATCCAATACGAACTTAAATAGCAGTGAAGACAACACAGAGCCTTACCTTACACCCATATTTACCTATATGTTCCTACTTAGTTGGTTTTTATGCAGGATACGATAGCTGGCATCCTCATATAAAGCCTTAATGAGGGATATTAGTTTCTTCGCTACCTGTTTACATTCGAGTGCGGACCATATGACATTATCCGGCAATGTGTCAAAAGCCTTTTCAAAATCAATGAAGATCAGATACAAAGGCGATCGCCATTCAACAGAGTGCTCCACAATTATCCTAAGGCTACTAACGTGGTCTACACAAGAATTATTTGGACGAAATCCGGCTTGTTCTGGGCGCAAATCGGGTGTTAATTTATTAGATATCCTTTTTGTTATTATATGGGCAATGACTTTATACACCATACTAAGAAGTGTTATACCCCGCCAACTAGTACGTTCAGTTAAATCTCCCTTCTTTGGTATCTTAATAATAATTCCTTCTTTAAGTTTATCAGGCAGCATTTCACTTGACCCAAATTTTCTTATTAGAATCATAATGAGTTGTGCACTTATATTAGGGTCAGCTTTCAGTAGCTCTAGTGCTATACCGTCAAATTCAGGCACTTTGTTGTTCTTCAGCGCTTTGATAAATTGACTCTATCAAAGCGATCTCGCATAGTGATGGAAAATATGTAGAAATATCCTCTCTCTCAGTATGTGATTAGCATTCACACAAAGTATTTGACATGGGGTTATCTAGCGACAACAATCCCGAATAATAGTCAGCCCATAGCTCTAACTGTTCATCTATTGATGTAATTAGATTACCCCTATCATCTCTTAGAGGCTTGTATGTTGCGGTCGTGTGACTAACCAGCTTTTTTATGGTTTTATACAAGTCACCATTACGATTAGTTTCGGCTGCTGTTTGTGCCTCTCGGGCAAGTTCGTTTGACCAATTTCGTTTGTACCATCGTGCGCTATGTTTTACCGCACGGTCTAAGTTTTTGTATCTTATTTGAAGTGTTGCTTTTAAGTTCCTTGTTGTGGCGGCGTTTGAAGATGCTTTGGTTTCCTTTCTTTCCTGTATTAATTGCCATGTACCGTCTGATATCCAGTCTTTTAGGTTAGGCTCGGTAAAACCAACATGATTCTCAGCGGCAGTTATAAACGTGTTCTTTATCGTATTCCAGTCGGCAGTTTGCACATTGCCTCCCTCAGCAATAGATTGTTTAAGGGCATCAGTAAAACGTGACGATACTACAGGGTCCTTAAGTCGATTTGTGTTGAATCTCCTTTGTCGCTGTAGAACATTAATAGCTGCAATTTTCAAGCGGATACTTGCCAAGAGCAAGTGATGATCACTGAGGATATCAGCTCCCCTTTTGTAACGCACATCAAGTAGAGAGCCTCGCCATTTTCTACTAATCGTAATATGATAAACAGAGAAGACAAAATTGCTGTTTTTGCTTTTTATGCTTTTTATTGCTTGTTTTACTCATATTTGCTTATTTTTGCTTTTTTTGGATTTTCGGTTTTTTAGCTTTAAAATAGCTTTTTCTTACGATTTTTGTGCTTTTAATTGCTTTTTAAGACTTTTTGCCCAAAAATCCTTTTTTTGCCCGCAAAAAAATATTTTTTTTCTTAACTTTGAATTCAAAAATAAAAAAACTGTTGTTTTTCCAAGTTTTTTTATTTTTGCTTTTTTCTTGCTTTTTTTACAATATTTTTTTGCTTTAAACTCATCGGATTTTGCTTTTTTCTGTCTTATCTGATGATAAATTTGATTAATGGTTGTATGATCTGATGACATCCATGTGTGTATATTTTTATATGGAAAGATAGATCCACCAATAACTAAATTATTTGTTGCACACATCTCTGTAAAAATCTCACCGTTTTCTGTTTTTCTTCCGATACCATGCACACTATACCGTACCTCAAAAAGAAAGTTCGCCGTACACCCTCCAATGTGAAGTATTTTTGCAAGGCAATTTCAAAAAAAAATTTTTTTTTTTTGCCGAACGTCACCTTTTTCAATTTATCGTTATAGCTTCGGCATTTAAAGTCGGATTTTAAAGTGTGATATATCGATTTGTTTGCCTCGAGGAAACCAGTGTTTTGCTATAAAGGAAAAATCCAGTGAAAAAAAATTTAAAAAGGCGACCCGTACGTTCGGCAACCAATATATAAAAAAAATTTCTACTGGGTTTATCGAAAAACTTCCTTAGCAAAAGTTTGAGAGCTTTAATATTCTAACGTTAAGGTGGTAGCAACTGAGATCTGTTGGGTAACTACTAGAATGGTATACTTGAGCTCAATGGCCCTTAGAGCAAAACACTGGTCTCCTCGATGTATCATACTTTAAGATCCGACTGTAAATGCCAAAGATATAACGAAAAATTTAAAATGGCGACCCCTACGTTCGGCAAAAAAAACAAAAAATTTTTTTTTGAAACCTCCTTGCAAAAATACTTGATATTGGAGGGTGTACGGCGCACTTTTTTTTTGCATGTAAGGTGGTACGCTCTAATGCATGCCCATGATATCTTCCATGTTACTGTTATCAGAACCTATCTGTGCATTGAAATCACCCATTACAATCAGGATATCACCCCGGTTAGTAGATGCAATCGCTCTATCAAGGAGGCTGTAAAATTCTTCCTTCAAACTATATTCGTTGGGATCTGCATTGAATACACGTTAAGTTTCTAGCTCGTGTTCGAAATATTGCCGTGATCAATCTATCGGAGTACGGTTTCCAGTCCATTAGTGCACCGCGAGCTTCACGTGATAGAAGAAACCCCACACCACTAGATCGTAGTTGGTCGCTTGGCTTACCGGAATATAACATCGTGAGACCATTTTCTGTTGTAACTTCGCCAGCAGCAGTCCAACGAATCTCGCTCAAACCAAGAAAACAGAGTCCATAATTTATAAATTCACGGCTCAGTTGCTCAAGACGTGAACTTTCCAACAGCGTTCTAACATTCCAAGTTCCTATTCTTTTCCGGTATTTCATGCTAAAAGTCGTCATCATTAAATCAGTTTGGTTTATATTTATTTCGGTTTCGTTAATCATTTATGTTTAAGATGTGCAGTGGATTAGACTACAGCATCCGATCCTGGTGCTAGGGCTGCTAGCAACACTTCCAGGAAGGCTATTAATTTTGTTTATATAGCGAGCCGCTTGCTACAAGTCAGACACCCGCTCTAGCCGCATCTAACCTGATGAACAGACGCTGATGTGGTTAATTCCTCCGCCTTCGATATTCGACCGCCGTTGACTTCCCACGTTGTGGATTGTTCTTAGTTTCAACGCTCCCCCTCGACCTTACCGGCTTGGGTAGCTAAGCTACTGCCGGCATCGCTCTCAGGGTCCTTGCGCCTCCAAATAAAATAACGTCCTGGCAACTTAATTTTAATAGTTTTAATCGAATTCAAACCAATCTTTTTTCTGGGTGTGTCTTTATAGGTCAAAAAATTATTAAACCGGAGATCAAGTAAAAAAGATCAAAGATCAAAAAAGTCCAACAAGTGGTGTCTGGCCAAAAAATGGTTAAAAAATAGTAGTTCTTGTGAAATTTAAAAAATAAATTATGAAACAATTAGTGCTGGTAAAAATATGAGTAGTGGGTATCGAGTATTTGTGTTTTTTTGGGTACTCGATACACAGAACTACTACTCAATATTTTCAAAGTTGCATTTTGGACTGATAAAATATATAAAAATGTGACTCCGCTAAAATATTTATCACAAAACTACAACTCTGCAAAAAGAAAAAATCAGTAGTAAAATATTTAAAAGTATATGTTAAAAAACTATGAAAAGTTAAAAAATATGTTTGTATGTTGAACTTGAAATTTTAAATTTTCAAAGTTCCTTTTTTGTTTTTAATGGAAATACAAATCTAGCCTTCTGAAATCAACAGTTTAATATTTTTAGCAAATATTTTTGTTGGTTTTATAAACTGCTATTTGCATTGAACAAAATTTAACAAATATTTTTTTAGAAACAACAGTTTGTTTTAGCCATTTTTAGTTTACTAATATTTTGCAAAATTTTCTGCAGATTTTCTAAATTTAACAGTTTCATTTTTGCTGTTTTTATCTTACAGCAACATTTTCAATTGTATTTCAAAATTTATCATTTTATTTCAGAAGTTATCAATTATTTTTCAGATTTATCAATTGTATTTCAGAAATAATCAATTGAATTTCAGTTTCATCAATTGTATTGTAGAAGTTATGAATTGTTTTTCAGATTTACCAATTCTATTTCAGAAATAATCAATTTATTTCCAGTTTTATAATTGCTTTTCAGAAATTATCAATTGATTTTCATATTTATCAATTGTATATCAGAAACTACCAATTGTATTTCAGAAATTGTGAATTGTATTTCAGAAACTGAGAATTGTATTTCAAAGAAGTTTATTAATTGTATTTCAGAAATTTCCAAATGCATTTCAGAAATTATCAAATGTATTTTACAAATAATCAATTGTATTTCAGAAACTGGCAATTGTATTTTAGAAATTGCCAAATGTATTTAAGAAATTATTAAATGTATTGCATTTCAATATTTTTTGAATCCGATCACGTAATTACCCCCATGATAAATATTACCAATATATGGAATAATATATGAATTCATATATGAAGATATATGGAATATATGAACCAATATATGGACCAATAAATTCAGTATATTATCATATATGGATTCATACATTTGAATGTATTTACCCATATATGCTTTCATACATAACATATATGTTCATATATGATCATACATTAAACCATATATGCTCATACATGGAACCATATATCACATTATATGAACATACATGAACATTTTCACCTGGGAGCTTTAACATTTTTACTAGTTTTTCCAAAAATCCATTTGAGTGCAGAAAAAAAACAAATAGTAACAAATTTAAGGGGAAATTTGACTATTTTTACTTAAAAATTTTCATTTAGCAAAACCTAGTAACATGTTTTTTTAGTTCAACAAATTACAGGATTGAACACGTTTTTGTGCGAATCGTTATTAAATTACGCTTTAAAGTTTTCACTCCATGTATATTAGAGGTGTCCAATAAAATCAAAATGCGATTTTAAAGAGTGTCGGGGTCCAATTTTTTTCCTTTCTATATAAAACTAATAAATATGAAGTTTGGGGGCAATCGAATAAAGAAAAGTCGAGGCGGAATCGAGTGTTTATATGGGAAAAATATGACTTTTTCAGTTTTTAGGAAAATTTAGTTCTATACTTTAATTTTTTCAACCACTTGTGTTATGAATCGATTTCACTTTAAAATTATCTTTTCAAAAAGCTACATAGCTTCAAAATCGGTTAAAAACTCGCCAAGAAATAGCAAATTCCCCACACCAATTTTGTGCCAAAAAACACTAGGTCATGAAATTTGATGGCAATTTTTTAAACTTTCAAAAATTGATTAAAGCTTTAATTGTTTTTTGCTCTCTATACTTATAAATACTCATTATTATTTTTTTCCAAACCGCTAAGCTATTAAGATAAAACATAACATTTAAAAGTACAAAATTGTTTTATTTTTGATACAAAGTACTTAAAAAGACTAAATTTACTAATTTTTTTTATAAAAATCACACTTTTCTCGAAATCCACTAAAAATAAGAGCTTATCACCGACAGGTCCATGGAGGGATTTACCTCAAAATTGACACACTTCATCTATATGGTGTATTTAACAAGCACTTGAAGTGCAAAATCCATTTTGTTAAAATTTGTTTAAGAAAATTTTTTAAAAATCGAAAATGGAGTTTTGAAAATTATATCAAAAAATTTATGCGTTTTTTGCCTTATTGCAGGTAATAAAACAATATTTCATATCTGTGTATTTATAAGTATAGAGAGCAAAAGACAATTATGGCTTTCATCAATTTCTGAAAGTCTAAAAAAGTGCCATCAATTTTCATGACCTAGTGTTTTTTGCCACAAAATTGGTCTGGGGCATTTGCTATTTCTTGGCGAGTTCCTAACCGATTTTAAAGTTATGCAGCATTTTAAAAAGATAATTTAATACTAAAATCGATTCATAACACAATTTGTTGAAAAAATTAAACTATAGAACGAAATTTTCCTAAAATCTGAAAAAACTCATATTTTTCCCATATTTGAAATTTTCAATCGATTTCCGCCTCGACTTTTCTTTATTGGATTTCCCCAAAACTTCATATTTATTAGTTTTATATAGAAAAGAATCAAATTGGATCCCGACACTTTTCAAATTCGCCCTTTAAAAAATTTCCATATAATCTTGGACTCCTCTAATGTACATATGTTTTTCTCAGTTAATATTAATCTTTCTTGCTTGTTTGCAATTTTTCCGTTTGACAACTTTTTTTTTAAATGTATTCGTGTATACTAGGGTTATGACTCATTTTTAACAAAAATTTTACCTATCATCACGAGATAGGCAATACTAAATTAATAATAAAAATCGTGTTTTCGGGTCATTTCGGCAAAAAAACCTTCCGCACCAAAGGCAATTTCTAAAAATAATTGTTGTACGGGGATTTTGTTTAATTTACATAACGAATTATTACAAAAATAATTGTAAATGACAAAAAATGTATCCAAAAGTCCCTCCAAAAAGGTTTCGTAATTTTTACCGTAAATAGCATTTAACAAGCATTGTTTGAGTCTCATTTGTTTAAAACTTCGGAGAAATATTTTAATTAAACTAAAACCATATAGACCAAATTTCAACCCTTTTGGTGCGGGAACTTTTTTGACAGCAGCGAAAAAGTAAGATTGAGTTTCTTAATATTTTTTTAAGGCCTTTTTGGCTAGGGCATGTAAAATTTGATATTTGCAAAAAAAGTCAAAAAATCATAACCCTAGTGTATACCATTTTCAGAATAAACCCTTCATACAGAGAATTTTGGCAATAAGTTAATTTTTGTTTTTTTTTCAACTCAACCTTGATTTTGATTGGAAAAAATCACGAAAGTTTATATGCGTTTTAAGTATCATATATTGTACAAATGGTTACAAATCTAACAAATAAATATTACGCTTTTATTTTGCAGAAATGTTTACTGGAATAACATTACTGTGAGTTTATTAAAGTGTTAAAAGTACTATTGGCACGTTTTTGTAAATGTAAGGAAAAAAAAGTTGTTAAAGAGTAAACAGTCAGGAAAGTGAATTTTCAATACCATCTGCAATGTTAAGAAATACTTTTCATTGTAACAAATTAAACTGACAAGGAAACTAGCCAGTGGTATAAACTGCATGTCTAAGAATTAGCGAAATTTATATATATTGTACTCGTAGAGATCAATAAATTAGTAGACACATATATTTTACGTGCATTATCCCATTTTTAGGGGTTAATATAATATATATTAACCCCTATATACATATATTAACCCCTAACCCCTATATGTGTCTACTATAGTAGATATAGATCTCTACCAGTACAATAAATCTAAATTTCACTAATTATTAGATCCACAGATTGCGATTCTACTGACATTTTCTTTTAAAGATAACCAGCACTCAGGAAATTCTTCCTATTAATTAACGTGTTGCTTCCTTTGGAAAGGGGATAGAGAAGAAGTGAAAAATGAAAGGCTTCAAATTGGGGGATTGTGGCAATTAACAGAAGTAGAAAGTTCTCTGATTGCCATTCACTTGGGAGTGGCCAGGAATGATTCTTTTATTTGATTGTCAAAGCAACTCACACCGCCAGCCTCTAGGTATTCCCCGGGCAATGGTTTCTGATATTCTTCAGAACTAGCTAACGTGAGAAGGCGAAATGTGAACTGTGCAGCCTGATGGTCTGATTACAAACGGCGTCTCTGGTAATTAGGTGACGTTCGACACTGAATCACAGTCACAAATGCCGGTCTGACGGCGTAGGTGGCAGCCCCACTATCAGACTAGGATATCTTGTGTTGATGCCTCATTATATCCAAAACTTGAATACCATTCACAGAAACTCAATAAGAATAAAACAAACTGGAAAACACACGTTGACGACCCCCCGCAATGACAAAGGAACTCGATTCGCTACTTGGAATGTAGAACACTCTATCAGTTAGGGAAGCTCGAGCAAGCAAGTAAAATGTTGGAAAAATATAACCTTTCCTTTCTGGGTATGAGCGAAGTGCGCTGGAACCAAACTGGTCTTATAAAAACTAAGGATGGACATCAGTTCTTGTGGTCTGGTATGCCAAATGAGGACGATCCACACCAGCATGGTGTAGGTATTATTGTACATAAAAATTTCCTTGACCTGCTACTGGACTTCAAATATGTTAATGGACGTATTATGACTATACGTCTTAAGGGTATGGGGACCAATATAACTGTTATCCAATGCTATCCACTTACTGAAGAAGATAAGGAAGACCAGAAAGATAAATTTTACGACATCTTAAACCAAACTCTCAAAAACGTCCCCAAAAGAGATTTTAAAATTATACTTGGAGATTTTAATGCTAAAGTTGGTGCAAATAATACCGATATGGGTATAATGGGTAAACATGGACTCGGTTCTATAAATGATAATGGCGAACGGCTTCTTGAAATGTGTGGTTTGAATGAACTAAAAATTGGTGGCACTCTTTTCCCACACAAACTTAATCATAAAGTAACGTGGATATCAGCAGACTCTAAGACTCAAAACCAGATTAACCACATTTGTGTCACAGCTAAATGGAGTAATTGTTTGTGGGATGTCCGGAATAAAAGGGGAGCAGATATTGGTTCAGACCATCATATGCTGTTTGGAAAACTACAGTTGAGACTACCCAGGAAAAGTAGAAATACACCACCCTCCCGCACAAAATATAATGTTGATCGCCTTAAACTACCCCACTTCAAATCGCTTTTTTCAACACCCTTAAGGAAAAAATTCAAAATTTAGCCCCTGATTCTAATATTGATCAGAAATGGTCTAAACTAAAGACTGCAATACAGGACACAAGTTTAAACACACTTGGTAAAACTCAAAAACATAGCGATAAATATATCTCCAAACGCACATGGAGTATGATAGATGAACGTGGGAAACTGAAGAATAATATAAACGCCATATCAAACGCCATTAAACGTAAAGAGGCTAGAAAAGAATATAATCAATTTGATGAGATGGTGAGAAGAGCAATCAGAGACGATAAAAGAGAATTTACTAATCGAGTGGCTAAATCAGCCGATTAAGCAGCAAGGACACATAACATGAAGAAGCTTTTTGAAATCACTAAGCAATTAAATGGAAGTAAAAATGAAAAATCAATTCCAGTCAAAAACAAAAATGGCGAAATTCTCACTACAAAAAAAGCCCAGCTGGAGAGGTGGAAAGAACATTTCATGGAAACAATGAATATTCATAGAACTGGTATTGAAATAACATACGTAGAAAACGTCAATGAACTTTACATTCCAACAAATCCACCAACTAAATCAGAAATATGCAATGCAATAAGGTCTCTAAAATTAAACAAAGCTGCTGGTGCGGATAATATCCCCGCAGAAATTTTCAAAGCCGATCCAAAGATGTTTTCGGAGCTACTTCATCCTCTCCTACATGAAATATGGGAAACAGAACGATACCCTAAGGAAATGTTGAACAGTACCATAATTGAACTGCAGAAGAAAGGCGACAAATCAAATTGCGATAACTGACGAGGAATAACGGTACTCCCAGCTATAATGAAAGTAATAATGAAGATAGTGTTAGAGCGAATGATGGTCCATATTAATCGGAAACTGAGACCCGAACAAGCAGGCTTCAGACCAGATATGTCCTGCATTGACCAAATAAATACACTCCGGATAATCATTGAACAATCTCTCGAAATACGCTCGCCTCTGTATATGATGTTCGCCAATAAGGAAAGGCTCTCGATTCCATTAACAGAGATTGCATATGGGTTGAATTACATAATATGGGCGTACCTAATAAGATCACATGCATAATTCGATCGAGTTACGAAAATTTTGAATGCACCGTTCCACATGATGGTGAAATGTCCAAACCGTTTCATACCACGAATGGTGTAAGACAAGGTTGTCTACTCTCACCGCTTCTCTTCCTTATTGTTCTAGATGCGGTTGTCAAAGGAGCGTATTACAATAAACCGCGAGGAATTATATGGGATCCTTTAAACCCACTTGTACGTTTGGAATCACTGGATTATGCTGATGACAAATGCGAGCTTTCCCATAGGCGAGATGATCTGCAATTAAAAGTGGATGACTTGGTCAGTGAATCGACGAAAGTAGGTCTGAAAATTAATATAAACAAAACAAAGGAAATCCGTTTAAACACTCGCTCTGTAGAACCAATAAATATAGATAATCAAGCAATAGAGATAGTCCAAAATTAAAATATTTAGGAAGTATGATTGATACAAGTGGTGGTGCCCTTTTAGATGTCGGAACAAGAATTAGAAAGGCTCGTGGTGCATTTGCACAATTATCCAAAACGGGGAAATCAAAGGAATACAGCACAAAAACAAAATTAAATATATTCTCTTCCTGCGTGATGTCAGTTTTACTGAATGGCTGTGAAACATGGTTGGTTTCAGAAGAAATCAAGGAAAAACTGCAAGTCTTTGTCAATAGATGTCTTCGAATAATATTATGAATATTTTGGTCCAACACAGTGACAAATATACGGCTGCTAGAATTGGAAAATATGAATAATATAAACTCCGAAATACGAAAAAGAAAATTTGGTTGGATTGGCCACACGTTACGAAGAGAATATGATAACGTTTCTTTAAGAGCTTTAACTTACAACCCGCAGGGTTCTACAAGACGAGGGAAGCCCAAAAATACATGGCGTCGCTCTACACAATTTGAAATTAATGGATTGCCTGACTATTCTGATAGAACGATTAGGAACCTAATGGAACTGAATGATATCGCAAAAAGACTCTCCAGGTGGAGAATTCTCATTGAAAGCCTATGCCCACCATGAGGTACCTCGCAACAATTTTCGAGCAAGGCTTATTATTACTATTGGGACGTAGATCACGAATATGGCCCTAGAATTCTAAAGTTAGCTATAGCTTAAGAAATATTTACAAAACCATATTTGCAGAAAATTTCAATTTTGTAATAAACTTTTTGCAGAAAAATTCAAAATTAAAACTATGAACGCCACTCTTTGCAAAATTTTAATAGGCTGAAATATACCCTTTAATTTGATATATCGCACGTTTTGACAGCTTTCGCATTTTTCACGATTCCTTTAATAAATAATCTGCGATGAAAGGAATATCCAATTTTTTAATTTAGACCATTACTTAACATATCATGTTACTTAATTTATCAAAAAAATTTGGCACTTTATATTTTAATTTTAAGTAAAAATTGGCTAAAGCTGAAAAAGATTGTTTTTTTGTTTAATACCTAAAAATTAAGGAGCCTGCGACGAATCTGAAATTAAAAAACTCGGATAAAACCATTGAAATATGTTATACACATATTTTCTAATCAATTTCAACAAAGTTTTAGATAATTTAAGTGCAAATTCCTAAGAAATAACGATTTTACTTGATTTGCAAAATAGAAAAGTAAGTGAAGTTTTCATTTGAATTGCAATTATATCCTAAATCCTTTATCTAACAAAAATAAGTTGGTATGTTTCTAAAAGCCCAAAGTCTATACTTTTAAACCATATTAAAAATTATCCGTAGTTTAGTCAGGTATATGAATAAATAAGAAATTTTAACGAAAAAACTGGCTATTTGCTAAAAGTTAAATTTGCGGATATTTAAAAAACTAGAGCTAATTTTAAAATTTGGTGTTCATATTCGTGATACTCATCCTAAAATCGATCAGAATTGATATGTCGCACGCCCGATGCATTTTTATTGTTGTACTGTGTTATTATTATTTTTGCGCACATTGGTTAAAAACGAAAATTTTGATATTTCAAGTGATTATTTTTTTTAAGACTTCTAAAAGAAAAAGTTTTATAATGGAACCGTCTACTTCAGGTATTTGAGCATATATTAAATAATTTTTTGTTTAGATAAATGTTTTGGAAATATTGAAAAAAAATTAAATTGCTCTAAAAATAAGGTATATATACCCTACACCACTATGTGGTCAGGGTATTATAAGTTTGTGCTGATGTTTGTAACACCAAAAAATATTGGTCGTAGACCCACCTTATAGTATACCGATCGGTTCAGAATTTTTTTTTATTTCGATTTAACGATGTCCGTCTGTCCGTCCGTCCGTCTGTCTGTCTGTCTATGCAATCTTGTGCGCACTCTACAGGTCGCAAATATTAAGATATTTGACCTATGTTGGCCCAAGGACGAACAAGCTGCATGTCGTAAATATTAAGATATTTTGACGAAATTTGGTACACAGACCTATGTTAGCCCAATAACGCAGTCTATTGATTTTGGTGAATATCGGTCCATGTTTAGACCTAGTGCCCATATAAGGGTCCTACCAAAATTATACTATTTATACGCTGCAGGTCGTAAATATTAAGATATTTTGATGAAATTTGGTACACAGACCTATATTAACCCACTAACGCAGCCTATTGATTTTGGTGAACATCGGTCCATGTTTAGACCTAGTGCCCATATAAGGGTCCTACCAAAATTATACTGTTTATACGCTGCAGGTCGCAAATATTAAGATATTTTGATGAAATTTGGTACACAGACCTATGTTAGCCCAATAACGCAGCCTATTGATTTTGGTGAACATCGGTCCATGTTTAGACCTAGTGCCCATATAAGGGTCCTACCAAATTATAAATATGGGTCCCCCCAAAATTGGCTTGGTTACAAACTGCAGGTATTAAGATATTTTAATGAAATTTGGTGCGCTGACTCACATTATAGAAAATTTTGACACAAGCCCCATTTTAACCCATTCGAATTTCGGATCCAAACAATACACCAGACTGGTGTAGGGTATTGTATAGTCGGCATGCCCGACTTTAACCTTTTTACTCGTTTTGATGTACATATGTATTGAGTTTCAGCAACTTTCTGAAAAACACCGTGAAAACCCGCTTATATGCTCTTAAAATATGAGATTTCAGCTAATAAATCCTAGAATGTCTTTTTGCGGTTTTTGACTTATGAAAGTTTTTGTGAAAGAACTCCAGTTGCTAAAAATCTATGTAAAAAAACAAACAAAATATGAAGTTGTTTTTTTTTATATTTTGTCTTTATATTCCGTTTGGTAGTTTGTTATTGTAGCTAATGAGTGTGGTGTTTATTAGAGAAGGGCGCTGAGTAATTTTAAATGACGCTGACTCACAACAAAAAAAAATAATTCTGGTTTATTCACAATGAATAGAATTTTTGACATATTCATGCTATAACCCAGCAAAATCTTTCATTACCAAATAAGTGGTTATATAATGAAACTAAAATTTTTTTCTACTTATAATTCGGCGTCAGTACTAGTTATTTTTGTTAGGAGAATCCGTTTTTATAAGCAGTCTAGCTTACGCGCGACTGTGAATTTGGTAACTACTTATTTGTTAAAGTATATAAGTAAGTCGTATTATTTAACAACTTGTAACCACTTATTTTTTAACTGCGTATAAGCACACGAATAACTACTTATTTTGGTAACTACTTATTTTATATACTTTTGTAATGCAGCGGGTAAGCGGGTTAACAAATTTTGTGCATTTTTTCATGCAGCGAATATGGATAACTACTTACAAAAACGACCTTGTCGAACAAAAATAATGAGTTTTGGCACGGAATTATAAGCAGTGGACTCTAATTCTACTGCTTATTATTTAGATATTAGTAATGACCTAGCAAAATCTTTCATTACCAAATAAGTGGTTATATAATAGAAATTCATAGCTCCACACAACTTATTTTTTGGCGTTTAAACTCATTATTTTTGTTTGGCGTGGTCGTTTTTATAAGTAGTCACGCTTACCCGCTCGCTTACGAAAAAACGAGAAGAAAGTAGTTATGAGATTCTGAATAATAAGTGGTTACAAACATGCTTACAAAAATTTTAATTATAAGTGGTTATCCGACTGCTTACTTGATTCTTAAAAATAAGGAGTTACACAAATACTATTAGCTTCAGGAAATACATTCAGAGAAATTAAAGTTTTTGCTAGAGTGTAATTTTAGAACTCGTCATAAAAATTTTAGCACAAAACATATTTACATGTAATAAATATAAATGTATAAAATTTAACTTTGTAAAAAGTACTTATTTAAACTATTGCTAGGAAGTCATTATTTTATATTTAAAAGCAATGACTACAATAGGCCGTTATTAGGAAGTCATTATTTTATATTACAAAATAATGCAAAAGGTAATGATATATCATTATTGGTAATGCAGACAGCAATGAGGTGTCATTACCAATATTTTGCTGGGGAGCACCCATTACTGAGATTTTGCTGGGAATGACTTCACAAGTTTGATTTTCACTCACGAGCGAGAAATTATCTCGTAAGAAGTAAATATTTATTTAATACCAGGAGCAAAGAAGAAACCATTGTTTCAAAGAAAAAGAGTGGCTTATCAAGTTATTGCAGAAACTTATTCAAGATATTTTATTTTGAATAAATTTTAGGTGTTTTGCATGACTTTCATGCTCTGCATACATTTTATGAGTGATAAAGTAAGTCTTATACCATATATTCCTCGCTGGAAGACTAGAATACAGTAAAAACCGTTTTATTAATATTTGTGTTATTTTTGGGTTAAACAAAGAGACCCTCATCTCGGGAGTTATATCGGCTTTAAGGGAACAAGTTGAGTTTATGGGCACAGCCACGATTTTTTCCCCCAGATAGTACCTTTTGGGCTGAATAGGAAAAAAATTTTTTTTTGTCCGAGATCCCTATTTCGTCCTTGCCCGTATCTCCGGTATTTAATATCGGACCAATTTGACAATATGAGCATCATTGGAAAGGTAATTGAAATGGCTTTAATATAACATATTTGCTAACCCATTACGAGCCGATTTCAGTTTTTTTTTTATTTTAAAGCGAGTTTTTTGGGAAAAGCCTATGATTATCAAAAAAGTTCTTACATAATGGTATGATTTGTTTACACATAATTGCATCTTAGATCAACTTTTGCTTTTAACCCTTAAGCCCGGTATTTTGTGAAAATAGCTGTCAAACTCAATATAAAACGAGTAAAAAGGTTAAAGTCGGGCATGCCGACTATGCAATACCCTACACCAGTCTGGTGTATTGTTTGGATCCGAAATTCGAATGGGTTAAAATGGGGCTCGTGTCAAAATTTACTATAATGTGAGTCAGCGCACCAAATTTCATTAAAATATCTTAATATTTGCGACCTGCAGTTTGTAACCAAGCCAATTTTGGGGGGACCCTTATATGGGCACTAGTTCTAAACATGGACCGATGTTCACCAAAATCAATAGGCTTCGTCCTTGGACCAACATAGGTCTATGTACCAAATTTCATCAAAATATCTTAATGTTTGCGACCTGCAGCGTATAAAAAATATAATTTTGGTAGGACCCTTATATGGGCACTAGGTCTAAACATGGACCGATGTTCACCAAAATCAATAGGCTGCGTTATTGGGCTAACATAGGTCTGTGTACCAAATTTCATCAAAATATCTTAATATTTGCGACCTGCAGCGTATAAACAGTATAATTTTGGTAGGACCCTTATATGGGCACTAGGTCTAAACATGGACCGATGTTCACCAAAATCAATAGGCTTCGTCCTTGGGCCAACATAGGGCTATGTACCAAATTTCATCAAAATATCTTAATATTTGCGACCTGCAGCGTATAAACAGTATAATTTTGGTAGGACCCTTATATGGGCACTAGGTCTAAACATGGACCGCTGTTCACCAAAATCAAACTTGTTCGTCCTTGGGCCAACATAGGTCTGCGTACCAAATTTCATCAAAATATCTTAATATTTGTGACCTATAGAGTGCGCACAAAATTGCATGGACAGACAGACGGACGGACGGACAGACGGACATCGTTAAATCGAAATAAAAAAAAAGTCTGAACCGATCGGTATACTATAAGGTGGGTCTACGACCAATATTTTTTGGTGTTACAAACATCAGCACAAACTTATAATACCCTGACCACATAGTGGTGTAGGTTATAAAAAAGATCTTTCACTCACGTGGAATTCTTGCGAAATCTATAAAAAGCTTCATTAAAAATATGAACAAATCATCATACTAATAATAACTTCACGTCTTATTGAAATAATTTCATTAAGTCTATGCGAAAATGAAAAATATTAATGAAATTATTTCATAAAAGTAATGAATTTAATTCATTAAACACATGAAACTTTCATAATGTTAATCTTAAAATTAATGAAAAAAAAAATCATATATTCTATGAAACTTTTATTAGAACAATGAATCCATTCATTAAAATTGATTTAATGAAACATGTGTCATTAATCCAATTAAACCGTTCTTTGGGGACTTTCCAATGAAAAAATTCATTGTATTAATTTAAAAATTCATTAATACTATGTACAAAATTCTATCAGTGTATAATAAGTCTGTGCTGATGTTTGTAACACCAAAAAAAGCTGTGGAAGCTGTCGTGTAATGGTTAGCGCGTTGGACTGTTACACGTGAGGTTGCGGGTTCGAGCCCCAACCAAGGCAACATCAATTTATGAAAAATAGTAATATGTATGAGTTTTTCAATCCCTCATGCGTATCGCAGCGTCCTCTTTCGGTGTTCCCATAGCACTTAACCCCACCGAAGTAAAATAATATAACAGGGCTATGAACTAAAAAAAAGCTTCAACAAAGTTCGCCAACTCACCAACAGATGGCGCGCAACAACTGTTCTAAAAATTCAACATCTCGCGCAATTACAGTGTTGCCATATTTGAAGTCCTTAATCTTTCACCACCTTTCACTTCTTCTCTATCCCCTTTCCAAAGGAAGCAACACGTTAATTAATAGAAGAATTTCCTGAGTGTTGCTTCTCTTTATAAAAAAAAAAAAATATTAGGAAATTTTGATGAAATTTGGTACACCGGCTAATGTCGTTGGTTAAAATCAGTCCATGTTTAGATCTAGTGCCCATATAAGGGTCCCCCAAAATTGGATTGTTTACACGCTGCAGGTCGCAAATACGAATTTGTTTGAATGAAATTTGGTACACATTTGTCCCAAGGAAATAGGCTTTGTCCTTGATAGGATCGGTCCATATTTGGACCTATCGCCCATATGGGCTATATTTCCGATTTTCTCTTTTATCATTTTATAGAAAATTTTCACACAAATCCATTTTAACATTAGTTGGCTTTTAACCAGACTGGTCTAGGGTATTATATAGCCCGACTTTAACTTTTTTACTCCTTTTTTATAACGATTTTTTTACTCAGTAGCATTGCAGCTCCACAATGCGTATGTATATTTTTATATCACATTCTTTGATAGTGTTCATTTGCGAGCTGTTTTTCACATTTTCCCTACATATTTTATGTAGAGTTTAGTTATGGAAATAATATAAAAATAAAATTTAAAAAAATCTTAACCCGCTCGGGTCCGGCAGCATGTTAACGTTCGAACTTTAATTCCCAATATCTCCGCTAGGGGCTGATGCAAAGCTATAGAAATAATAAAAATATTTCTTTGGCATAGATCTACATTTCCACGAAGTTTGGTCGGAAAATTCCCTGCCATTACAATTCAGGCATGTAAGGGTTAATCGATCAAAATAAAAATCAGAATAATTGACAACTCTAATATTTGTACCACTGGTTCAGTCCCATTTTCACCTGTCTCGGGACATGTACTTTCAGACCAGTTCTCTTTTCACCAGTCACAGGACCGGTACTTTAAGACCAGTTGCGTTTACACCGGTTACGGGACAGGTCACCGGGTAGGTATTTTCAGGCCGGTCCTGTTTTCACTGGTCATGGGATAGTTCTAAGGTTTGGGGTTCGGGAATTCCCGGGCGGGAATTCTCGGGAAAATAATATATTTTTTCCGGGAAAACGGGAAATTTTAAAAATATTAAATTTTTTAATTTGTTAATTTTTTAACATTTAATTTGTTAATTTTTTAACATTTTAAACATCAAAACAAAAATGTCATTGTTAAAATCTTTTAAAAGGGAATCAATTTATTTGACACACACGAAAAAATGTTTGCCAAGTAATTTCAACTAATAAAGATTTTTCGCATAACTTATTCAAAATTTAAGTAGTAAAACCTAAAAACTTGGTAAAATGTTTAAAAGAAATGTGAAAAAAAAAGTTTTGTTTCTTACAAATAATCGCCCTTACTATCTAAAATTTTCAAATGTATATTTTAGTTAAAGTCGACTTTAGTTAAAATATTGGGTGGCAGTATACCTTGACTTGGTTTATTTTTGGAGCATTCTGATTGGTTAATTTATTTTCAACCAATCAAAATGTTTGAAAATATAAATATTTTTGTAGGGTTTTCATACAGAAAATTAATAAAACCGTATGATTAAAAATAAAGTCGACTTTAAATTTAAAATACTTCTTTATATTAAGGGCCAATAATTTTACAAGTAACGTTTTCATTAATAAATGTGATTTTTTCAAGTAAGTTTACTTTATTTTAATACATGTGCTTTCAAACTAATATATTCTTTTATATTAAAGATTAAAATGTCAGGAGTATGGAAATACTTCACAAAAAAGAACAATGCAGCGCAGTGCAATATTTGCCCTAAAAGACTAATTGTATCTAAATTTGGTTATCCGACATCTGAATTTGGTTAAAAAAAAAAAAAAAAAAATGATGGCCATGCAACTTCTCTTGAAGAAAACAACAACAAGAATAACGTTCCAGCTAAAATTTGCAAAGTACCTGAACAAAAAAGTGTAAGCTGAATAGGTATTGAACGTTTTATGGGAGGGCAAACATTTCCTGAAATGGTATCCAAATTAGCCGCAGTCGACGGAATGTCAATCCGCACCATAACTAGATCTTCGTTTATTCGAGAAAGTTTTTATAATAAAATCCTGGCATTGCCAAAAAATGAAACCGATGTAAAGAACATTATATTAAATTACTACAATCATATATTTTATCATGATAAAAGAAATATCGAGCAATATTTCCAACAATAGGAGATTTACTATAATCTTAGCTGAATGGACAAGAATATCACAAAAGAGATATTTGAACATATGTATCAACGGAAATAATTAATTTTATAACCTGGGGTTGGTTTATATATCAGGAAGATGTAATGCTGATGAAATAAGAAGAATTGTAGAAATAAGACTAGAAGAGTTTTATTTGTCTTTGGAAAATAACATTGTGGCGACCATATTTAATGGGCCAAATGCAATGAAAAGGTTTGTTTCCGACAGTTCAGTAGTGGGTGCTTTCTGCTGGAATCATGCAATTCATTTGGCAGTGCTTAGAGTAATTTATGTGAAATAAAATGTTCAACATTCTGATATTTTTACTTTGAATTCTCACTACACAGACTGAATTTGTACTGAAATAGTGTTTTTTTTTAACAAAAATTACTTATATAGGTGGTTTTCATTAACAAATTTGTTCAAAAATTTATTTTCCGTTTCCCGGGAAAAAAATTTTTGAACAAAAAATTTATTTTCCGTTTCCCGGGAAATAAAAAAAGTCCGGGAAATCCCAAACCCTAGTTAGGTCCATGCAGACCGGTCCTGTTTTCACCGGTCACGAGACGGGTCACAGAGCAGATTCCTTCACACCGGTCCTATTTTCACCGGTCAAAGGACAGGTACTCTCATTAGAACTGACCTCTGTTTTCCCACAGGGATATAGCACATCCTCAATTATGTCGCTGTCGCTGTATGTCGTTATTTCGGGGTATTTTTTCTCAGAGCGATAATCGCTAGCCTCTGCGCTGTTATTCTGGGCCGACACTAAATCGTAAGTTAATGTATTTTTTTCTAAAGCGGCCTATATACGACCAATTACATGGTCAAATTCATACAGCCGTATGAATTAGACATTACATGTATGAATTTGACCATGTAATGTCTAATTTGACGGTTTGTCAAGCATGTTGGACGAAAAACAAAATTTTTTGATTTTTCGACAAGCACGCTTCACCGTCTAATGAAAAAAATCATCAAACATTGGAGAATTTGACATTTTTAATAAGCTATTTTGTGACAAGAAAGGGATAACGTTAATAAATAAAATAAAAAATGCAAAAACAGAAATTCAAAAATGAAATTCCAAGAAAAAAATTAATAAAAATAATTTTGTCATTATCATTCGCTGTGTTGATTTTAAGGTTTTGAAGTCAAATTTTACAGCATGCTTGTCCGTGTATTCAAAAAACCATTTTTTGTTTGTCAAACAAGCTGGACAGCAGGCTTGCGCGTATATAGGCCGCTTTAGCAATTAAAAAGAGATAAAAATATTTTTTTAGTACTCTTGGCGTCGAAAAAGTACTCTTCAAAAAATTTTTTGATACCGACAAAAAAATCTTATTTCCCATCCCTGGCAATGCCTATCACTGCTTTAAATGTAGAGATACAACCTTGCGGTTTGTTCTGCGTTTTTTTTTATATGGAGTTTTGACAATAAAAAACGCTCTAAATTAATGCTTAATTTAATTCCTCTGCATTTTCTCTCATACTCGCATATTTTCATTCTCACACTCCCTAAAATGTTCCCATATTTTCCAAAAATATTCCCGATATTTGATGATTTTCAGAGATGGAAAAGTTGAAACGATTAAACTTTTATTTTGTAAAATCATTGTTTTTCATGTTGATTACTAGTTTCGAACGCATTTAGTCTATCATTTTAATTTAATAATCTTTGCCGAAGTTAAAATAAAAAAAAAATATAAAAATATGTTTCTATACTGAAACAAAAACCTCATTTCCCATCGCTGGTTTTCTCTCCACACATACAGTAAATGTACACACACATACATGTAAAGACAGTGTGAATGTATGTATAAAAACAACCTTCACCGCAGTCATTTAATTTGTTTTTTCTCTCCGCAGCGGAATCCGCAGCCGCAAAGTTGTATCTCTACTCTAACTCATTGCTGTGTGCTTCTCCAAGATATGGAAACATTTGAGGGAGGAGATAGAAAAAATAAAAATATTTACAAAATCTGATTTCAATTACTTATTACATTTTCTATTTTTATGAACTTCAGAAGATTTACTGAATATATTTTTGTTCCTTTTTTAAAATTATTAAAAATACAACAAGTGTATGCATATTATTTTAATATAATAGTCATAGATGTAATTCCATATTAGGTACTTCATATCTTATTTAATCCGAAAAATTGATCCAACAAATTTTATCAGTTTATGTATAATTTGATAAAATTTGATATAAAGTCACCTAATTCTAAAAAATAGTTACAGACTCGCACTGATTTTTTTTTTCCATAGATTGGAAAATACAAATTTGTTTTATGGTACTATGGAGAGTAGACCGTACCTCAAAAAAAAAGTTAGCCGTACACCCTCTAATATGAAGTATTTTTGGAAAGCGATTTCAAAAATTTTTTTTTTTTTTTTTGCCGAACGTAGGGTCGCCTTTTTTAATTTTTTGTTATAGCTTTGGCATTTAAAATCGGATTTTAAAGTGTGATATATCGATTTTTTTTCCTCGAGGAGACCAGTATTTTGCCATATAGTAAAAATCCAATTAAAAAAAATTTAAAAGGCGACCCCTACGTTAGGCAAAAATACTTTATATTGGAGGGTGAACGGCGCACTTTTTTTTTTGCCTGTAAGGTGGTACGCTCTAATATACAGTCTAATGCTTAAAGTTTCAAAACAGTTTAATTAAATGTTTTTGGCAAAAACAGTATGCATAATTCATAACAAACCATTTAACAATCTGTTGAAGTAGGATTTTATTGTTGTTTTGTATAAAAAGTTGTCAATCTTAATCTTAAAAATAGTTTTATGACTGTCACAATGAGTCACAAGTAGGAATAGGCACCTTAATCAAAACATATTCGTCATTCGAATACTTTCTGTATTCGAAGTATTAAATTGTCTTTGAAATATTATTTTGAACTACCGCATAATATATATGTATAATTTGTTATCAATTATTTTTATTGACTAAATCCTCAAAACAACATTATTTACCTACGATTAACGAGTCAATCGTTTCCTAAGTTTATGAATCACCAATAGTTTATTTGAAAATGAAGAAAAATTAAATAAGGGAGTTGCCAGAATAAATCGAGAAATTAACAGCCTGTTATTTAACGATTATGCATAACAGTTTTTAATAAACGTTTAATAAGGACAATTAATACTTTAGCAATTGTATAGCTTAACGCAAAATTAAGAAAAGTTTTTGCATTAGATCCATAATATCTATTAGCAAAAAATTTACTGGAAATTTTGTTATTTTAGCAAGAATTTATTTATTATATTGTTTTCTAGCTCTAGACAATTCTATGACATTATCACACAATGTCCAGCATATTTCAGCTATAAGAGAATGAATGCTCTTGCAATTATAACATTCTTCAATCGGTGCACATGTCTGATGAAACTACTCGTCGTGTCATCGGATTCTGTTGCCAACTGATGCTCGTAAAAGTCCATATGAGAATTCAAAAAATGAATTTTTCTGACATATGTACACCTAGTTTGTCAAAAGCACCTTACATGTTTTCGACGTAAATATGTTCGACCAATAGGCGAACGATTTTTGGCTAGGACATTTACAATAACTTCTTTAATACTTTTTGATGCAGCAAGCTCAAGTTGTAGTTGCAGTTGTTTAAATTCTGTGCTTTTTATGAGCTTGTTTTATATCGGGCCCAACAAAAACACCTGTTGTAACGAAAAGACATAATTTTTTTTTTATTTATTTGAAATGAAAATAATGACAAAAGTAAGGCTTGAAGTATCCATACCTTCTTTTATCTTTGCTTCGCTAAGTTTTTGACACAATATTTTAGGGAAATGAAATGACGATCTATTTTTGTTCAAACATTGCGTAAAGTTTTCTACCACACCAAGTTTTATATGCAATGGTGGTAAAAGAATTTTCCCAGTTTGTAGCAGCGGTGGATGAATGATATTTTGCTCGCCTAATATTCTTCCACCTCTTGGCTTCCATTGTTTCTTGGAATATTGGAATATTCCATCTGATATTCCATTTGCATAAAAAACATACATATTTAACGTATCCAGCCTGCATGCCCGAGAGGAAACTACCCAGCAAAAATAAATGAAATGAATTCACTTCCTTCATTACATCACAAAGAATTACTCTCGTAGGAATGGCTTTTAAACAACATCTAACGCTGCAATAAATATATGCTATTCAGAAGCTCTTTTTCACGGGTGATAAGAAGTTAATATTTTGTATGGGGGGTTGCATAGGAACGTGCTGGCACAGAAATCAAATCCCACCAGGTGGAAAAAAATTTTTTGTAACTTTTTTTACACAATTAATAATTTTTTGTAGTTTTCATTGTAAAATTTTTATTTTTTTCTATTTTTGTACCCTCAAAAATAATTTTTGAAACGATTTAAATTTTTTTTTTAATTTTCTATTAATTTTTAAAGAAATTTTTTGGAAATGTAAAAGTTCTAAATAAATATGTAATTCTTCAAATATTTTTTGTTTAAATACGAAAAAGGTAAATATTACAATTTTGTTTGTATTTAAAAAATTGTAATTTAAAAAATCCATTTTGATCAAATTTTTACTAAATGTATTTAGAAACTAAATATAACAGAAAAAGAAAAATCCTGTAAACATTTTAGTTAGAACTAGTAAAAATAAGTTAAAAATTAACTTGCATAAAAAACTATTTTTTATCTACTAATATGCTGCAAAATGTTTTCCGGATTTTATCAAGATAATTCGTATTAAAAGTTAATTTAAATGTAATCAAAATTTTGTAAATTTAACAGTTTTATTTTTCCTTCTTATTTTACTAGTATTTAGCAAAAAACAGTCTGCTAATATCAGCAGTTTTTTTGCAAGGTCATTTTTAATTACATAATTTTTAGTAGCTTTTTCTCCTATTTTTACAGCTTTATTTCTTTCTATGAGTGTATTATTTTTATAAAAAAAAAACACTTTAAAAAAACAACTTTATATATTTTCCAATATGTTATAGATTTTTGTTAATAAAAATAGAAAGAAATAAATATAACAATTTACTAAACAAGACTGCTAAAAGTCAGCTATAAGTTATAACAAGCCATAGCATAGGGGGTAGAGCGTCTGCTTGAAATGGTTCAAACCCCACACGATGCATGATGTTTTTTTTAAATTAAATTAAAATGAAAATAAGTGAAAATGAACTTCCTTTTCATTGGTTCAAATATCCATAATTTGTTTCAAAAAAAGGATAACTTTCCTCCTATGACAAGCCAATGTTAAATTCATCAGTGAAAACCACAAATTATCACTACTACCTATTTAACTGTTGTTATGTTTTTACTACTTCTTTTTCCTCACTTTTTTTTCCTGGGTAACTACTTTTAAGTTACATCAGACCCGCCACTCAAGCACTTCATATTTTTCATAGGTTTTTGTTGTCCCGTAACGGATGTTAAGAGTCCATCTGCAGGTTTTAAGGTTTTTGTTGTAACGGATTTACGCCAATTTTTAGTAAGTACGAAATTAACCCTTAAACGCATTTTAGGTATTGGATGTGTTCAGTGAACTTATGTAAAACACTACGAGGAACATTTTTGTAGAACATTTTAAACCTCTAACTTTTAACTTACGGGTCTTTTTGTCCCTTTTTAAAAAGGAGCAAAAAAAAGTCACTTTAATTGAAGAGTTAGAGCGTTGAAATATTGCAAAAAACTTTTACACGTAGTGTTCCTCATAAATTCGCTGAATACATCCTATATCTAAAATGGAAGCTTCACCTCGTTTTCCATGTCAATTCACAATATATATTTGCAAAAGGGGGGAAACTTAACCCCTCTAAAACATAGGGCCATACGTGAACTTTTAAAACGCCGATACATATATATTTTCTTTTTGGTCCCCTCTGCCAGAATCAGTTGTCAGAATCTTGTCGAGTGCAACATAGTCAATCAAGAACTCAAATTTGTATTTCTTTGTTGTTACTCCCTTTTGTATTTTAGCAGACGATATATTAGCTTTTTTACTATAATGTGCAAACAGTATATAAATATACATAATAAAATTAGTTAAAAAATTGGTTAATCTTCAAAAGGAAAACAATATACATAAATACATCAAGCGAATCCATATATAAATTCTAAAATTATGCCCAACATTGACTCCATAAATTCAGCGTCCTTGTTAATGCTTCAAATCAGTGCATTAATCGTTAAAGCAACAAATTATTTAAAATTTGTAATTTTTAAGTAAAAAATGTTTCTTCTTATTTCTCCTGTTCCTTAAATCAATTTGTAAAATGCAATTTGGAATTTGAAATACAATAGAGAATAAAATGAAATTATTATTTATCTTGTGATAGAAAAATCCCACTTACAATACATGTCATATCTTAGCATGTTATATGACAGGTTATGAATTTTTTTATAAATGCTCTCTCAGCAATTTACAAGTATAAATGTACGTGAAGGGAAAGAAAAAAAAACAAAACCGACCACCAACGAAAGAAAAACAATTGATATTTATGGTTGTTTATCTGTTAACATTAGTGTTACGTTTTGACACAATGTTTTCACGCAAACAGAAAATCCTTATCATAAAAAGTCTTTGTGTTGATACCTAGAAGGTTATAAAATCTTAACTAAAAATTATGTTAAGAAAAATATAAAAAAAGCTTAAGCCACACATACGAGAAAAACTAAGAAAAACACCATAAAGATTTTCACAAAAATTTTTCTTGTCTTAAAGAAAATTAAGACATATGTAAGACTAACAGCAAAGACCACGAACAACTTTGTTGAAAATGCTGTTGCCAAATATACTTTACAATATAAACTTAAACACAAATTCAAGCAGATCTAACACATACATATACCTATACACACAAACTCTTATAAAACAAATTTAATATTTTAAGGTGAATTGTGTGGTAATGTTTTGTTGTAGGAAAATAGCTGCTGGGCAAAACGAAGAACATATTTGAGGCTTTCCTTACCAACTGCCCGCTATAGGAAGGAGTATATCGTATCAATGTTAAACTTACATTACCTTTTTAGTTGTGGCGTAGTGGTAAGCGCGTTGGACTGTTACACATAAGTATGCGGGTTCGATGCCCACCGACGGAAACATCAATTTAGATAATATGAATAAGCTTTATATGTCTAATACATATCCCAGGGTCCTACTTCGGTGTTCCCATGTCACTTACCCTCACCGAAGTATATTAATATAACAGGGCTATGAACTAAAAATATTCAACAAAGTTCGCCAACTCTGTTCTAAGATAAAACACCTCGTGCAATAAAAGTGTTGCCATATTTGAAGCTCTTCATCTTCCACCGCTCATCTCTTATGTATACCCTTTCCAAAGAATGCAACACGTTAATTAATAGGTTGTTTCTCTTTATGCTGGTAAAATCACCTATTCTGGAATAGATTTAGAGGTAACTGGTTCTTAAAAATGTTACTGAAGAATGTCAATTAATTTTGTACTAAGTCTGTGGAGTTTTCACTGTGCACTTTGGAAATATAAATTTAGGTCCATTTAAATCTTTGCAGTATTCGCGTTTAATGATTTTACAATTATTAAACCACAATTCATAAAGAACTTCAGGTAGTACATATTTATGAGACTTATATATTTCCAAAAGCAATGATTTGAGCCAAACGAGGTAGGATTTTTGTAATGTAACAATTACCTCGAAAATAATTATAATTTGTAGTTTTTCTTTTTTTAATATTTTTTTTCTCAATGGATCATTAATGCTAAATTTGCTATAATTTTTTTTATTAAATCTAGTGGATTAATTACTTACTGAATTAATTCAGCACTATCGGATACCTATATTAATGTACAACTCCCATCTTTGCAACTGTTATAAAGTGTTATAAACTACTGTATTTAAATATTTACAATTTTCGAATAAGTTTTGAATTTTGTAAAATATTAAAATAAAATTTTGTCATTCGGATTTTAGAAAAGAAACTATAAACACTTTGGAGCCGAACGTAAATTTTTAAATTGTCCTATTTTTTTGTGGAATATTTTTGCAATTGCTGTTTCAGCTAAAACAATTGTAATTAATATCTAGATTCCTATTCTGGCTTAGCTCGTTGCAATTGATTTAACTGAACTTGGAGTATCCAGATCCTAGGAAGTTTGACACTTGGTCAACCAACAAATTTGTATTATCATATCCGGGGCGCCTAATCTGTTACTCCTGGCTAAAAGTTTGGCTATTTGATTTGTGGTTTATCCATATATTGCATTTGCTGGAAATAAGTCTTATTGGCCGTTTTAAAACCAATTTCGGTCCCGTGCTTTATGTTCTAAAGTTTGTTACAGTGTATGCGATTTTGATTGGTGTGTTCCTGCTGATTATCATTTCTGATTGCTCTTTGAGTGTTCCAGTCCAATTTGGTGGTATTTTTAAGAAAAGAAAATAACTAAGTTCTGTTTGATTTATTATATTGCAATGCCACTAGTCAGAAGATCGACTACTCCAACTTTGGAAGGTGGTGGTGTGCCAGGCAGCTCTATATCTGTCCCATCCGTTTCTTCGGTGACGCTTTCGAATACACAATTCCATAGTTTATTTCAGGATAGAGTATTTGTAGAAACATTAGCCGGTTTTTCGGAAAGGGTTAACAAGGAATTTGATTGGAACGTTTTGGAGAATTTTTTATCGAATATTTTGATTTACAAGGACGTTAAGAGTGTTCCGGATGACATAGCTTTGAGGGAATTTTTCGTCTTATGCTGCGCGGATATGCAGGAATTTGGTACTCCGGAATCGTTGTTGAAGTAGACAGCTGAGAAACCGCTATCAAAATATTACGAGACCACTTTGCTCTATCGCGACAGCCGTATGAAATTTACTAGGCTATATTTAATAATCCTCGGAGATTGGGGGAGACAACGGACATTTTTTTAAGTCGTAAGCGAGCTCTGTTTGCTCAACTTCCAACTCAAAGGTTAAGAACGGATGATCAATTAGACATGATTTATGGGTTACTTCGCCTTGATATTCAAAAGAATGTAAAACGTTATGAGATAATTAATTTTTCGGATCTTCCTACAAAAGCTCATATATACGAGGCTCAAGCTATAATCGATCAAAGTTATGAACAATTAGATAACAATTATATAGACTCAAAATCCAAAAGATGTCAATTTTGTCGATCTGAAACTCATAGTATTGAAGAATGTAGAAAATTAAAATCATATAAAGAGCAAGAAAAAACAACAAAGGATGTTAAAGAATCATTAAAATGCTATAAATGTGGAGAACCGGGTTATTATCGGTCCAACTGTTCAAAATGTGCTCCATATAGGGAAAATATGGGTAATGTTGTAAATAACTGCAATTATATAAATATTGAGAAAAACAACGGTTTGCCTAAAGGAGTTTTGCTTTCAAACAATTTCAAGAATTTGCTTGCATTGATTCGGCATCTTGTACAAGTATGGCTAAACTCAAAAAAATAAGTTAGTAGAAAAATTAGTAAAACATATTGTATATCAAGTGTACTAGTTTTCAGCAATTTTTTTGCTGAAATTCCGTTTTCAGCAAAAGTTTTAGTTATATTTTTTTTAGCACTAAACTAATTTTGAACTAACGTTTTACTAATTTATTTTGCTACAAAAATTGTGCTGATAACCGCATTTATAGCGTAGACGACAACCAGATAGACAAGATGTAGATGTCGCAGCTTGTCTGGATGTAGTACAGACAACGGAAATGATAAAAAGAAAAACAACTCTACATAATTTCTATATTTAAATTTTCAGCAAATAAATTGACTGAAGAAAAATTTCGCTACAAGCTTTTTGAGTTTTTTTCAGACTACTATTATTCAGCAAAAACTTTAGTGATTTTAGCAAGAATTTTTTTCATTTGCAATCGACTAAATGGTTTGAACGTACTCGGAGATACTTGTGTGTACTTACTAGAATCCCCGAGTGCTTTCAAACTATACACACAAGCTGGCTTACTCCACCCAGGGTATGGCCGCATTGTAATGGCACATAAGACAATATATTTCGTAAGTACACACACGTATAGTGGCATGTAAGTTAGACAAAATTTTTTAAAAATTTCAAATATTTTTAGTTTCATACACAATTGTTATACAAAAGTATCCCATATCGTAAGTACGCACAATGTGAAGTACACGAAATCGATTACATTGTGTGGACTTACACGTTTTTCTAAAGGGTTCATAATGAAATAAGGCCCAATTTGTATGGACAATTTTTGAGAGTTATTAAATTTTCGTTTTGGGACTTATTTCATTTGGAAGTTATTTTATGGTACCCGATCAATAAGGCTTATAAATATAATAATAAAAAAAATAGCAAAATGCCACATAGCTAATTGTCGAGGCGCAGCGATGTTATATGATATTGATTACATGTATAGTGGATTTAATTAAGCGTAGAACAAGTATCTTAATTTGTATTGAATATTTGACACAGAGAATATTCAACTAATATTTTCATTAAAGCGAAGCCGAGCGGCACGCTGAAACTTTCTGACAAGGAAGGTATCCCAATAGGTTCAATTCGATCTTAGTGATGTAGAAGGTATGTGATAGAGGAAAAAAAATAATGCACACGTATATTTTTGTACCGGCCCAATCTCATATTTAGGGGTTAAAATGTGCAGTCAAAAAGACCCATCTTTTCCGTTTTTTAATATATTTCTTATAATTTCAAAGAAAAATAGACAAATTGGGTGTCAAATGAAAATATGTCCACCATTTTTTTATTCAATTATTTTTTTTTATTAGCACATTTGTATGTGAAATTGTTGTTGGCTTAGTTTAAATTTACATATAATAATGCCTATTTAAATAAATCGAGGGGTGTTAGCTTTATTTTTAACACTTGGTCTCGTTCGGCTCTACGACAACTTTCCCATAGAGCCTTGTTCAACACAATTTCAAATATTTAAAATAAGTGGCAATCCTGGGTCTGCAAAACTGGCAATATGGGTATAAAATTTTTTTGTTTTCTCAAATACTTTAACGCTATGTACAAATCAATCTAAATTACGCAAATTTCAGACATATTTTCACAGAGAAATAGCTTAGTTTTGATCCCACTGTTTACTCTTTAAACGTGAGATCGGGCCGCTTAGATGTTTCTTAGTTTTTTCTCTATCACATATCCTAATTTCATTGAAATCGGAGAGAACCCATTAGGAAATTTTCTTATAATTAAAAGAAAAATCCTGGTCGAGTTTCGACAAATTGAGTTATCTACTACACTAAAAATTCAGAAGTAGTTCTGATTATTTTGAAAAATTCTTATCTTTTTCAAATTGCCCATAGGAAACCCTATTTACATTGTAAAATATCTAGTGTTTTCCTAATACCATTAAATTAAAATAAATAATCTGTTAAATATTGAATACCACGTGAAGCAATATTTAACCACGCTTTCTTCGCCCAATTGTTAGAAAAATTGAAAAAAATTTTCCATTTATATTCGTCTAATATAGGAAAATAATAATTGTAAGTTTGATATTGATGCGATATACTTTTTTAGCTGGATGCTTAATATTGAAAGCCTTATATATTTCATAACTCTATACTTCTTGCAACAAACGGCAATAACATCAAAATGTATATATATTTTTTTAGTATTACGCCTCATTGCCAATGTTAAAAAGAGAATAGAAAAGGAACAACAAACAACAATATTTTCATTTAATGAGCCAACCTTCTTACTAGTGCATTTCACTATATTTAGTACATACTTGGAACTATGGACCAAAGAATAACATAGCGATGAAATTTCAAAGGGTATTTACTAAGATGAATTATGGGAATGTACCTTATAATATTTTATAATTGTGAAAAATTACAAGAAATAAATAGAATTTAAAAAATATTTTTTTACTTTGTTTCGCGAAAAGAATTTAGAACCTTTTCTAGATAGTAACCTGCAAAATAATTATTATAATTTTGCATTTTTATTTATGTTTTTAGAATAAAAAATGGCGCACAATGTAACCGATTAACAGATTTATTTAACTTCAGGAGGATGATATTCATTTCAGTATTTTATCAGAAAAATATTGGAAGTTGAGTCTAATAGTTAATAAGGTTGGTCTTTCCAGGTTACCCGCCAAATTTGGAAAAATTTTCGGAATACAAATTCTAAGTTTGCCGATTTTTTCAAACAGAACATACGTATATTGAGTGAATTTTCACCACAATACTGATGGGCTGTATGTTATTATGAAATTTAGCAATTTCTGTTGGAATTCAGACAACAAAAATATTCATTGAATTAATGAATTTATCTAGTATATTTCTAAAATAAAAATTCTGTTAAATTTGTAAAAGAATCACATAATAAACAAGGATTTAATCTCTGATTTTAATGAAATTCTGATATTTTTTAGAGAAAACAATTTTAAAGTTAGGGTGTCTGAGATTATTGGCCATTTCGGGCATTAAGGGTATTAAAACTGGGGTAAAAAATTACCGATTTTTTTTTGGTTCTTCTCCACTTATTTTTCATGTGATCGAAGGAAAACATATACAAATATTATATTTTCGGATAAGGATTTTAAAAGCTGTTTTTTGTTACCTTTCTTTGGTGCGTAATGTTTTGTATTTGTTGTTTTAAGAAATGCGTTAGGTTTAGGGTAGTTTATACGGACATGTACAAACGTATGTTCGTCAAATGCACAAATAATAATCCTTGTTAAGTATAAGCGGACCCGTTTTATTTTTGATATTCCAACCAGGAATGATAAATGGGATTTCTAAAATAGTACTAACGAGCTTTAAAAATAATACTCTTTTGACCTCTATAGTACCAAAAAATTTTTTCATTTTTCATTTAATAACGAGCTTTAAAAATAATACTCTTTTGACCTCTATAGTACCAAAAAATTTTTTCATTTAATATTAATATTAAAAATTAGTTAAAAATTACGTTGCATAAAAAATTCTATCAGTTTACTTTTGTAAAATATTAGTAAGATGAGAACAGGAAAACCAAACTGTTAAATACATATACAAAATTTTAGTTATATTTGAATAAATTCTAGTTAACAGAAAATAACAATTTCACCTGCTAAAATTAGTAATAATAATTAGTAGACTAAAAATCACCAACAATTTTAAATGTAGAAAGCTTTTTTTCTATTTTTTTAATACGAATAAAAATCTAGTCTGCTGAAATCAGCAGTTTACTAACTTTAAGCAACCATTTCCGTTGATTTTAGCGGGATAGACTGCTATTTTCATTCAACTAAATTTATTTTAAAAGCAACAAAAAATTTTGTAGATATAACAGATTATTTTTACTATTTTTACTCTACTAATATTAATATTTTTTTTTCAGATTTTACAGTATAATTTGTCAATTTCAATGAACTAAAAGTTAAATATAAAAAATATATAAAAAAAGACTTAAAATATTTGAAAACACAAACACAAACAAACACCTGGATTTAGAATTTTTCATACAAAAAATGGATTTATTTAATCCAAAAAAAGCTGGATTTAATAAATCCACAATAAAAGCACAAATATATGAAACAGCCTATTAATTTAATGTCAGAAAAAAATACGAATGAAAATTAAAAGAGAAACAAAAAAATTGAAAAACTAACAAATAAAAGGTTTTTATTAAATTTTTTTATGAAATATGTTTAGAAAAAAAACTACACCTCACCAAATACATATTTTTCATCTTGGACATGGAGAAATAGCTCAAATAGAAATGGCAATTTTTCACTCTACAATAAGTAATTTAATTAAATCCAATTAGTGAATAATAAATATTGCAATGGAATTTTTAAATTGTGTAAAAATATAAATTGAAGTGATAAAACTGAAAAGGAAGACTATTTATCGCTGTTTTATGTAAAACATAATTATAAATTAAAAGTTAAAGTAAAATCCTTCATCATGGAATTCGGTATTAAAAATTAGGGTGAAAGAAGTGTCGGACAGAAAATTTTTTTAAAATAGGAAGAATCTAACCCCATCTGTTGAGCACTTTTAGAAATACTTTTTGGATTTATTAAATCCAAGTGATTAGAAAAAATGGCTAATATCTCTGAAAATTAAAAAAGCACAAAAAATTTAATAATCGATAAATGTGTAAATAGTACTAAGTGAGTCAAAGGAGTACCATAGTACTTTTGAAGTTCCAAGCAGGGATGATAAATGGGATTTTTAAAATAGTACTAAGTAGCTTAAAAAATAGTACTTTTCGACCTCTATAGTACAAAATTTTTTTTCATTTAATTTTTTTTATAATATCTGTGTTTGTGTGGCATGCCTATCATAGCATTGATAGGCATGCCACAAACAATTTTGACAGAAGAAAGCCGGAATAAGTTAAAAAGCTGTCAAAATCGTTTTAGATAACACTGATATGCAGTCACAGAAACACAGCTAATCATAAATTAACAAATAAAAACTCATAAAAAATAAAGAGTTCTATATTATCTAACTCATACAGCAATAGAAAAACGTAAAAATTTTAGTTAAAACTATTAAAAATTAGTTCAAAATTACGTTGCATAAAAAAATTCTGTCAGATTACTTTTATAAAATATTAGTAAGATAAGAACAGCAAAAGCCAAACTGTTAAATACATATACAAAATTTTAGTTATATTTGAATAAATTTTAGTCAACAGAAAATAACAACTTAACCTTCTAAAATTAGTAATAAATAATAAGTAGTAGACTAAAAATCAGGAAGAATTTAAAATCTAGAAACCCAAAAAGCATATAGGTTTTAAAAATTCAAGTGCTTTAAATTTTCCTTAAATTAAAGTAGATTTCAAATTCTAGCACTTGTTTATTTAACAAAAATATTTCAAACTTGAATTTTTGTTTCCCTTTTGCTGGAGTATGCTATTGAAATAAAATGTAATGAAAGTTGTATTCAAGCCTTGAAACTGGAAAACAGGGCTGGAATTGAACTTTATTTCAACTTGAATTCCAGTGAAATTGTTTATTGGGAAGTTTTTTTCTATTTTTTTTAATACGAATAAAAAACTAGTCTTCTGAAATCAGCAGTTTACTATTTTTAGCAACCATTTCCGTTGAGTTTAGCGTGATAGACTGCTATTTTCATTCAACTAAATTTAGATTAAAAGTAACAAAAATTTTGTATATATAACAGTTAATTTTTGCTATTTTTATTCTACTAATACTAATATTTTCTGCAGATTTTACAGCATAATTTGTTCTTTTCAATAAACTTAAAATTAAATATAAAAAATATTAAAAATATAAAAATATATAAAATATGTAAAAAAATCTGCTAATCTCAGCAGTTTCTTTTGTAAGGCCATTTTTGCTTAATTTTTAGTAGCTTTTTCTGATATTTTTACAGGTTTATTTCTGTGAGTGTAGGATTCAGAATTTAAAGTTCGTGAATATCGTATTCGACTTCGATTTAAAGCGAATATTATTTTAAAGTTATTTACAGGTCTAGTCCACCTTGTAATGTCATAAGAATATTTTCGAATGAAATTTGTTCATCAAATTTGACAATAAAATTAATTTAATGATTGCATTACGTGCATTAAGAATTTATTTGATTCTTCGAAATAGGTTTTAGGTATTAATTCATTCAGAAATGAAAATCGAATGAGTGAATTCTTTAGGAGCTCTAATGGGGAAAAACATTTTGCTCGTTTCAAAAAATACGAAAATTTCTAGATTTCTTAATTCTCCTAATTTTTAATATTTTTTTTGTATACATACACTCATAAAAAAAGTCCGTACAAAAAGTTCAAAATTGTGCTGGCGCAAACACATGTACTATTTCTTGTTATTATAGCAGAATTTTTACCTATTTGTACGGACTTTTTTAGAGAAAATAACAGAAAAATTAGTTAAATTTAATCAGAACGCATTTAACAGACTTTTGTACTAACTTTTTTTTTATTAGTGTACGTATTTTAATAAAAAAATGAGAAACAATAAAGTCTCTGAAAATTAAAAAAGCACAAAAAATTTAAAAATCGAAAAATGTGTAAATAGTACTAAATGAGTCAAAGGAGTACCATAGTACTTTAGATGTTCAAATAGTACCACAAAAAGTACTATAGTACTAACTTTATCATCCTGGTTCCAATAGTACCACAAAAAGTACTATAGTACTAACTTTATCATCCCTGATTCCAACTATTTTGGGCATAATCGGGTATTTCCCCTAACCATATATTTTACATTATGGCAGAGATCGGCATTTCTATGCACGCGTGCAACTCACTCACACCTACATACGCTCACACATTGAATAAAAACAAACAAATTTATTCAGTCTCGCTTGAGCATTCGTTCGATGAGGTTGTGTCGACGCATGTTGCTAGCGTTGCACTGAACGAAATGTTTGACAAAGAATGGGAATTCGATTTCTCGTTTACTGAAATTTTTTTCGGTAAACGAAAATAGGTTATTTTTGTTGAAAAAAAGACAATCGTTGAGTTTCGCCATCTATGAACCGAGTTTAATTATATATACCTTTATCGCCATGCTGAATAGCACAATAAAATTTTTAACTGCAACTTTGCCAAGAATTCTAAAACGAGTTTTTCTTTCAAAATCTCATTTTTAAATTATTTTCTGTTTTGTTCTATTTTATTTCTATATTCTAATTGCACATAAATAAGTATGAGAAAATTATACAGAAATTTCTTTCAGTGCATTGAAAGAGGGAAAGTTACGTCTCACTCATACAAGCACTAAACTAAGGTTGTATGCCTTTGCCGATCCCTGCATTATGGTGACAAGCCTATGACTCCAATATAGGCAATATGGGTATCAAACTTCATATTTTTCAAAGTACTATACGGTGATTGAAAGAAAAATAATTACCTGTGGCAAAAACTTGGTTTTCCCATTTCCCACGTTTTTCGAATATGTGATGGGGCAATTATTTTCCATTCAAATTAAGCCCTTTTCGATAAGCTTTCCATTAATATGTAACATGATATGAAAACAATGCACTTTTAACTAAAAAAAAATTAAATAAAAGACTTAAATTAACACACAAAAAAGCATAAAGGTGATAGCAAGAAAACCATTATAAAGGTGATAGCAAGAACACCTAGAGCAGGAAGTGCCACATCGACAAGTGATCGTTAAAAATATTGTCGGCGACTTGAGTTTGAATTCAAATAAAATGACCTGCAATAAAGCTAAATATAATTAAGTAATAATGTGATTTCTGTTTTATAGTGCATAGTCAGCATAGTAAAGTAAAAGACTTTATGACTGGTATTTTGTGTTTTTGTTTATTTTTGTATTGCTTTTGTGTGCTGTATTTTGGACAGAAAAATGTTCACACATAGCCAAATACGACACATTTTAACACACATGCGAATCAACATCCCTATACATTGACTTTAAAATACGTCAGTTGTTTATTTTCCTTTTACCAGTATCCTTCTCATCATCAGCATTTGTCTGAATTAGACCTAAAGTATTTGAACATTGTTAGATGAAAAACTTTGAAATAACTCAAGATTATATGAAGAAAAAGAACAACAATTAGGAGTACAGCGTAAATTTATGTACATTCTAGTATTTCTATGGAGAAACACACAAGTATGGCAACATACAAGATTGCATGAAAAACTAATGACAAAAATTGCTGTAGTAAAAGAGGTCAGCCACAAGTACTTGAACAGTGTGTCAACTAGGATTTTGGTATAAAAGACTGTTCATACTTAAAGCTTTACTACCAAAAAATAATAAGTCTTCTTCAAATAAGTATAAAGCTAAAAATATATGACTTTTATTTTGTAAACTGAATTCAACTCGAAGGGGAAAAAATAGGTTTTCTAAATAAATAGCTAATAATATCCTCCACTACTCTGTGAAAAAGATGCTTTTATTTTGTACTAATGTTTGTAATGACAAACCATAATAGATACTAGGTTGCTTCAAAATCGTATGGGAAAAATGACGTAGTCCAATTGTTTTTCCTCAAAGCCGGATGGTGGTGAATATAATACAGCAACATCTGTACAACATTTTAGAGAAATCGGGACACACCCAGCAAAACCTTCTAAAGGGTGGTTAAATTTTAAGGGCCGATGTTGAATGTGAATCACACCTAAACGTCAAGTTTTTTTCTGTCTTTCATTTGACATTTCTCAATTTCAGACTAACTTAATTTGAACTATGGAAAGACACACTATCGAGCAACGCGTTAAAGTTATTCAGGCTTATTATGAAAATGGGCGTTCAAATCAAAATTCATTTCGTGCACTTCGTGATTTCTTTGGTCAGCATAATCGACCAAATGTGTCCACAATCGGGAGAATTGTGCACAAATTTCAGCAAATCGGGTCTGTAGGAAATGTGAAAACACCTGTTTTTTGTGTTTGGTGCGGTTTATGGGCTGGCGGCGTCATCGGGCTGGAGGCGTCATCGGGCCGTACTTCTTCGAAAATGAGGTTGGCCAAGAAGTTACCGTGAATGGTGTTCGCTATAACGGACTTCTTGTGGCCAGAAATTGAGAATGTGGACCTGGACGATATGTGGTTCCAAGAGGATGGTGCCACTTGCCACACAGCCAACGAAACAATGGCTCTTTTGCGCGAGAAATTCAATGGCCGTGTTATCTCACATGGTGGCGATGTCAATTGGCCGCCAAGATCATGTGATTTGACACCGTTGGACTTCTTTCTTTGGGGTTATTTGAAAGAAAAGGTGTAGGTACGTCGATAAGCCGGCAACAATTCAACAGCTAAAGGATGAGATAATTCGGCATATTAACGGCATAGAACCTCAATTATACCTCAGCGTCATCGAAAATTTGGACCATCGGATGGTGGTGTGCCGCCGAGGTCGCGGCGGCCATTTCGCCGATATTTTGTTTCATACATAATTGAACCATACCAATATTATCATATAAAAAGAAATGACAATAATTTCCTAAATAATTTGTGTTTTATTCAAAATCAACATCGGCCCTTAAAATTTAACCACCCTTTATTACCAAGTAAAGAGAAATGGAATAAGAAACAATAAATTGTAAGTACAACAAAGTGATTGTTCAAATAACACATTATTTTAACATGGATGTGTCATTGGAGGTAAGTGGTAAGATTACCGATATAGACTCAAATAAGTCATTACGAAGAAAGAACTGCAATAAGTTTTGACTTGTACTATGTAATGTAATAAATTCACTAGTTAGCTATAATGGCTGAAATAAGTACATACTTGTAGGGAGTAAAAATTATCGTTACACATTTGTATTTAATTCATTAGTTACACATAGAAAATAAAATAAGAAGTTATCTGTAATGACTTTGAACTCATTACATGTCAGAACAATATAACACAATATCATTAATGTGTTATTTTAAAGCGTACAAATAAGTAGTGATATATCCCTATATCGGTAACTCATTACTTAATACCTCCCATATAAGTATTGATGTAACGCATTATTGGTAACGTATTACTTTAGGTTTCTATGTAAAACAAAGGTAAAGGGATACCCATTACCAGGCGATGCGTGAAAAGGGTCCAACTCAGAGAAACAAGCCAGCCGCCGTGAGCCGTTTAAGCCGCCGCCGCCGGTCATTTTAGCTTCAGCCGCCGCCGCCGATTTTTTTCGGCTCATTTCGGCTGGAAGTATCAATTTTCAAATATAAAAAATTTAAAAATAAATATATTTTTTAAAAAGAATTTACTAATTCATTAAACTTGAACAACCAGAGCTAAAAACAATTTTTTTATATGAAAAGAAAAAAGTTAAAATCTTCTAAATATTAAATTTTTATAAATATAATTTTTTTAAGCTATAAAAGCTTATATAAATTTGTACTGTGAAAAAAATTAAAAAAAAACGTTCTTAATGGGTTAATATAATACTTCAGAATGCAACTCTTTGCAGATGTGTAAAAAATCAATTAATAAAAAAACGTAGCTGCTTAACTTTGCATTTAAAACTCAATATATGTATTTGGTGTACGCATTTTTATCAAAAATTATGACGAAAAATCGTTACAGAGTTGAAGTCGTGTTAGCATAGATATACGAAAAAGTTTGTAAAATGCATTAATTTTTGTTAAAAGCGTTACTTCTCCTCTTCATATAAATTCTTACAGTTAGTGTTTAGCTTCATTGGTTATTCAAATATAAGCTATTAAAGTTAAAAAACCTTACGACTTACTGGTTACGGAGTTTACATTTGGCCTATAAAATTGGTTACAAATTTTATGTATTAACCAAAAATTGGTCAGATTGTTATAAATTTTGTAAAACAGGTGACAATGCGCTGATATATATCGAAATATATAACTCAAATGTAATCCATGCATTTGAAATTAGTTGGTTACATGGTTTTTATCACATTTTTTGATATCACCCATATATATTTTTTCAATTCTAAAATACATTTTTAAAAATGGTCCAGTTGAATATTTTGGATAAATGAGACATTTTGTAACAAATAAATGAAAAAGTAAAGATAAGAGATATTGTAAAATTCTATAATATTTAGAAAAGGACACTTTTACGGATAAAATGCTCAAACCAATGTTTGAATTGATCACATAATTTCATCATTTAAGGACATTATTGATTGGGCATCTAATTCAAATGGGTCCATACAAGATATGTGCATCCTGCCCAAACTTTCTAACAAAGCCTCCATTCAAAAGCCTTCAAACAAGTTTAATTTCTTAAATCAATCGATATTTATTTTTTCTTTGGTCTTTATTTATTCCTTAATTTGTTAAAATTAAAAAGAATAAATAAAAAAAAATTGATTCCCAGTATGCTTTAATTTTCTGAAAATTCTATAAGAGGCAAAAATTGTTTTGAGTTCCAAGAGGGTTACATTTTCCCAATGTTGGGATTACTTTGGAGCCCTTTACATTGGCAATAAAAATATGCTGGCAGAAATTAAAATTTTGCAAGTTATGTTTCAACGAAAAGGACTTGGTAGTAAAAGGGTATGTTTATAATTTATTAAATAAAACTTGTATGTTATATTAAATATTTAGGACCATTTGTTAGATATAGTCTTGACTAGCCATGGATCTGTGCGAACATGAAACAAATCACACGTGAACCAACAACAAATCTTATATAAATTGATTTTATATATATTTTTTTGCGAGTGATTTTCTGACCGTGATAAAGTGCTGACGTTAATTGTGATCTCTTTTCCATAATTCTATTTAAAATTAAAAGCAATAACATTTGTTATTGTTTTAAGAAAAAACTTTTTTTTTTACATTGTATCAGTGTTGCCATAACGGCGATTTTCTCGTCAGATCTAGCGATTTTATTTCGCCCCTAGCGGGAAAAATTGTTCTGTAGCTATTAGCCAAAAATCTAGCGATTTTTTATCAGCCGTAATATAATTTTTAAAACTCGGTTTTATGTTGAAAAATATTATAAAACTCGCACATTGATATTCCTTTATTATAAAACACAACATCTTAAACGATTTTAGTAAAAAAACTCTAAAAATACACATTTCGATAAAATATGGGTATGCACTTTTTCATCGTACAACGCCCTCTATTGTGTATTCGCAATACTAAGATTAATTCAATGAAAATCAGGACTCATTATTTGAAGCTTAATCGTAAAATTTTTCATTATTTAATTTATTATTATTTTTCTTATTAACATATTAAAGAAATTTTTGAGTAAAAACTGCTTTAAGTACCATTTTTCAACAATCTAGCGATTTTTGGGTCTGATCCAGCCATTTATTTTGAAAATTTGTTGGCAACACTGCATTGTATATTGAAATCAACAACAAATTATTACTTATTATTAAGTAGTAAACAAAGGGATTAATATTCTTCTATACTAATCCTCTGCTGTTACAGCAGAATGGATAGTAGCAGCGAGTCTACTGAAGAAAGCGATATTGTCTGGTAGACAGTCGCTGAAAACAAAACAACGAAACGACGACAAAATCGATCACCAGGATTAGTTAAGCATGCAATCAAAATAAAAAAAACTACCAACAATGATGATTAGGGCAAGGAATTCCATGCAAATGTATGTTATTTCTCGATAGTCCAAAACTAATATAGACTAAACATTTATCCGAATCATCAAATTTAGAACAAACTGGCATCGATTTGTAGTTGCATATTTTGACATAAATGCATGTTTTTGCATATTTCGACTTTAAATGCATATTTGGTGGCTTTCTAATGCATATTTTGTGCTTTTTAATGCATATTGGTTCATATTTTTCATTTTTAGTAGCATTTTTTATTTTGTAAAAAAATATAAAAAATTGATACGTTTTCATATTTTGATTCAATCAAAATAAACATTTTTAAAACTTTATTGACCTATGGGAAATCTTCGAGTTCTGTGTCTGTTTGCAAAATAACTAACTTAAATATGTTTTTAAGTTTTAAAGTGCATTATTTTTGCAAAAATTATAGTTTTTAGTGCATATTTCTTATATTGTTAGTGCATATTTTTCTTTTTTAACCGCATATTTTAGGCGCATATTTTTCATTTTTAAGTGCATGAAATTCCTTGCCCCAATGATGATATACCAAGTACCTACTAGCAACAACATGTTTGCTGCACTTGATGTAGACAATAATGATGATGTTAATTATATTAACGATAATGCTAACAAAGAGCTGTGTGAAGAAAAACCGCCTCCAATAATTATTGAAAATGTTTCAGATATAAGAGCGATGATGAATAACTTTTCAAAAATAGTAAACCTTGAAGATTATTCGTACAAATCCTTGAGAGGTGGACAGGTAAGAGTAATGGCAAAAAACGTAAAGGCATATAGAGTGATAGTAAAATATCTATCTTTCGTAAAAAAACTTAAACGTTTTCAAATCACATTACAAAATGTTGTTTTCAGCCGATCAAGCCGCCGCCGCCGCCGATTATTTGGTTGCGCCGCCGCCGCCGATTTTTATCCGGCTCAACCTCAATCGCCGCCGCCGCCGCCGATTTTTTGCTTGCGCCGCCGATTATTTTGGTCGGCTTGTTTCTCTGGTCCAACTAGAGTTTATGTCTCGGGAATTCCACCTTTTTATCAATCCTGCCATCCGGGGAAATTTGTGACGCATTTCCCGGAATTTTTTTTACAGAAATTTAAGCTAGTATATAATATTTTAAAGCTTTATTCAAATTTAAAACATTAATTTTTTTTAAATTAATTTAGATAAAAAATATTTAAGATTAAAAATGCGATTTAAATTTTTATAAACTGAATTAGTTACAAAAATATTCTTTAGTCCGAGTTTTTTGGATGTCAGATGAACTTGGTTAGGTTAAACTGAAAACAAATTTTACAAGCCACTACCAAGATTACCAACAAATATTCCTCGGAAAATTGGTTTTTTTTATGTATTTAAAATGATATTATAATAAAGCAATGTATACAATAATTCAACATCAGCATTTCAGTTTCAAATACCTCCAAAAAGTTCGGCATTAATATTGAAAAATTAGTAATATTTTCGTGTTTTCAATTAATGTAGGTGTTCTGAGTTTTTTTTTTACTTCAAATAAATTCATTTAAATTGCAACTGCTATGGGTTTTTCAAAAGTAAAAAAGTTTAAATAAAACAAAAACGGTTTTGGATATCAATGAAATTCTTTATTCCTGTGAAAGTACGTTCGATGCCATTATGTATGGAAATCGATCTCTTTTGCATGGCAACCACGGGCACGCTTGCAGAAGTCCAGACGCTGTACCCAATTTTCGACCGTTTTCATGCATAAATCGGCCGATACTGCTGCAATTTCACGTTCGATATTCGTACGAAGTTCATCAATCGTCGCTGGCTTGTTGGCATAGACCATAGATTTGACGTAGCCCCACGCTCAATTGTTGATCTGCTAGGACGATTATGACGAGCATAAATTGGACGTAGCGCTTTTAACGTTGAGGCCACTGACTCCGAATTTCGGTAGTAAATTTTAATAATTTCGACTCGATGTTGGCTCGTATATCTTTCCATCATTAAATGGCAAACCTTACTGAAGAGAAATGTCAAAAGAGCGGCAAGAAATATGGCGTCGTTTACTGTCCCTGTCTTTCTACTTTTGTAGCGTCCCTATTGAACAAACCTTTACTTGAAGAAAATTGTAATCTTTATTTTCTGCGAATAAAAGTGGTTGTAAACAGAGCTTCGAAGAATTAATTCCCTAATTCCTATTTTTTGAACTGATTTTATATTTTGGGAATGAATTCCCTGACCAAACTTAAGGAATTGAATGAATTCCTTTTTTTCCATTCCATTGAATTCCTTTTTTCCATTCGATTTATTTTTTTCTAATGCCTTCATAAAATTTAATGCATTCATTCAACAAGGAATTCATTCAATTCTAGTTAATTCAACTTTTAGTGAAGGAATTAAATTTTTTTCGTTTAATTCCATGAATTTAAGTTTTCACTCAGTGCCCATCTCTTAATGCTCTATCTCGCTTACTTAGTTTTCGAGATACAGGCAATTTTGTAAAATGGCGATTTTTTTAAAATGGCCCGTACCTCGAAAACTAAGCGAGATAGGGCAAAACGGAAATTTTTGCTCCTATGGAGTATTAACATACCCCAATAATACAAATAGGCCAGGTCTTGTAACGCTTCCGATGGATCCATTACTATAAAACTGTCACGTGGGTCACCATGACTGTTCATAAAAATTGATTGGAGTGCGTATATGCGGCCGAGAGCGATTCCCATTTTAAAAAAATCGCCATTTTACAAAACGGCCCGTATCTCGAAAACTAAGCGAGATACAGCAAAACAGACAAAATTTTTACCAGTTTTGGAGTAATGTGCGCGCTTCTATTTTGAATAAAAATTTTCAGAACATGTTCTGAATTAAGATTTTTTGTTTTTTATGAAAAACTCAATTTATCAAAAAACACCCTGCTTTTAAGATTTTTTGTTTTTTATGAAAAACATATTTTATTTATTTTTTAGATATTTTTAAAAAAATCACCAGGCAATTTTCTATTGGTAAGAAAAAAATTGGAGAATTGAATATGGTACCGTATTTTGGAAATATGTGCATGGGTGCGTTTGAGTAATATATAGGGTTGTTGAACAGGGACGCTACAAAAGTAGAAAGACAGGGACAGCAAACGACAGCATATTTCTTGCCGCTCTTTTGACATTTCTCTTCAGTAAGGTTTGCGATTTCATGATGGAAAGATATACGAGCCAACAACGAGTCGAAATTATTAAAATTTACTACCGAAATTCGGAGACAGTGGCCTCAACGTTAAGAGCGCTACGTCCAATTTATGGTCGTCATAATCGTCCTAGCAGATCAACAATTGAGCGTGGGGCTACGTCAAATCTATGGTCTATGCCAACAAGCCAGCGACGATTGATGAACTTCGTACGAATATCGAACGTGAAATTGCAGCAGTAATGGCCGATTTATGCTTGAAAACCGTCGAAAATTGGGTTCAGCGTCTGGACTTCTGCAAGCGTGCCCGTGGTTGCCATGCAAAAGAGATCGATTTCCATACATAATGGCATCGAACGTACTTTCACAGGAATAAAGAATTTCATTGATATCCAAAACCGTTTTTGTTTTATTTAAACTTTTTTACTTTTGTAGCGCTCTTATTGAAAAACCCTTTACATTAGAGCGTGGCCCCCTCAAAATAAACCTTGGTTTGTTTTATGATGCTTCCCAAAATATTTCGGGTCTAGCAATGAGATCTCACGAGCTGGACCATTTTTCAAAAAGGTTTTTTTAGTTTTTATAAGAAATTTTTATAACTTAGCTGAAGACAACATACTAATATGGGTATCATATGAAAGGTTTTTTAGAGGCTCGTCCAGCGGTATATATAATATGTTCAAGCATATCCTGATATGTCCTTTTTTCAAGGATATTCAATAAAAAAAACAAATTTTTGACTCTTTTGTACGGAGATATTTGTGGTTGTAATGTCAAACTTACACGTCATAATCTATAGACGATTTAAGTAAACACGAGTTTCAGAGTTTTTTGAAATTCGTGATTTTTCGCGTTTTATCAGAAATTCAATGTGGTGGAAACAATATGTTCTTAATAGGGCAATATGGATACCAAACATTTTCTTTTCACAAGTAAATCATCGCTAAGTGGACATACTTTAGAATTTTTAAAATTTAATACATTTTTCACGGTGCTCTGGACCAAATTTTGAGCCACCCCAATCCTATAAAAAATTTTATGAAATTTTTTGTAGGTCTGTGATTAAATAAAATATTTTACGAGTGTCTGTTATTTTTTTAAGAAAAGTCTAAATATAGGCTGACCCTAAATAAAATTTTATAATACGTTTTTTTACGAAAAAAAAGAAATTCTGCCAAAAAAAGTGCGTGTTGGTATTTTTTTCTGGTAAGATGCATTTTTATCCTTACATCTACTAGAAACTGAATTTAAATTATTAAAAGTTTATAAAATCGCTCAATCACGTTCACGTGATTAATTATAATTTGAATCAGGCTCACGAAATACTCAGGAAAAATAGGATTTTTTTTATTTTAATTTTTTAAGGAATGTTTTTTTACTGAATATAAGTTTTATTTATTTATAAACTTAAGTAATTATAGAGAATTAAAATTAGTTCAACTATAAAAAAATTTTAGTTAAAAATTTAATTTTACAAAAATTTAAAATAATTTTAAAAAAATTCACTGTGGGTATTTACAGTTCATGCTATTTTAAGTAGTAAATTAGTATTTATCATAAATTTGACAAATTTCTATGGGTTAAACTTCAAAAATCATGCTATTTTACAACGTGCTAACTTTAGCACTTAAACTATGAATTCCTCCACTGTCTTAAAATGTTATTAAAAATTTTTGTGGAAGAACAAAATTTTGTCAACGTTTTGTTCAAGAAGTCGATTTTTTCTTTTCTCAAGATATCTGGCGGAAGTAGAAAACACCCGTTCGCTGAACTGACTGGAATCAGAGCTTTGAAAAATTTATTCGATTTTGAATGAATTCACTATCAATTGAATTCATTTTTCTTTAGAATTGAATTAATTTCTTGTCTTAAGTAATTCACTAAATTCGTTCAACTGAACGCATTCAACAAAAAACAATTTCAAAAATTAATTCAGTTGCTATAGTTCTTTTTATTAAATCAAATAAATTAATTCTTTCCTGAATTATTTCACCACTAAAATCGTTTAATTTCATTTTCGTTTAGTGAATTAAAAAAAATATGTTCACTGATTAAAAAACAAAAAATTACGTCCACTGAATTCAATATACAGTAGTTTCAAAATATTTGGGCAATAATTCAGACATTTCTTTTTGTTTACTACTCTTTATATAAAAATAGAAAAAATTTCAGATTAGATGACAAAATCCCAAAACTCCCAAAATACCGAATATTTTCCAAAAATGGTATTTTCAACTCGAATTTGAAATGGTCTGGGGGAAGCAAAATTGACAAGTGGAGAATATTTGTTCCATTAGGCTCATCTAAAAAAAAGTATGCTTTCAGAAAAATATAAATAATCTATGTGTTCTTAAAGAAACTTCTAATCTGGAGGCAAAAGAGTGTTGCTATGGGCTTGTGAAGTTTCATCTCATACCGCCCAACCAATAACGGCTGAATTATTTCCAAAACATTCTGGAAACACTCCACGGCACAATAAATAGCACACGCCTTGTGAACAACCTTATTATTTATGTAGCCAGATGTTGAACGAGGGGAAGATCTCTGCCATTTTTTCAAAATTGTAAAATATCGCAATCTGTGATTAGTTTTAAGTTGTACTGAAATAAGCAAACTTTATGTTTTATACGAATAAAATCTAAATTGTTGTACTAATAAAATCTAAACTTTAAACTGTTTTTAATTAGGAGCGATTGGAGCAAGATCAAACATGCAATTCGTCGATTTGACGAAGAAAGTACTTTGAGGTATAAAAATAAAAAGGTGCGTCTAGGGTTAATACAATTTGTTTTTTAGTAATCGATTTGAAACCGATTTGACAAATTTTTCTACTGACGTATTATTTTAATTGCATAAAATAAGGCACTCAAACTATTCTCTGTAGCAAATGTCATAAGAATGGGTTCCAATTATGACACCATTAACAGAGCAGGACGTCCATCATTACAAAGTGATGGACACATATAGCATATGTGGTCATATCTCATTTGATATAGATCGATATTTAATCTTACTCAAGTTCATCTCAAGAATGGTGTATCCAGTAATATCCAATAAGATCCCTCGATTATATTACAGGATTAAATTAGATCCAAATAGATCTCAAAATTGGGAAGTCCAATAATATCCAATAATATCAAATTGAGATCCTGATAGATTCCAAAATATACCATGGGATTAATTAAGATCCAATTAGATACAAACTGTTAAGCTAATTTTGGCAGATCGAATTGGACAATTTGAGATCAAAATTTAGCCTATGATATATTTGGAATTATTTAAATTTTAATAAAATTAAAACGTTACACAAAAAATTAAAAAAAAAGTATTTATTATTTAAAAAATATTTATTTCATTAAAAAAAAAAACGCCGTCGGCAGGATCTGAACCTAGATTTCTGGAGTTTTAGTCGGTCACATAACTCACTCAGCCACACACTGCTATACAAAATGACTGACTATGTGAGACAACATTGTTCGTGTTATTGAGTTATATATAATTATATAAATTTGTACATATAGATGACTTGGAAAAAATAAATTAATAACATTCTTGCAACAAAACAAAAATTAAAAATCTTAAATGATTTCCACTCGAGGAATGTTTTTGGTGAAGAAGATAATAAAATGTTTGTTGGAGGGTTTGGGCTCCGATTTATATGGCTCAAAAGTTTAAATATCAACAGTCTGTATTTGCGAAATTTATAATGGGATAACAGCAATAAAATGTTGTTGAAAAGGTAATCTAAATGTCTTTTCAATAAGGTATGACATGTATAAACTTAGCAATCCTTTGGAAAAAATACTCTTATCCAACACTTTTTTACAACTTGTTTTGTTGGTATTAAAAGTAGGAGTAAAAAAATAACAATATTGTCAAATTTTTATGTAGAAATATTCCAAAACAAAATCATTTACTATATATTACGATATCTAGGGTAAAGGGGGGATCCTTCGTCAGTATACACACATGACCCATTTTTTCCGATGGTAAGGGAGATAACAAAATTGGAAAAAATATATTTTGTGCATTTTTCATCACATGTGATAGCAGATAGACGTGCTTTTATGTTTTTTGGGGTGCCAAAAAAATAATGGAAAGCAACTACATTTTGCAATAACTTCATCGAATCCCGTGATAAAAACATAATTTTTTCATTACGTTGGACCTACGACCCTAAGCTTTTCAATAATAATAATTCGATTTTTATAAATGCTTAAAAAAGTCCAAAAAATTTTAATTTTATGTTAGTGGTTGGCTCTGGGGCACAATCACAAGATGCCCGCTGGGGCTACAAAGTGTTGGTGCATCACTGCCAAAAATGCTCTATAAGACTCTTATATATAAGTACAAAAAATATGTTTAACAGTGAAATAGGACAACCGTATTAATTTTTTAATTTATATTATTATCTAAGATTTTTGTAATTTTGAAGAGTCATTTTATTATAGTTTTAAATTATTTTTTTTTTTAATATAGTGGAGATTTATTGATTAAATAATCATATACCGTAAAGAACTTATTCGAAATGATTTATTTCAATTACGAAATATGGACTTTGCTGTATTAACAATTTTTTTTGTTGAAATTATATCTAGCTCTTTAGGCGAATGTCCACCAAGTTTGGGTCAGTTTCGCCGATTTCGGTTACTTTGAAAATCCTGAAAAAAATAATAGAAGTTGTGCAAAATTAGAACAAGAATCATAAAAATTAAAAGCTAAATGTAGATCTTCAATTTGAAAGTAATTTTTAAAAAAGAGTTAATGGTTAAGAAATGACAGTGCTTTAAGTAAAAGTGGCGAAGGATCCCCTCTTATATTGTATATTTAAAATACTATTAATTGAAAACATAATTTGCAGATGCTGTTGACACAAAATGGTTTATTCTTTTTAAGATCTGTAAAAAAATATTTATAAGTAAATCAAATTGAGTTACAAAAAGTAAAAAAAAAAATTTTGTGCCCCAGCTGGAATTCGATAATAATACCTCAATCACATATATAATTATGTGTATGGTTATATATAACAATATATAATTACATATTAAAATATTATTAATCCCAAGTTGCAATAAACATAACTTTCAGGTGTTATTGGCAGAAAATGGGTTAATTTTTTTAAGATCTGTAAAAAAAAGATTTACAAGTAAATTGAATTGAGTTAAAAAATTAAAAAAAAACGTTTTTTTTTTGTGCCCGAGGTTATATGTGACTATATTTAATTATATATTAAACACTTAGAAAATATTGCAGACGTGAGACCATATAAAATCATATCTCAAATTATATTGTTAATCTTGCACCATATATAGTTTCATATAAAATTATATCATATATATAGATTCATATAAAATTATATCCTATATCATTTAATATAATTTATAATCATATCAAATTTTTATAAGAAGGCATCCCTACGGGAAATTTTAACAAACTGTCACCGAGCTGGCCCCTTTATATGAAATAGACTGGTCACTTTTACATGGCGTTGTCATAGGAGGTGGAAATTGACCCCTTGTGACATGTCACAAGACAAATCCCGGGACAGGTTCCTGAACTTTGTTTTTTATGAGAGTTCAGTAACCTGTCCTAGGATTTGTCTTGTGACATGTCACAAGGGGTCAATTTCCACCTCCTATGACAACGCTATGTAAAAGTGACCAGTCTATTTCATATAAAGGGGCCAGTTCGGTGACAGTTTGTTAAAATTTCCCGTAGGGATATGTTATTATAACTCAAAATATATGGCTTATATGCCACCATATGTGATCCATATCTACTCTTATAAAAGACAATATATAAAAATATATGGTTATAAGGTACCACATAAGAAACATATAAATATATATTGCTATTCATGACAACATATGTACTATAAAACAAGATATTGCTGTATACGACTATATATAATTTTTTTTGATCGGGCTCCCATTTGTTTTGTATCTAGCAAAATGAATGCCGAAACTTACATTGATCTTCTAGAGAACGTTCTGATAACATACATATCTTGATGAAATTGAGCTGTCACATACCATTTTTCAACAAGACGAAACACCAATCCATAGAGTGGATTTCTCAAAAAAATATAGTAACAATGAAATGGCCTCAGTCTTAGCCATGTTGAAAAGATATGGGGAATACTTTCCAACAGGATTTACAGACATGGACGTCAATTTAACAATTTAAGAGATCTAAAAGAAGAAATCACTCGGGTATGGAATGAAATTGACATTTCAGAGTTTAAAAATTTAGTGCATTCTATGAAACGAAGAATGGAAGAGGTTAGTCGAGGATCTAAAAAATTGCTTTAAACATTGAATACTCTTTTGGCACATACTTGGGAATTTTTCATTGGCATTGAAATTTAATTGATATTACTTGATCTCAATGCAAATCCAAAAAAATTTCATTACCAATTCAATGTCAATGAAATTTTTTTTCAATTGGCATTGATTGAAACAATGGTAATGAAATGAACACCCAATGGTAATAAAATGTACATATAATTGAAGAAAAAAGCATTGTTTACAAAAAAAATTTGTTTTATAAAAAGGAAATTAAGACAAGAATGTAAAATTTTAGAGCTATAAACATTAAAAATATTCACTATTTTATCAAGTTGAAGAGTGACCAACAGTATACTGTTGTTAACACTGGTCAGTCTAGTAATGTAAACTTGACGAAAAGCGAATATAAGAAATACACGAATTTTTATTTTTTTTTCTTAATTTGTTCTTTTATCAAAACATGAAAACAAATGATTTTTTCGTCAATTATAATTGAGTATTTAGTTATTGAACAATGCCAATTGAAAGAAATTTCATTGGCATTGATCAATTGTAATGCCAAAAAATTTCATTGGCATTGGTCGATTGTAATGCCAATGAAAAGAATAAAACAACCTTTGGAAGTATATTTATTTCCCTGAGTGTATTACTTATAAAATTTCTTGTTTTTACTATTACAGATAACGTGAACCGAGGCTTAGCATTTAATTCATACATTTTTGGGGTAACTTCATTCACATTCTTTCAATTTAAGCTTTTGCTGTCACCCACGAAAAAATTTGTATACACGTGATAATATAGACCACTTATATTAAAAAAGGTTGCCAAAAGGCCATCATTTCAAAATTTGAAGTCCTTTTAAAAGCACATCTGAAGTGATTAATAACTGCGTATTCAGATTTAATATACATGGGCTCCTTTTAAACGCTTCAGCAAAAAAATGGATGCCAAAGCTGCAGAAAAAGCACTTATAAGAGTATTCCCACTTTAACATATTTTCAGTACTTTTTGAATTTTTTTTCTATTTTTTATTTTTTTTATTGCCGTCACCGTGTAGCAAACTTTCGATCTCAAAATTGCTAGTCTATCTCTCTACCGCTGAGCTATTCTTTGATATGAAAGTACATTTTAAAAAAGGTGCACTGCAGTTCAGTATTATTTCCAGTACTATTTTCATAGGTACATAAAAATAAATTTTTCATCATTTTAATTTCAGGTACCTGGGTATCTATTGCGTTTTCAAATCGAAATTTCTTATATTATTAGATTTTAGTCTACCATTCTAAATCTTCATGACAACTCCTAACTTTTTGTTATTTTAATATTTTCTTAGCTACAGATCTACTCGATCAGTTTGAGGAGGCGTGGTATATCACCCTTAATATGGTGATATACCACCAGAGTAGGAAAATAAACTCTAACGAACCGTACTTTTATGGTTGCGTACCACACATCGCGAAAATAGTGCACAATCATATTGGTTGCGTAGAAAAAACATACGCTATTCTCTCCCGAATTCGGTACGCTACGGGGTGTGAATATGTGTTGAAAGCACAGTACATATTCGTAGCGTTTGCGTTCATCAGAGACTCGTAGTGTACCGCATTCGGTTTGTGTACAAACACACAACAGCTAAAACGATAGATACGGTATGTGTTGCTTAGCCGTACCCAACCCTACATGTTGTGTGCAGTTTATTTTCCTACTCTGTATACCACGCCTGCGCCTGCGTACCTCCAAACATTTTACATGGAGCGTCATGTAATTTTTAAATATTTTTGGCAAAAAAATTTATTTAGCTACTTATTTCGAAAGAGAAACATATTAATTGTTGATATTACAACTTCGAAATCTAAGCACGTATGCTTGTTAAGCTTGGAATCATAAATTTTGTTATTAGACCTATTTACAAGTAACATTACGATATGCCTTTAGAGAAATTCTGTACTATTTCACTTCGTTTCAAAGTAGGACATACGCGCTCCGTATTATTGATCAATTTTTCAAAAATCAACCAATCAGAACATTTTATTTTTAAGTACTTTGTTCTGATTGGTTGACTTTAAAAACATTGATCAATAATATTGAATGTGTATGTTTTCCTTAAAACTTTTGAGTTTCTCTCTATTTCATTGTTAGTTGAGAGCATAGATAATTACTTCCCAAACCACTCTTGTGTCGATTTTCTACGTCAGATTAAACAGTTGTTAAAATATCTCATTCCAGCACAATCTGTATTGCTGATCGAGTGGAATGGAATTTGACTGCAAATGGATTTTTGGCGTACCGTTCAATATTTTCTTACACTGCTCAAAACTTAAAAATTAAAAAAAACTAAAAAAATATCTTTGAAAATAGAATAATTCAGTGATTTTTGGATGTTGTTCAGAATTACTTCTAAAAAAGTTGTAAAAATCAGGGATGGAAAGACAGCTCGAGCGGGCCAAAAATATATATATTTTTTAAAAAAGCTCGGAAGCAAAAATTAAAAGAGCTGCTCAAATTAAAAAAACTCGCAGCTAAAAAAAAGAGCTTATAATATGAAATGAAAAGGCTCGTAGACAAGACATAAAGCTTTTTTTATCGAGCAGCTCTTTAACGAAATTTAATAGAGATTTTTGGAATCGAGTCGCTAAAAAAGCTCGCTCCCATTAAAATAATTTAGTTATTATAAAAAACAAAAACGGTAACTTAGTTACACTATATCCAACAGTATTATAGTCCTTAGGTTTTGTATTTTAAAAAACCACACGTAAAAAATTACAAAATAATGCCGGAATGTGCAAATAGGCTTTGAGGTTCAAAAATTAACTAGAAGACTAAATTAGCGATTTACATTCCGTAAAAGAATATACATATTAATGAAAAAATTTTCAATTTGCAAAATTTGTTTTCGCACTTTTTTTGCAACTAACCACCAGACTTTGTTGTATTAAATGGGTATTAAAGTCTCGAGATTACAAATTTTTAAAACCCGTACTTTGAAAATTTCAAAATAATGGTGGAACGCGAAAAAAGACTTTATGGTAGAAAAAATTAATTAAAACACTGAATCAGCGATTAACATTCCTTAAACGATTACAATGATGGAAAAATTTAGTTTTTGTAAAAATTTTTTAGGCCATGAATATTTTTTTCTGAAATTAATTCTGGAAACCCTTAAAACTAAACTATTGAATATAGACGTAACGTGATAATCTCCTTACGGAAAATCTAATAAGCTAAAAGGGCATAGCAGACAGTTTATTTTTTTTTACTCATTATCGTAGATTAAGTTAGCTGATTCATCATGTTACATTTACTTTCGAGTAATTTGGGCTTAATAATTGCTAAACAAAGAAACTCAATTATGACACTGTGCCTTAAATTACAAGAGTTTGCAGTTGCTATATTTAACAGCAGCAGTTGTCGCCATGGCATCAGTTTATTACACATTGCAATACTGTCATTTGCAATTACAAGTAGTTCTGTATTTTTTCTGTTCCTGTCTGTTTTTACTGCTTCTACCACTGATGCTGCTGGCGCTGTCGTGTTTCACTGTTATTGCAGTTTGACTATGAGGGTGCTTGTCATTTTGTTTAAAATAAATGTATTTTTTATTGAAAAAAGAAATCAACTTCTTTAAGCACAGCTAAGCTTTTAGTCAAATTGAAGTTGCCTTCTGGAGGTTTGAACACTTTCTCATACAAATTTATATTTTTATAATATTTTTTTTATTCTTTTGCGAGCCTGTTAAAGAATTAATGGATTTCTGAATTACAATCCTACGACTATTCGTACAAATAATTCAACATTTTTAACTTGACTTTTTGGCAAGATTGTATTATTTATGAATTTTAATATATAACACTATTATATTTCAACATTTTCTTTTTTTCATCCACTCCTTGCATTTGCAACTATAAGATGCCTTTATTTCTTTTCTCCACTTATGTGATGAATTTTGCAAAGTTTTTAACATAAAACCCAACAAAATATTTCTTTATTAAAAGTAGAGATGTCTTAAATGGTGGCATTTTACCAAATATATTTATTCCGCATTTTACCGTATATTTGATATTTAGTTTTAACCAAATACCGAATCCATACCGAATAGTTGTTTCATTTATGTAAGGAGTGAGATCATAAAAATGTTAACACACATAAAGTTAAATAAAAGACAAACCACTGAATTTTAAGACTTCAAACAAAATTTTTGTTAAATGAAATTTAATACAAAATCAAACAAAAAAAACCACATCCCAGCAAGCATGGCAATACGAAGAAGATTCCCCGATCATATTGCCAGGAAGAAAACATTTATTGCCGGTAATATCTATTTCGTATTGCGGAAGTTTCCTCCGTCGGGAACAACTGTTACCCGAAAGCAATACTTCCAGGCAACACGAAAGCAATACCCCAGGAAGATAAATCGGCGATATCGCTAAGTTATCACCTGGAAGATAAAAAGATGATATCGCCAAATAAAGTCCCCAGTACAAAATAAAGAATTTATTTTTTGCATTATTAAATTTAAGCCTGAAAAAGAGCATCTGCATACATAATCCATTAACCAACACATTAATTATCTTGATTTCATCGTAGCCGATTTTTTTCCGCGTATTAAATATTGATTTTTTCGAGGAATTTGTTTCCTATGTATCTGTTGATTGTTTTGTATAATTTTTTGTTTTAATTTTTTCCAAACTGACAAAGAATTTCAAACAAATTTTCTTTATCTTCCGGATGATAAAAAGGTAACATTGCCGCAATATTATCATAAAAAATTATAACAAAAAATTCAATTTTTGAATTATTTTTTTTTCCAAATAATACCAAGTGATAAAAGGAAGATAATTTTAAAATACTACTTGATTATTTTCATTCAAATGAAAAATAGAAGATATCGCTTTATCATCTTCTTGGAAGATATCTTCCAAATGCTTGCAGGGATGGAATTCTAACCACTACGAACAAAGTTATCCACTTTTTCCGGAAACCCTCCCATTAAGGCTTTTATGGTAGTTTCTGTCACCTTTTTAGAGCAGGTGGTCCATCTACGTTTGAAATCTTGCATGTCCTCGGAGACCTTTTTTGTGCCCTTTAATTCTCTTTTAACAAAAGGCCAATATCTCTCCACTGGCCTGAGCTCCGGGCAGTTTTGTGGATTTGCCTCTCTTGGTACAAAAACCACATTATTATCATTATACCACTCCAGCGCTTTCTTGCTCTAGTGACAAGATGCTAAATCGGGCCAAAAATAAGTGGATACATTGTGCTGACTCAAAAATGGAAGAAGTCTCTTCTGCAAACACTCCTTGATATAAATTTCGGTGTTTATTGAGCCAGATGTCACAAATGAATGGCTTCTTTGGCCGCAGCTACATATGGCTTACCATACTAGGAATTTTTTTAGGAATTTCGTTTGCTTTTTCGACCTAAATTTTTCCGCAACATTTCCTCGAACATCGGAAACATAAAATTCTTGACCAGGGAGCTGCGAAAAATCAGCCAGGACATAAGTTTCGTCGTCCATTACACAACAGTGGTATTTTTGTATAAAATTTGATTTCAATTTTCGAGCTCTGGTTTTGGCCTCCAAATTTTTAAAAGCGTTTCTATCGGGAACTTTTTAAACTTTGTAGGACTTTAGTTCTGCCTCACGATTCACTTTACCTACAAAAAAGTCCGAGCATTGGGCTAACCGAGCTGTTTTTCTGCCAGATGTGTTAGGAGCTCTCTTAAGGAGGCTTTTAACTTTATATGCCTTACCAATGTTACGGTAACCAGTCGTTGTTCCTGTTCCTGGCTTCCTCTCAATTGTTAGGTGTTCCAGATACCTTCTTACCACTTTTGAAACTGTTTGGTGGCATACATTAGTTTCTTTGGCAATTTTTTTGTATGTCCATGTTTGGTTTTGTTGAAAATATTTAATTATTTTTGAACGCACTTTTCTTTCATCGTCCATTCTGTAAAAAATTGCTAATTAAAACTCATGATGTAAATCAATTTATTAACTGACATATTATTAAAATGTAAACTGCCAAAAAAAAAAAAATATGAGCCCGATTAGAAAACATATGGGAACATATCTAATTTGATAGAATACAATAACTAATCAGATACAATTTAATCCGAAAAATGGTGAATACAATTGTATCTACGTGGATCAAATTGGATTTAATTACTTTAAATTATGTACAATTAAATCCGAAATTTGACCAGACATTATTGTATTAAATAATATCTTAATATTTAAAATTTGATGCAATTAGGCCCAATTTGATAAAAATGTTCCTATTTCTGTTTTTATTAAATATTGTACTGAAAAACAATGGGGATTCACGTTAGGTTTCGTGTAAACTAAGCAAATCTAGTAAGTTTGCGAGTCTACGTGAAACTGCATACATAAAAAGTATCTAAACATTAATCAGTACTTATACGAGCTATAGTGTTGTTCGAGAAAAATATATAAAATAAAAAAATTCTAAACAAAATGAAATTTAAAATAATTTTCCATAAATCATTACTGGATTTTTCACTAAAGGTGCGATTTTTCATTTTGAAAGTGAGAAAAGTTCAAATAAAGTTGTAACTTTTTGGGCTATTCATTTTAAAAAGAGAAAAATGCATTAAAATAAAATTGACTTGAAACAGTTTTTTAATGAAAATAAATGTAGAAGCACGAAATAATCGTTTAAAAATATTTGAAATTTGGAAATAATGTATCGTATGAATAAAAAACTATAATTCACTAATAGGAGGAGTTATTTATTAGGCTTTTAAGTTGTTATTTCACAATTTTAGTCTGCATGCGGGTAGATAATTTTTTCGTTTTAATTTTAATTTATATTTTATGGTATCTTTCACAGAAATAATTTACAAAATTCTAATTAAATTTTAATTAAAATTTTGTAAATTCATAACAAATTTGTAAACAAAGGCACCAACAAAGAAATTTGTAAATCCAAAAAAAAATTTTATTTTTAAACAATTTTTAATTTAATTTCTTTATTTATTACAATAACCTAGCCTATAGGCCATAATTTTTGTGTGAAAGATAACAATCTACAAACGAGTATTTCAAACAAAACAATTGTTGGGAATAAAATTTCAGTTTAAAAGAAAATGTGATTGCTTTTACAAATTCCATTGTTGGTGCCTACTGTTTTTTCTGTGTTCAAGCCTATGGATAAATTTGGTGCTACGTTATTCCTAAACCAAAATAATTACTTCGAAGAATTGGCTAACTTTTATTAATATGACCCAAGATTCAATTTAAAAATAAAGGAACCTGTTGTTTTGATATAAATTTTATAACATTTTAACAGAAAATGAAATTCAATTTGAATTTACTAATATATTAGTAGTTCATTTGAAACAAGAATATACCATAAATTAAATCAATAGACTTGTTTTGTTGCTATACATATGTGGAACGAAATCCCAAAGTCTGACTGCGTATGTTAGGTATTAACTCTTTTAACATAATATTTTCAACGTTGATAACTGTCAGGTAATCTCACTCAGATTCTATATAAAAATATTTTACCGGTTTTTCGTTTTCATGTTATTATTTTTTAAGTCTCTTGAACTTTAGAACAAAATTGGTTTTTCTAAAAAAATGTTTTCTAATTAAAAATGGATTGTAATCGATTTCAATAAAATCTTAAAATAAATTTAAATTAAACATGAAACTGGGCTTTATTTGGTCTTACAATTTAAATTCCATGGGCCAGATCTGATTAAATATGACAACATATGTAAAATTATATATTTAGATATTGGGTCATATAAAATTTGTTCGAAAGGCGAAAATTATGTCTTATTATATATAGTGCCATACATAAGCTTCTCCCCCCAAGTAAAAAAAATGATATGGAGCCATATAAAGTTATATTTAATTATATATAATCATCTATGTAATTAGATATAATTATATCCGAAAAATGAGAACGTCTTATTGTATCATATTGTATCGAATTGTATACAATTGTATACAATTTGGTACAATTTGATACAATTCGATACAATATGATACAATTGTATCCGAATTTTGTCCTCATCCAATTACATAAAATTATATCTTTTTGTATAAAATTATATAAAATGTTATAAAAGTGGACATAGTTTGATACAATTATACCTAAATATTAACCCTATATTTTTACCATAATATATATGACCATATCTAACAATATACAAAATTATATTTTTAAATAAAAAAAGATATACAATATCTGGAGATCAGACCTGAGGGATTTCAATTACAATTACTTGTAATTTGTAATTAAAATTACAAGTAATTGTAATTGAAAATTTTCAATTACAAATTACTAGTAATTGTAATTGAAAGTGATTTCAATTACAAATTTCAATTACATTTAGAATTAAAAAGTGTTTTTTGTTAAAATTTTGTAGAAAAATCTGACTGGGATAGGTTGCATAGGCATGGATGCGTATAAAAAGAATACGTCATGTTGGGATTACCCCAACTTGTGCTTTTTGTCATTATTTATTTTCCCAAAAAATGTAATTGACATTTTTCAAATTACAAATTACTTGTAATTGTTCTTTTTTGAATTACAATTACAAATAATTTGTAACTGTAATTGAGTTTTTTTCAATTACAATTACATGTTATTGTGTAAATGAATGTGTAATTAATTACAAAATGTAATGATTAACCCCCAGGTCTACTGGATATCCTATAATTTCGATAAATCTTCCATTACTTTTATCCAGATTTACCATGACAGTGCATTAAACATGAAAAAATTTTTCTTTGTTTTTAGTAATTTTAAAATAAGGTTAACAACACTGAAATTTTTAACTTAATAGGATTGTGATATACAACCAAGATATAAGAGATCAGTCAAGTGTGCGTTATAGTATAGAGAATTCCATATTAAAGCTTCAGTATTGTTAATTTTATGGGCGCGTTAGCCATTTTAACTCACGCTCCTAAACAAAAACAAATTACTCAAGCATGAGCATTTCGTGTCTTACTCACGCAGACATGAGTATATTAAAAACTTACTCACAATCAGAAAATTCTTACGCAAAACAGTAAAAATTACTAAAAAACATATGATGCAAAAAATAAACTCACACACGAATCATGCACGGGTTATATATTCTTACTCACGCTCATGTACGAATTATATATTCTCACGCTCACGGGCGAATTACTTTGGTATAGTAATTATTACTCACGATCACTTGTGAATAACTTCACTCACGATCGTGTCATGCACCAATCCCTAGTAATTACAAAATCTAAAACTAGTTCAAAATCATTTTTAATATGGAACCACATTTAATACAATACGGTTTTAAAAGGACCTTATACATATATTTTTATATAAAATCACTTTGAAAAAATTGCTAATGTGGGATAATATATAACACTATGCGACAGTCAAAATCGGGATGGGATGAAATCAACGGGAAATGTTATATCGGTCAAAAACAAGTTATACGTGTCCCGGCGTTTCGCTGGGTCACCCCTAGGACTCGAGATATATCTTTTTTTTGACATAACTCGAGAACCACTAGTCCGATTTTGCTCAAACAATTTTAAAAAAATTAAAAATTACAATTCCTTTAATCTGTTCATATAACGTTTTTCTATATACTCAACAGTTTTGCCGGTAAAAATAAATGTTTGTTACCGCTACCATAAAAATCAATAACCTTTTGTTTATTACTTTTTTTTAATATTTTAGGCAAAAAATATTTTTTTCTTCATACATTTATTTTTACCGGCAAAACTGTTGAGTATATAGAAAAACGTTATATGAACAGATTAAAGGAATTGTAATTTTTAATTTTTTTAAAATTTTTTGAGCAAAATCGGACTAGTGGTTCTCGAGTTATGTAAAAAAAAAGACCACCAAAGGTCAAATCGATATATCTCGATTCCTAGGGGTGACCCAGCGAAACGCCGGGACACGTATAACTTCTTTTTTACCGATATAACTTTCCCCGGTAGTTTGAACCCTTCCCGATCACTGACCCCTACCATTTGTCTCACAGTGTAATTATAGATGATTTTATAAAGAATGTTATATCGTTATATATAAAAGAAATCATGAAATATTGTAGATATGAAACCATACTAAGTTATATATGGGTTTATATGCGTCAATATATAATCATATATAACACCTATTATATAATATTTCTTAAATGGCTCCATATATAGTTTTATACTATTATGTATAGTGTCATACTAAATTATATATAAACGTATATGTAATTATATCTTTTATATATTACTTTGTGTACTTATATATAGCACATACACTTATATGCAGGCCAGTATGTAATAATATAAAATCACATATGTCTCAATATTAAAACCTTTGAGGCAAAAATATTTAATATATGACTATATAAAAGTCTATATGCTTCAATTTAAAAGCATATGTGGCCATATCTAACTATAAGTTACTATATGTAATTACATAAAATAATATATGATTATATCAAAACTTTTTTACTCGGGCCGTTTTACTCGGGAGAAGCTTTAAACCAAAGTTATAGGCAAAAATGTGTGTTAACATTTTTATGATCTCACTCCTTATTTTCATACAAATTTCGTACAAAAGTACATTAAACATTATCTGTTACAGAAATGAAATTAGATAACGATACTTTTCTTGGTTAAAAAGTCAATCCAAATCAATGCTAATTAGGGTTTATGTCCCGGTAATTCCCGGGAATCCCGCCCTTTTTTCAATCCCGCAATCCGGGGAATTTCGTGCGGGATTTCCCGGGATTTTTTTTATTCGTTTACAGAAATTTTAGCTAGTATATTAAAATTTTGGAAGCTTTATTTCAATTAAAAACATTCATTGTTTTAAAAATAATTTAAATAAAAAATATTTAGAATTAAAAAATACGATTTAAAATTTAACAATATAATATATAATATAAAAAATATTATTTAGGCCGAATTTTTGGGGTTTAGTTAAACCGAAAACCAATTTTATTAGACATTATCAAGTTTAAATACCAACAAAAATACTCGTACCTCGGAAATTTTATATTTTTTATTGATGGTCTTTGTTCGAATAAAGCAATATTCATAAACAACATTTCAAAATCAGTACTTCAGCTCCAAGTACCTCCAAAAAAACTCGGCATTAAAATTAAAAAAAAAACAAAAAATATAATATTTTCGTATTTTTAATTGATGTAGTTTGAGTTTTTATTACTTCAAATAATTTCCTTTAAATTTTAATTGTTATTCTTTTGTTTAAGTTGTATTTTTCAAATTTTGTGTTTTTGTTAGATTTTTAGTATTGTTTGGCTTTAGGTCATAAATTAAAAAAAAATTTAAATACAAATATTTTGTATTTTATTTTTCAATATTTTATTTTTTAATTTTCTTCCGATATTTCGATTTGCATCGCAAATCATCCTCTGGGATATTTAAAAAATACAATATATTAAAAAATATATTTTTGAACGGGACTGAGTTGAAAACTTCTCGCTGCACTTAAAGCTTACTATTATTTTTAAAATAATGCATCAGATGCTTTTTCAAATTATTTTGGATTTTTTATATGTTAATTAAAAAAAAAATGCAACAATGAAAATTTAATAATTTTTTTTAAGTAGTTGTGCCATAAAAAATTTCTATTCAAAAAATACCAATTAAAGTTATAAAACTATTTAATAATATTTTAATGTCTAATATTTAGACGATTTACCTAAAAATTTGTGTGAAAAATACTCACTTTAAAACTTTTTAATAAAAATAGACGAATACTTCTGAAAATCTGCATAGAAACAAAATATCTAGAAATAGAAATTTTTGGATTCCATATTTAATCAAAAAATCGATAGTAGTTCTGATTCTAAAGCTGGTCCGATACAAATTTGCACCCATTAACAATTCCATTATATTATGAAAGAATTTATGATTCAATTTGTTTAACCGTTTAAACCGCGAATTAATATTTAATTAATGTATTTCGAAGAGTTGTTTTAAAATTAAGACGGCCGTGCATACAAATATATTACCTGCATATTAATTCGCTGTTTAAACTGTTAAACGAATTGATCTCGAAAAAGTGGAAGATATGGATGTTTTATATTAAGCCCTTATTTCGGAATATGTATATTACGTAGATTTTCTCATGACTACAACCAAAAGATGAACTTTGTCGTAAGTTTTTTTAATAGATATCGAGTTTTTCAAGTAAACATACGTCGGATATATTAATTTTCTAACGAGCGGGAATTCCCGGGATCCCGGGAAATTCAGAAAAAAATCCCGCTGTCCCGGGAAATGAAAAAGTCCGGGAAAAGAAAAACCCTAATGCTAATAGTTGTATTTGACCTTGTAAAAAATCTATTGTGAAAAACTTATTTTTTTTTTAATTTTTTGACAAAAAATGCAGATTTTTAAGCCCTTATATAATTGCAATTATTCGATATTCGACCTAATCGTTAAAACATGGCGGGTATGCCGAATACCGAATGGGAACCAAATATTTGTGACATTTCTAATTAAAGTCCGGTATTTTGTTCGTACTTTTGCGAAAAAAGCCGACAAACTCAATATAAAAAAAAAAATGATTTTTCACTTGCGTGGAATTGTTGCGAATCTAATAGACAGGACCATTTGAAAAAGTATTGAAAAAGTTACATCTGGGTTGGTTATGATTGTAACTTTCTATGTATTTTAAAAAACAGTTTTTGTGCTACAAATACGGAGCGAAATTTTTTCGCTCTTGTGAACAAAATAGTCGGCTTCAAGGTGATCGGTCATATATGAATACAACCACAAAAAAAAAATTGTGCTGACAACTGAATTTGTTGCCAAAAGAATGGCTCAGGCACCCGATATTAATACTTTTAAAACGTTTTATTTTGTTTTTTCCTCAATAAAAAAAAAAAAAACAATTGTGTACAAATGAATTGATTTTTCTTGATGGATATTTTGCTTTCATCAATTTCTTATTTTTTGTTTTCTTTTGAAAACAAAATTTAAAAAATATCCGTACAGATATTTTCAGGAAAGTTGAGAATTATTTTTATTTTTGTATTGAGGAAAAAAAAACGTTTTATTTTGTATTGAGGAAAATACAAAATAAAACGTTTTTTTTTAGTTTTTTCTGATTACAATTACATATAAATTTTGTAAAAATTCTTAAAACAACGTTCATATGGACACATTTCTGCATCCAATGATATATACCTTTGCGTTATTAAAAAGTAATAAAAATTTCCGCCGAAAAGACTTCTACAAAGCATGATAGGCTGAATAATTTTGTGCAAAAGACAAACTGTGGTCATTAAAACCATAGGATTTGTGAGCAACTAACCACAAAAACTGCGCTTTAAAAATTGAAAAATAATGGCGGAACGCGAAAAAAGGCTTTATGGTACAAAAAATTAATTTTGATATTTAATCAGCGATTAACATTCTGCAAGCAAATATATTGATGTAAAATTATTCCTTTTTGTAAAATTTTTTTTTCGTTATTTTTTTTTTCTGCAATCTAAGATTATGGATTTTAAAAAACCCCACTTAAAAAATTGCAAAATAATGGCGGAACGCGAAAAAAAACTTTATGGTACAAAAGATGAATTAAAAATTCTTATCACAAATTTACATTCTGCAAACAAATACACTGATGCAAAAAATTTTCTTTTCGGAAAATTTTTTTCGCGAATTTTTTTGTTGCAAACTAACCACCAAACTTTAATATGAGATAATTGGTATTATAGTCCCTAGATTATGAATTTTAAAAACCCGCACTTAAAAAATTGCAAAAATCGCGGAACGCGAAAAAAAGCTCTTTGGTACTAAAAATAAATTAAAAAACTCTGTCAGCGATTTACATTCTGCAAACGAATATGTTGATGCAAAAATTTTCCTTTTTGCAAAATTTATTTTTCGCGAAATTTTTTGCGTACGAAATACCAAACTTTGGCACAAAATATGGGTATCATAGTCCCAAATTTATGAATTAAAAAAAAACGCACTGAAAAAATTTTAAACTTAAACAGCGATTAACATTCTGCTATACATATATTATACATATGTACATATGTATATTGATGCAAAACTATTCCTTTTCGGTAAATTTTTTTTTCTCAATTTTTTTTTTGTTTTTGCCATTTAACCAGATAATTTTGGTATAGGATATAGGTATTATAGTCCCTAGGTTGTGAGTTAAAAAAAACCGCTCTTAAAAATTTGCAAAATAATGGCGGAACGCGAAAAAAAGCTTTATGGTAAAAAAATTAATTAAAAAATCTAATCAGCGATTTACATTTTTTTTTTGCTAATTTTTTTTGGCAATTTTTTTTTGCGAACTAATTACCAAACTTTGGAATGAGATATGGGTATTATGGTCCCTAGGTTATGAATTTTAAAAATCAGCACTTAAAAAATTGCGAATTAATGGCGGAATGCGAAAAAGGTTTCATGGTGCACAAATTTAATTAGAAAACTTATACAGCGATTTCATTCCGAAAATGAATAATATTAATGCAAAATGCTAGTCAATTGGCAAACATTTTAGCAAAAATAAAATATTTGCAATATATGTTTGTATGGCACTCCAGTGTATTATATGATTTTCTACAAATTTGAAACCAAAAACCAGAATAGTATCTCCACCAAAAATTTTAAAATTCTATTCATATTTTTGTACTTAGTACAAAGATGAAAAACAAAAAAAAAAAGGTTTTAAAAAGTTTTATTTTTTTTATCAATTTTTTTATCTTTGATATTTATACCTAAATATATTTTTGGAATTTCAACTTGAGGGATATTTTTAATTTAAAGAAAAATTTTAAGTTTTTTGTTTTCGGTTGAGAAATAAAAACATTTTGAACTTTAGTGATATTTATTTTAGATAAAAACAAAAAAAAAAACGTTCTCTGGTGCCTGGTTTTAATAAAAATTTTATTAAGCTAAAAAACAAAAAAATATTTTGAATATTTTCAATATGATAAAACAATGAAAAAATTCCAATGAATAATATTTGGTATAAATGTTTTAATTTCTTTTCAAAAATACAAAAACCTGTTTTATTACCTTTAAAATAAGGTATTGTTCATCGCAATCGGGGTAACAGTTATGAAATAGCGAGCATTTAAACGTGAAATATTGTATATTTTCTGATGTAGATTTTTTTAGTTTTTGAAAGTACCTTGAAAATATATTTTTAAGAATATATATGTTTGTGTTTATTGTATGTGTACTGTATTATATATCGCTGGAAAGCTTATTGATAACTACATTTGCTGATGCGGAAAAATATGGAATATTCTATAACAACCAAATAGATATTTTATGAAAAAATCTATTCTTCATATTTTTGTATGTATGGCGACGTGCCTGAAATTTCAAATTATTTTTATATGAGCGCAATATACTCTCAAAAAGAAAACGTTTGATACCCATATTGCATATGTTAAGTAGTCAGAGGTTCCGAAATCTTTAAAAATATAGACCTTCGGGAAAATTCGTTTCAGACCCAAAGTAGGCCGAATATCTACAAAAGCCGAAACATCCCTCACTTAAATATGATAAGGATTTATATGTGAATTTTATCCTTAACTCTGTATACATCCCCACACAAAACCACCTAAAATTTTAGTGTTTTGTGTTATGGGATTAACCAATAAGAATGCTTAAGCATGTTTTTGAATACCTTTCGTTTGACACTAAATTTTTCTTAGGCACTTTGAAAGTAATATGAAAGATTTGTTTTTCTCGATTTTTATATCTATGTATATTTATAACTACTTGTAAAAAAAAAACGACTATCCGTACTTAACTGACTTTTCTTTTACTTTTTGCAGGGGTATGGCATCAACAAAAAAAAAAAAGTTATAAAAATATCGTTATCACTAGATGGCACTTTGTTCAAAAAATTGACAATTTTCTTGTTTTTATTTAAATTTTTGGTGATGCCATACCCCCCAACAAAGCAAAAAATCAAACGGATATCTCAAATTTTATTATTTGAATATATTCTATTTTTGTTTTTTTCCTTATTTTGAACAGTTTTCAGTAGTTTTTGAGTTTTGATATATAGGCTCAGCGGATACTAAACGAATACTAAATAGTTGCTCAGGTAATACTAAATTTGAGCGCCCTCTACCGGTGCGTAGTGTAAGTTTTGATTTCCTATATCTAAAATTAATAGTCTCTGATTTTTTGTAAACAAATAAAATTTAAGCATTTTGGGGCGTCTTTGTACAAAGGCTGTTTTCATACAAGGACTTCGCCGGATCGCGAAATGGTATAATTATCCTGCGTGCCCTGCTCTACCTTTACTGACCAACGCATAATTCATTTGTTAACTTTTGCTGTTTTTAATATTTTATGAAATGAAAAATCAGAGACTATTAATTATAGAGATAAGAAATCAAAACGTAAATTAGTCACCGGTCGAGGGCGCTGTAATTTAGTGTTACCTGAGCAAATATTTAGTATCAGTTGAGCCTATATTTAAAAACTTTAAGAAGCTAAATTTATACCTACTTAAAAGTTTTATAAATGCTTAAATTTGTATCGAATATTTATACAAAATTCGAAAAAAACAAACCTGAAATAAAACGCAAAAACCAAAAACTAATTTTTTAACCCTTAAATATGAGTTTGGGCAGCTAAAACAAAGTACGTATCCTTTAAATTTTTCTCCTCTATAACATATTATTAAGATCTGCCGGTCCGCGTTGGGAGTCTTTCCTTGAAAGTTAACAGTGATATATGCACTGATATACCATCAGTATATATACGCACGGATGTCAAATATTCGGGTTTTTATTTTCATCAATCAAACGGTCATTATTTAAAAATACTCAATTAATGGAACAAATAAATACAATTTTTACAAAAACATAAATAATTAAAGTTTTTGTCATATCAACTCCAAATTTTGTGAATTTTAGCAGCAATCTGATTACCACACTCACAATATTTTATCGTTAAAATCAACCTAAAATACGTATTTAATTAATTGAAAACACAATTAAAAAGAGGACTACTGATTTTTCAGTATATTCAAACCATTTTGCTATCTATTTTCAAACATTGTTTAAACAATCCATAAAAGGAATAAAAATAATTGAAAAGTCTGTTAGAACAATCTTCAATTTTTAACTGACAAAACGTTAGAAAATAACGATTTTGTTGCTTTGTTTTTTAATATTTGAAAGTTTTCTTTTTGTTTTAATTTTCAAAACACTACACACACAACACACACGTTCATATTTTTATAGGGCATGCTTGTGATGAGTAAAAAATTTATTGTAATTTGAATTAACATAATTGATTTTTATTGACTTATACAAAAATTTAAACAATATATTTCCATGTATTTCAATTGATTCTTCAATTGATTCTTCAATTGAAAAAAAACTTTACCTATTACTTTTGAAATAAACCTAAATCGCTTATGGCAAATGTATTGTGAGTGTATAAATTACCAATTCTTAAATGCAATTAGTTTAAAACTGTAATTGTCTCGTGGTGTAAAAATTACAGTTAAAGTTTGTCAATGGTATTATCAATCGTTGCGTTTGACAGAAAAACTTGAGTGCCCATCAATTTTACATTAGTGAGGCATGGGAGAGATCCGATACCGTTGTAGATTTAAGAACTTTTCAGCAGAAAACTATGCGTGTGCCTTAAATGTCTATAAGTTGTTGTAGTTGCTTTGGTTTATTTTTGCCTATTATCTTTTATGGATATCGCACGGATGCTGCGTTCCTTCAGAGGCCCTAGAACTGATTTCCAGTAAATGATTAAAATAAAAGGATTATTATTTCCATAAGAATTACTTCGGGCTCCAAGTTATAGAAACTTTGAAAAACATTCATTATTGGTTTTAAAGAGTCTTAAAACAACTAACTTAAATTAAAAATTTTTGCTTGGTTGCTATTGTGGACATACATATTAAGTTGCTTTCTTTTAAAATAACCAAAAAGAAAAGACGAAAAGAACAAAAAAGAAAAAGATAGGAAACTTATATACTTTGTATAAATAATGGGTTTACAACATACCGTTTTGTCTTTTAGCATTCCAACTCGACAGTTGAGCACAGCTTCCGTATATAGATGTGCTGTAGTTATGCTATTATCGCCTGAGGTTGTTGAGTTGAGTGGCTCTTCAAAAAATGGCCCCCAATGACGTTCATGATGATGTTTGTTGCGAAATACACGCGGCCTTTCGGTTTCCGTCGCAGATGATGATGATGACGACAACGACGAATATGCTGATATTGATGAAGACGAAGAAGATGTTACAGATGATGAAGAGGCCAGTCTAAAATTGACACTACCACTACCTGTACCAACAATTCCGCCACCCACTCCCCCACTAAGAGCAGCATCTGTAAATGTGACAAGATAAGATAATGACATCAACAACCTAAATTTCAACTATTGTGAAGTATATAAAAAAGAGAATCATATTATTTTAAATGTTTTAATAAAAATGCTAATAGTATGCTATAACATTAAAATATGTGTATTTTTCTTTCAGGATTCTTCCTTATGAAGCGAAGATTTTACCCAAGGTAATTTTCAGTTTCTCACACCATTTGAAACTCTTTACATTTATGTTAGAATTCATTTCGTATTACCATTTGAAGTATATTTAAGAAAGGAATCAAAAATAAAGCTGTAAAACTTTTGCTAACTTTGCTATTTTATACCCTCCATCCTACTATGTAGTTAGCCAATCCATTTGAAACTTATCGAAAAATGTGATACCACATGGATCAGCATGAAAAGCGAAGTCGATATAGGCGATGGCCGCCTGTCTTTCCATCTGTCCGGCGAAATTACAACCAAGCCGCGAATACGCCAGCGTAATTTAGAATGTTTCTTATTCTCAGGAGCAGTTTTCTATTAAAAACGAAAAAAATCAGTGTGGCGGATTAAAAGTTGTGAATGAATATGAGGAGTGATTTTTAAAAAGGGTTTATTTCATTGTTAAACAAAATTTCAGTAATGAGAAAAAACCTTTAAGTACTGTTTACAGTAACTTATTTTTTTTTTTATGTCTCCAGTGTTAGTGTGTTGATCTGATTTTCTGATCCGCTTAAAGCTTTTATTCTAATTTATTTTTATTTATTGGAAAAAATAAAAAAAAAAAAACATTGGAAATGTGCCCTTTTGGTGTAAAGTACAGGAAAAAAGTCGAAATTAGTATAAAAGTGGAACTACTACTACAAAGTCGAAAATAAGTAGTATAAAATTCACTTTTTATTTATTTTTTTTTTTTTAATTTTCACTTTGACATTTGACAATAATATTTAAAAAAAAAACTAATTAATCAATTGTCTGTGGGTGAAATAAAAATAATATATAATATGCGTGGATACTTAAGTGGGCGATTAATGACCGTATATGAATACAATATATTATTACAATTACCAAAATAATGGAAATTAATGGTTAAAGCTACTAAAGTTGAAAAATTAATTTTAAATTGATTGGAAAAACTAATACTTTGGATAGAGTGATCGATTTTATTGAAACACAACTGATACTAGATTTTTGCAGCCGATATTTTATTCAAATGGCTAAATTGGTGGTTGTTGGTACTGAAGTTAATGTGGAAGTTGGTATTTTTTCAATATTGGTTAGAAAAGCCAATATTTTGGATAATGTGACAGTGTTTTGGTTCATCATATATATTTTCTGTTCTCAAATAAATATAACTTTCCTGATGATGAATTTTAAGTAACTGCAATTAAAATTATTTAATGATGAAAATATTTCGTTGGTTCCGATAGAATTCTAACCAATTTATTTTCTGTGTGTAGTTCGTTAAAATCGTTCAGTGGTTTTTTTTTTTTTTGTTATGAGCTATGATTGCACAAGTGATTCGCAAACTGGGTTGTTTGTTTGATAATTTATTGGCGCATTACACGTTTATAATTCATAATTTTCTGTCTAATGAATTAAATCCAACAATTAAAATTATAACTTAACAAACTAATCAATGACGCACAATTTAGAAAAATTATATTATATTTCAACTGACCCCAGAGTTTCCATTGCTAATTTGGTAAAGGACAGACTTATTAAAATTCATTTGAAACTACATATTTATAGAAAACTATATTTCCCACTCTCCTGAAATGAACTTGTGTATTCATATTTTTGATTATTCTTCTTACGCGTCATTTGAGTATATATTATTGTTAAATCCATTGTTTTTTTATATGTAAGATAACATTTATGCATAATGCGTAGTAAAACTATTTACTTATCTACTTAAGTGCCGAATTATTCACAAACATTATTTAATGACATATCGATGGTCCTAAGCTGACAACTTCATGAACACTTTCTTATATTTTGAGGTAAGGGCGCCAAAGATTTACTCGGATGTATGTATGAGCGGAAGTCATTTGGCTTACATCAAGTTGTAAAAACTAACTGTTAAGAGTTGTCACCATTGCACCATCAATTTCATTTTCATTTTTTATTTATTCAGTCTATGGAAATAAAAATTTCTTACAGACTATGATTAAATTAAAAATATAATATAAATATACTAATTATATACATATATAAAATAATAGAGCGCTACATTATTTTAAAACTGTATTCAGAAATAACTTAAATTTATTCTTAGACGTGCAAAACTCTATATATGATTTAGATTCCCGATTTTGCTGTAGCTTAAAATTGATTTCATTTAGATGATTAAACGTGCGTGTTAATGTACTATTAAGCGCATATTCAGTGCGATGAAGTGGCACATTAAAGATATCAATAAATCTAAGATTCCTAGGTGGGACATTAAATGGAATAAGAGATAGCAAATCAGGACATCAATTACACCATTAATTGTATCAAACACCAATAACGCCAACTGGTATATTCTACGATATTCCAAGGTCTGCAGCCCTAGAAATAGGCATTTAGATCTATATGAAGGAATAGGATCAACGAAGGCAAATGAACTTAAAGCAAATTTAATAAATATCCTCTGTACTCTCTCGATACGAGAGACATGAGTACTATTATAGGGATTCCAAATAACCGCAGCATACTCTAACTTTGATCTAACAAATGTAGTATAAATTAACCTCAACGTGTTGGGGTCAGAAAAGTCAGAAGAATTCCTTCTTAAAAATGCAAGCATTTTATAAGCTTTCGGAATAATATAATCAACATGTGGTACAAATGAAAACGAAGAGTCAAAAACAACGCCAAGATCAAGTGTGGACTTAACAGTTTCCAAATTATGATTGTTAATGCTAAAATTGCATAAAATAGGATTCACAGATCTATTAAATGAAATATGGAAACACTTAGCAAGATTAAGATGTAAGTTATTTAACGTACACCATGCATTTAGATTATCCAAATCATTTTGCAAGTTAGCAGCATCACCAACTGAATTAATGTTAAGAAATATTTTTAGATCATCTGCATATATCAGGAATTTAGTTACAGTGAAGCACGTAGAAATATCATTAATACACACAGAAAACAGTCTCAGTTGTGGCCACCGAATTTGTTGCCAATCGAATTCGTGCGGTTACGACAACTATCTTTATATTAAATTATATTTTACGTCGTGAAAGCCAATATTCGGTTGTCTAATTCAATATTATGTTCCACATAAATATTATTATGTTCTACAAAATTTTATTGAAATTAAAAAACTTTTTTTTAATTTTCTGGTATTGAACCCGGCCCTTCAGGTTAATAGTTCACACTTTTACCCACACTGCACCACAACTACTTTTAAATTTCTTAGCCATATTTACTGTTTATACATATGAATATTTTATTTTAATTAAAAAAAAAACATCTAAATTTTTGTCTTCTCCGGGATTCGAATCCGGAAACCCGGCGTACTAGGCCAACTCCTCACCCACTACACCACAAACACTTAATAATTTTAATGACTAATTTTGAATTTATGTGTTTTATTAATACAGTATAAAATTCGTTTATCAATACCAATTAATAGTTCCGTGTGTTATCAATACAATCCACAATTCGGTTGGTTCTACAGAAACTTGAATTTAAGGTCATATTTGATTAGAATACCCGTATTTGTAGTTACTACTTTCGAATATTGAATTTTTTTTAAAAAAGGTTATAGATAACACCAATTTTCTTGTATATTCACTAAATAAATGGCTGCTTCTACCGCATAGAATTACTAAACTGATACTAATTTTAAAATTGATTGGAGATACCAATAATTTGTTAAAAGGATTGTTTTTTAGTTCATTTTCCCTATTTTTAATACCTAGTAAAATATTTTTGATGTAGTATTCAATTATAGGTAATTCCAAATAAAATAACATCCTGGCAAATTCATTTTAATGGCTTTGATCGAAAGCCAACCAATCTTTTTCCTGGGTGTAAATAAATTAAATAGAAGTGGGCCCAATACACTGCCCTGGGGCACACCAGAAGTTTGAAAATAAGGTTTTGATTCAAAACCCTCAACAACAACCTTACACACTCTATTCGATAAATATGATTTAAGCCATTTTAGGAAAACAGAGTGAAAACCAATCTGTATTAGCTTTGAAAGAATGTCATGAGACACTTTATCAAAGGCCTTTGTAAAATCGGTATAAATAGTCTCAACTTGACTACCCTGTTCGAGGGCTGAAATGCAATATTCACTAAATACAGTTAGGTTCGTTGTTGTGGACCTACCGGAGAAAAAACCGTGCTGATTAGGTGATATCCACGACTTTGAACAAAAAATAATCTTTTATAGATAACATGCTCAAAGATCTTAGAGACACAAGATAGTTTAGAAATAGGTCTGTAACAAGTTACATCTTCCCTTCTTCCATCTTTAAAAACTGGTGTAATCGTAGCCAACTTCCATCGGTCCACAAAAACACCCTCCTTAAGAGATAAATTAAAAATATACGTTAGTGCAAACGTTAATGTTGAAGTACATTTTTTCAAAAAATAAGCACAGAGACCATCAGCATCTGATTTGAAACTATTTTTCATTAACAAAATTTCGTTATAAACTTCTTCTTCGGTGACTACAATATACCCAATATCTAAATTGGATAAATGGTTTGAAAATATAGATCCACTTGGCCGTGTGGGCTCAAAATTTGACTTAAAGATGTCTGCAAATAAATTAACGGAATCATAATAAGAATGCGAAATTCTGTCCTCAAATTTTACCGTAGAAGGAATATCAGACGACTGTCTTTTAGATTTTATAAAAGACCAAAAAGCATTAGGATTTACACTTATATTACGTAATACACATAAATATGTGCATTAGGGTGTAGTTAAAAAAAAACTTTCGATTTCGATCGGGTTAGTATGGGGAATTTTATTCCTAACTAAATATATTACACATGCAAAATTTCATTTCGTTCAGATGAGATCTTCAGTCACCATTAACACGGTAAAATTTGAAATAAAATGTCAAAACGGGCTAAATTTCCAAATTAAACAAAAAAATTAAATTATTCAATTAAAAATAATTTTCGTATTACATTTGCACTGAAATAGAAAATTTTTAGGACATCGTAAACCTTTTTAACGTGAGGCCTAACAATTTCCAATATTTTGTATGTTTTTCAAACCGATAATTAAAACGAGTAAAATAGTTAAAGTCGGGCATGACGACTATATAATAGCCTACACCAGTCTGATTTAAAGCCAACTAATGTTTGGATCCGAAATTTGAATGGGTTAAAACAGACTTGTATCAAAATTTTCTATAAGATCATTAAAGAAGAGAAAAACGAAAATATAGCCCATATGGGCGATAGGTCAATAGGCTATTTCCTTGGGAAATAACCTATTATTTCAATAATTTTTAAAATTTGGACCCGAATTTCTTGGTTAAGTGGCCTGCGACACTTCAATTGCCTGGGGAAATTGTTATAACTCGGCTGGATTTTAACCGATTTAAGTTTTTATTGCTTTATTACAATTAGAGTTCACTCTAAATCACGATTATTTAGTGTTTTTAATTCGAACTAGTTTTAAATATCAATGTTTTCGAGAAAATGCACAAAAGGCCATATTTTTCGCTTGTAATCCGTGTTCCAAATTTCAGGGCACGTCTTCCCAATGTCCGATTATCCTAATTTTTTGGGGGACGTAGTTTTACACCCAAATAAATATTTACAGGTGGTAGCCCGGTCAAAAACTCAAAATTTATTTTCCTCCATACAAGCTTGGAGCACTCTAGTATGCATCGACATAGAACAGCTATGCTTTAGCAATAAGTCATGTTAAAAATTTATTTGTGAAATAAATGTGCTGAATTAAAATAAATTCTGTCAGAACGAATAAATTATATAATCCCAAAAGTCAAATTTTTTTGTAGGTTTTTTGATTTGCTACAGAGTAAAAAGGCTGGCTTTAAATTAGATAAACAACTTTTTATTGAAACTTTAATTTTCTAAGCATTTTTGTGTGTTTAATTTGACACACCCAATGTTAAAGGGTCACAAAAACATCTCACAAAAATTAAAGAAAGAACAAATATTTTTCAATTGCAGTTTACTATATTTAAATATCAAATTAGATATTTTATTATATGGTAAAACAGAGTTGTACAACTTCTGCTAATATTTAACTACCACTCTTGTCGATTGCCATACAACCAGTCGGTAAGTGTGGTTAGTAGAAGGTACGAAATAGAGAAACAGAAAATCAATTTTATAGTTGATTTACCTTACAAAAATGTAACAAAAAAGATGTGTTTTTACTAGACCAACTAAGAATCAAAGGTGAATGTGGTTGGGTTTAGGGTTTAAGAACCGTAAATAAAAAAGAGCAAAATCTAGAATATATAAAAAAAAATATATGAAAAGAAGAAAAAACAGTTTTTGCACAAAATAATCCAAAACATGAATGAACAAATCGAATAAAAGGTGGCATGGCAGGCATTTGGCCTATTTAACAATTCAATTCCATTTTGAACAACAGCATAATGTATTTTTCTTTCAGTTTCCTTTTAAACCTTCTTAAAATGAAGTTAATTAAATTTCATTTCAACACTATGAATATCATAATCAAGGCTTAGAATAAATATAATCACCATGAGACTACAAAAAATAAGAATAATTTGAATATTTCATAGACGTCATGAAGCACAACGTTTCATTTCAGATTACACGCATCAAAAATAATTCATCTTCATTAAGCTGGTCAAAAAAAAAAAAAAAAAAAAAAAAAAATGGGTAAATCACAAAGAAATCTGCAAAATAGTTTTGGTTAGATTTCACAGATCGCAATTTAAGTTTCAAAGTTATTTTTGTTGTATTACACTATACAACAGCCTAAAAATCCTCCTGTTGCAATACCTATTTTCTACCAAACATTAATGTGCTGAAAGCAAATTTGGCAAAAAGAATTTTTAAATGACCGTTTTCCAGAAATCGGGTTTTTAATTTTTTTGGTCTTTTTATTTATTTTTTTTATTGTATAAATGTTTACGTAATCTCTTACGCTAATAGAAAACTTCTGCAAAAATTTACTTAAGTAAAATACTTAGCTACATTTTTGAAATATTTGAAGTTTTTGAAATATTTGAAATTTTTGAAATATTTGAAGTTTTTGAAATATTTAAAATATCTGAAATATTTTAAATTTTTGAAATATTTGATATATAGACACGTATGGAGGTAAATGGGACTCGTATATGGATATATGTATATGGAAGTACATAGTACTCCATATATGAAAAATAGAGCCATATATGGACAAATATGGAGGGATTCCGTGAACAATATGACAATATATGGACAAATATTTTATCCCAAAATTTATTAAGTTTCAAAGCAAAAAAATTTCGAACCAAATTTGTACGGAAATTCCATTCTTAATAGCTTCGCAATAGCTGTATTTTCGATCATGCCTATCAACGTTAAGTATTTAAAGCAAATCTACGTTAAACCGATTTGAGATAAAACAAACTTAAACAGTTAGGCTCTAATGCATAAACTTTTTTTAATTTTGCCTCAAGGTATACAATTTCTAATGTATTCATTTTCCATTATTAAACGTTTATTAAAAAATAAAAATCCTTAAATAACAGTTTGTTAATTTCTCGTTTTATTCTTGCAATCTCTACCCGAGTAAAAAAGTTTTGATATAATCATATATTATTTTATGTCATTGCATATAGTAACTTATAGTTACATATGGCCACATATGCTTTTAAATTCAAGCAGATATACTTTTATATAGTCATATGTTAGATATTTTTTCCTCAAAGGTTTTAATATGTGATTTTATATTATTACATATTTGCCTACATATATATGTAGGTGCTATATATAAGTACATAAAGTAACATATAAAAGATATAATTACATGTACGTTTATATATAATTTAGTATGACACTATACATAATAATATAAAACTATGTGGATCCAAATAAGAAATATTTTATAATTTGTGTTAGTTATGATTATATATTGACGAATATGAACCCATATATAACTTAGACATATATCATCCCACATAGGGAATTTTTTCAAAGTGAATTTATATAAAACGAGTAAAAAGGTTAAAGTCGGGCATGCCGACTATACAATACCCTACACCACTCTGGTGTATTGTTTGGATCCGAAATTCGAATGGGTTAAAATGGGGCTTATGTCAAAATTTTCTATAATGTGAGTCAGCGCACCAAATTTCATTAAAATATCTTAATATTTGCGACCTGCAGTTTGTAACCAAGCCAATTTTGGGGGGACCCTTATATGGGCACTAGTTCTAAACATGGACCGATGTTCACCAAAATCAATAGGCTTCGTCCTTGGGCCAACATAGGTCTATGTACCAAATTTCATCAAAATAGCTTAATATTTGCGACCTGCAGCGTATAAACAATATAATTTTGGGGGGACCCTTATATGGGCACTAGTTCTCAACATGGACCGATGTTCACCAAAATCAATAGGCTTCGTCCTTGGGCCAACATAGGTCTATGTACCAAATTTCATCAAAATATCATAATATTTGCGACCTGCAGCGTATAAACAGTATAATTTTGGTAGGACCCTTATATGGGCACTAGGTCTAAACATAGACCGATGTTCACCAAAATCAATAGGCTGCGTTATTGGGCCAATATAGGTCTGTGTATCAAATTTCATCAAAATATCTTAATATTTGCGACCTGCAGCGTATAAATATTATAATTTTGGTAGGACCCTTATATGGGCACTAGGTCTAAACATGGACCGATGTTTACCAAAATCAATAGGCTGCGTTATTGGCCCAATGTAGGTCTGTGTACCAAATTTCATCAAAATATCTTAATATTTACGACCTGCAGCGTATAAACAGTATAATTTTGATAGGACCCTTATATGGGCACTAGGTCTAAACATGGACCGATGTTCACCAAAATCAATAGTCTGCATTATTGGGCCAACATAGGTCTGCGTACCAAATTTCATCAAAATATCTTAATAGGTGCGACCTGTAGAGTGCGCACAAGATTGCATGGACAGACAGACAGACGGACGGACGGACCAAATTTCATCAAAATATCTTAATATTTACGACCTGCAGCATATAAACAGTATAATTTTGGTAGGACCCTTATATGGGCACTAGGTCTAAACATGGACCGATGTTCACCAAAATCAATAGGCTGCGTTATTGGGCCAATATAGGTCTGTGTACCAAATTTCGTCAAAATATCTTAATATTTACGACCTGCAGCGTATAAAGAGTATAATTTTGGTAGGACCCTTATATGGGCACTAGGTCTAAACATGGACCGATGTTCACCAAAATCAATAGACTGCATTATTGGGCCAATATAGGTCTGTGTACCAAATTTCATCAAAATATCTTAATATTTACGACCTGCAGCATATAAACAGTATAATTTTGGTAGGACCCTTATATGGGCACTAGGTCTAAACATGGACCGATGTTCAAAAAAATCAAACTTCGTCCTTGGGCCAACATAGGTCTGCGTACCAAATTTCATCAAAATATCTTAATAGGTGCGACCTGTAGAGTTCGCACAAGATTGCATGGACAGACAGACAGACGGACGGACGGACAGACGGACATCGTTAAATCGAAATAAAAAAAAATTCTGAACCGATCGGTATACTATAAGGTGGGTCTACGACCAATATTTTTTGGTGTTACAAACATCAGCACAAACTTATAATACCCTGACCACATAGTGGTGTAGGGTATAAATATATAAGGTCCATATAAAACCGTATGGTATTATATTTGGTTCCATGTTATAAATGATTTTGAACTAGTTTTAGATTTAGTAATTACTAGAGATTGGCGCTTGACACGAAATGTTCGTGAGTCACGTTATTCACACGTGATCGTGAGTAATAATTACTATACTTAAGTGATTCGTGCGTGAGCGTGAGTAAGAATAAGCCGTGCATGATTCGTGTGTGAGTTTATTTTTTGCATCATATGTTTTTAGTAATTTTTACTGTTTTGCGTGAGAATTTTCTGATTGTAAGTTTTTAATATACTCATGTGTGCTGAGTAAGAAACGAAATGCTCGTGCGTGAGTAACAAAGGTTTAAAAGGCTTAATTCTTTCATTCACTTTTTAAAAATTAATGAAATTTGGGTTAAATTTCATTCCCTAATAGCATTCTTATGGAATTAATTCTATAGCTTAATTCCCAATAGCTTTAAATTATATGAATTCATTCTATTTTGATTGAATTCTAACTGAATGAAACCCAATTTACTTGAATTCATTTAATAAAAAGGTGAATGAAAAATGATTTGTTTTCATTCACTTAATCAAATGAAAAATTTAAATTTGCATGTAATTGCTGAATATTAGCATAATACAAATGAAAAACGTTTAAAATTCATCTAAAAGAAATAAATAGTATCGTATGCTTTGTTACAGCTTGTATGCTTTGGTTTTGATTATATGTTAGTTTCAAACTACACTGCACTAAGTGAATGGTAATAAAATTTCTTCATTCAATTAGTAAAATGGTGAACGAACATGCAATTTGAATGATTCAAGTTAGGAATTCATTCAATTCAATTTTTCGAAGCTCTGGTGAGTAATTTGTTTTTTTTTGAGCACGAGTCAAAAATGGCCTACGCACCGCACCCATAACATTAACAACACTGAAGCTTTAATACGAAATTCCCTATACTATAACGTACACTTGTCTGATTTCTTATATCTTGGTTGTATATCATAATCCTATTAACTTTAAAATTTCAGTGTTGTTAACTTTATTTTAAAATTACTAAATTAAAAGTAATTTTTTTCATGTTTATTGCACTGTCATGATAAATCAGGATAAAAGTAATGGAAGATTTATCGAAATTATAAGATCTCCAGCAGGCCTGGGGTTAATCATTACATTTTGTAATTAATTACACATGCAATTACACAATTACATGTAATTGTAATTGAAAAAAAACTCATCTATAATTACATATTATTTGTAATTGCAATTCAAAAAAGAACATTACAATTAAAAGTAATTGAAAATTTTTTTTTATTTAAAAAAATTATTTTTGTATGTATATTGTTAGATATGGTCCTATATAATATGATAAAAAGTATAAGGTTAATATTTAGATATAATTGTATCAAACTATGTCCACTTTTATAACATTTTATATAATTTTATACAAAAAGATATAATTTGATGTAATTGGATGAGGACAAAATTCGGATACAATTGTATCGAATTGCATAAAATTGTATCAAATTGTACCAATTTGTATACAATTGTATACAATTCGATACAATATGATACAATAAGACGTTCTCATTTTTCGGATATAATTATATCTAATTACATAAAAGATTATATATAATTAAATATAACTTCATATGGCTCCATATCATTTTTTTTACTTGGGTATTTAATTTCTCTCAACTTTCTAATAATTTGTTAGTGATTCATGAACTTAGTAAATGATTGACCGTAGGTGCATAACATTGTTTTAACGATGTTATAAATAATAACGAGTAAAAAATTTAAAGTTGGGCATGCCGACTATACAATACCCTACACCAGTCTGGTTAAAAGCCAAATAATGTTTGGATCCGAAATTCGAATGGGTTAAAATGGGACTTGTGTAAAAATTTTCTAAAAATGATAAAAGAAGATAAATCGTAAATATAGACCACATGGGCGATTGGTCCAAATATGGACCGATCCTATCTAGAATCTATAAGCTTTTTCCTTGGGACAATGTGAGTCAGCAAACCTAATTGCATTGAAATATCTTAATATTTGCGACCTGGAGGGTGTAACCAAGCCAATTTTGGGGGACCCTTATATGGGCACTAGGTCGAAACATGGACAAATTTTAACCAAAATCAATAGGCTTTTTCCTTGGGCCGACGTAGTTCGGTGTACCAAATTTCATTTCATTTCTTTATTTATATAAAGTGTATGGATAACAATGATCCTTACAGACTACTCGCTAAAAATAAATTTCATCAAAATATCTTAATATTTGCGATATGTAAAGTGCGCACAAGAATGCATGGACAGATGGACGGACAGACGAACGTCGTTAAATCGAAATAAAACGTGATTCTGAGTAGATCGGTAAACTATAGGGTGGGTCTAGGTCCAATATTTTTTAGTGTTACAAACATCAGCACAAACTTATTATACCCTGACCACGTAGTGGTGTAGGATATAATAATTTATAATAAATAAAAACATGATAAACAATATGTTTGTGCACAACGAAGAAGTAATAATGGAAAAATAATATTTTAAAGACAGTTTAATAGTAAGTATAGTAAATGTATTCGAATGACGAACATGTTTTGATTTAATCAACATTACTATTTATATTCCCAAGAAACAATTCGTTCTGTTTACGCACCGTTTTCGGTCCGTCATAAACGGAATCCAACTCCGTATACGTACCGTTTTCTGGATCCGTATATGTCATGTACAAAACGGACTAGTCCGCTGAAAGTCCGTCAATGCCGGACCGTTATGTCGTGTAATAACGGAGTAATTCCTTGTCCGTATCCTACCGATTTTTCAACAAAAATAGACCATATGTTTATTAGTTTCAATACAAAGTACTTTTTTCTTTTTTATAAATTCATTAATAATTATTATTTATAATTACAATATTTAGCACATCCAGCCCGGTTTACCTATCTATCCAGCGCTTAGGGACCCGGAGTAAAATCCAACATCTATATGGAAAAGAGACAATAAATTAGTTATGGTTTAATTGACTGTGTACACGATGCAAATTCTCACATGTTATACACAAAACATTGTGAAACATTAAGTTTCATAAATCTTACCTTGTTACTTGATGTTGTTTGATTAATGGTGTGATAGAAAGAATTCCCTCTATTGCATATTCTCCATATATTTCCATTATAATAATATATTCACCGACTTTACAAAAATATAATTTTTTATTTTGTAAACAAACCGATGAAATCCGTATTTAAAGGTACGGAAACGGATACACCAATACGGAGTTAAAACGTATCGTGTTCGAAAATCCATTTATACGGTCCGTTAATGTTCCGTATACGTACAAGCATTGACGGATACGTACATTACGGACAGTTAACGTGCCGTAAAAGCCGGATTCATGAATCCGTACGTGCCGGAGAGTCCGTAAAAATGTTTCTTGGGTTGTTTAGTTTATTATACCCTACACCACTATGTGGTCAGGGTATTATAAGTTTGTGCTAATGTTTGTAACACCAAAACATATTGGTCCTAGACCCACCTTATAGTATACCGATCGGCTCAGAATTTTTTTTTATTTCGATTTAACGATGTCCGTCTGTCTGTCTGTCCATGCATTTTTGTGCGCACTCTACAGGTCGCAAATATTAAGATATTTTGATGAAACTTGGTACACCGACTTACATCGGCCCAAGAACGAAGCCTATTAATTTTGGTTAAAATCGGTCCATGTTTAGACCTAGTGCCCATATAAGGGTCCTCCCAAAATTATATTGTTTATACGCTGCAGGTCGCAAATATTAAGATATTTTAATGAAATTTGGTACACAGACCTATGTTAGCCCAAGGACAAAGCCTATTAATTTTGGTGAACATCGGTCCATGTTTAGACATAGTGCCCATATAATGGTCCTACCAAAATTATGTTGTTTATACGCTGCAGGTCGCAAACATTACGATATTTTGATGAAATTTGGTTCACAGACCTATGTTAGCCCAAGGACGAAGCTGATTGATTTTGGTTAACACGGGTCCATGTTTAGACCTAGTGCTTATATAAGGGTCCCCTCAAAATTATATGGTTTATACGCTGCAGGTCGCAAATATTAAGATATTTTGATGAAATTTGGTATACCGACCTATATCAGCCCAAGGACGAAGCCTATTGATTTTAGTTAACAGCGGTACATTTCTAGACCTAGTGCCCATATAAGGGTCCCCCCAAAATTATATTGTTTATACGCAGCAGGTCGCAAATATTAAGATATTTTGATGAAATTTGGTACACAGACCTCTGTTGGCCCAAGGACGAAGCCTATTGTATTTGGTGAAAATCGGTCCATGTTTAGACTTAGTGCCCATATAAGGGTCCTACCAAAATTATATTGTTTATACGCTGCAGGTCGCAAATATTAAGATATTTTGATGGAATTTGGTACACCGACCTATGTCAGCCCAAAGACGAAGCCTCTTGATTTTGGTGAACATCGGTCCATGTTTAGACCTAGTGCCCATATAAGTGTCCCCCAAAATTATATTGTTTACACGCTGCAGATCGCAAATATTAAGATATTTCGATGAAATTTGGTACACCGACCTATGTCGGCCCAAGGACGAAGCCTATTGTATTTGGTGAAAATCGGTCCATGTTTAGACTTAGTGCCCATATAAGGGCCCTATCAAAATTATATTGTTTATACGCTGCAGGTCGCAAATATTAAGATATTTTGATGGGATTTGGTACACCGACCTATGTCAGCCCAAAGACAAAGCCTATTGATTTTGGTGAAAAGCGGTCCATGTTTAGACCTAGTGCCCATATAAGGGTCCCTCAAAATTATATTGTTTATACGCTGCAGATCGCAAATATTAATATATTTTGATGAAATTTGGTACACCGATTTATATCAGCCCAAGGACGAAGCCTATTGAATTTGGTTAACACTGGTCCATGTTTAGACCTAGTGCCCATATAAGGGTCCCCCCAAAATTGGCTTGGTTACAAACTGCAGGTCGCAAATATTAAGATATTTTAATGAAATTTGGTTCGCTGACTCACATTATAGAAAATTTTGACACAAGTCCCATTTTAACCCATTCGAATTTAGGATCCAAAAATTAGTTGGCTTTAACCAGACTGGTGTAGGGTATTGTAAGGTCGGCATGCCCGACTTTAACCTTTTTAAATTTGTTGGATATGAAATGTTGGATTTTACATATTCTTGGGTGGATGACCCTTCAAAAAGTCTTGAAATAGACGAAAACTCAATATTTATGGTTTCAACTGAGACTTTTATTTTCCAAACTTTTTGAAATGCATATTTTAGGTTTTACCCTACTTTAACATATTTTTAAATTTGTCGTTTTTAAACGACTTATGCATACTATTCTTGCCAAATTTGCTTAAAAACGTGTAATTAAAGTATTTAGAAACTTTACGCATAACACCGTTAGTGTTTACGGTAGTTTCGATATAATCTAACGTACTTCAGCAAAAAAAATTATTGCAGAAATGAAGCATGTTTTTTAACTAATCTGGGTGCGCTGAATTCAAATCTGGCATAAAAATTGGGTTATCACGTCTTGTTAATTTTTTATCGCATGCTGGCAATACTGTAAAACAGTCAATACCGACACTACAATTTCACAGTTATTAATTTGACAGAAGCCCACATTCATTCTAAGTCATCATAATAGTAGCGTTTAAGCATGTCAGGGAGTTCGTGTGTTACTAATTCAAGCAATTTTTGCTTTGTGTGTGGTGAATATTTGGTTGGAAATAAGGGATATGCAATATCAGAATCATTAAAATATGCATATTTACATTATTTTGGTTTTGCTGCAGACTCTTGGACAAACAGTGGACACCGACAATGTTTTGCAATAGTTGCAGAACTGTTTTATACAAGTGGTCAAATGGCAAGAAGATCTATTTCGATTTTTCAATTCCAGTACTTTGGAGAAGGTCAAGTAACCACCAAACCGATTGCTATTTCTGTTTAACAAAAGTTGCTGGATTCAATATGAAAAATCGAAAAAATATTACTTACGCGAATGTCCCATTGGTTTCCAAACCAGTTCAACGTCTACCAAATAATCCATTACCAGTCATTCCCAATGCTACGAGCAGTGAGTCCGAAACATCGTTCACCAGCAGTGGTAGTTTGTATGAGAATGATGATGAACGCGATTTGGTGACTCAAGCTAAGCTGAATGATCTAATTCGGGATTTACATTTAACGAAGCAAGACGCAGAATTACTACACTCAAAAAAAAAGTCAGTAAAGTCAGCAAAAAATGTTGCTGTGTCAGCAAATATTTAGTCAGGAGCGTGCTTGCAAAAAGTTGGTAATTTCAGCAAAAGGTTTGCTGAAAATCAGCAAGCTGATTTTTACCAAAAAAATAGTAATCTTCAGCAAAAGTTTTGCTAATATTTAGTCGACTGTAAATTAAAAACATCCTTGCTAAAATCACTAAACTTTTTGCTGAATATTAGTAGACTGAAAAAAACTCAAAAAACTTGTAGCGAAATTTTACTTTAGTTAATTTATTTGCTGAAAATTTAAATATAGAATATGTGTAGAGTTTTTTTTTTTTTTTAGTCATTTCCGTTTCCAGACAAGCTGCGACATCTACATCTGGTTGTCGTCCACGCTATGCATGCGGTTATCAGCACAATTTTTGTAGCAAAATAAATTAGTAAAACATTAGTTCAAAATTAGTTTAGTGCTAAAAAAATATAACTAAAATTTTTGCTGAAAACTGAATTTCAGCAAAAAAATTGCTGAAAACTAGTACACTTGATATACAAGACGTTTTACAAATTTTTCTACTAACTTATTTTTTTGAGTGTAGCTTCACGCATGCAGCAGTGGAAACATCTTGCAGTTGGGACAAAAGTAACAATCTATAGAGATATAAGCTTGGAATTGGCTGCATATTTTGAAAAGGAACACTCTATAATATACTGTACTGATGTTGATGGTTTATTTCAAAAAATGAACCAGCCATATGACAAAACTAAATGGAGATTATTTATTGATGGCTCTAAGTACAGTTTAAAGGCTCTTCTTTTGCATAATGGGAATGAAAGAAGGCATATTTGTTGGCCCTCAGATCAGGAAGCTATTAAATGATGACAATTTTTCACAATGTTTACTGGAGAAAGAATATGCAGCCTGGAAATCTGTCAAGAGCATCGTGGACAGTTTTCTTGGAAACAATAAGGGAGAAAACTACAGACAAATTGTTGCTGAATTATTGAAAAATTATCACGAATTAGGTGCCCGAATGTCACTCAAAATGCATTTTCTTCATTCGCATTTAGATTTTTTCCACAAAACCTAGGTGCGGTGAGCGACGAACAAGGGGAGCGTGCTCACCAAGATTTAATGAAAATTGACAGGAATTATCAAGGATTTTGGAACAAAAGCATGCTGGGAGACTATTGCTGGACTCTAATACGTCAAACCGAACCAAAAAAATACAAACGACGTTCAAATAACTCCATTCTCTTTTGAAAATTCATTTATTTTTAAATAAACTAATGATTTTTTATGTAAAAAATTAATAAAAACATTTTTTTTATATCCCGAAAACCTGACGTGATAGAGAAAAACCAATTACAGATTCGAATTCAGCCCACCAAATTACCCTAAGAAAGATATTTGGTTGCTCCAGTCCAAAACCTTGTTGGCTAGTGTAATTAGCCACGTTCAAAGTTAACGTGCATACGAAAAGTAATACGCTAGTTTATGTCTAAATCACGTTTTTATGCACTTTGAGTTTTTTCATAAGTTAACGGATGCACATAGTTAGGTCGAAAACAAAGCTAATAAAAAAAAGTGTATTATTATTAAAAATTCCCAAAATTCGAAATTTTGAAAAATTTAGTATTTTGTTTCATTTATTCATGTAATATAGTCAAAATGATTCAGACATGGAATTTTGACTTCATCGGATATCATTAACCCACTTTAGCCTGGAATCCAAAATGACCCACGAATTTGATAAAAAAGCAAAAACGTGTTTTTTTTAAATTAATTTTAAAGATTTTTTAAAACGCCTAATTTGGAGATGTGGATTACTAGTTATACCACATAATAGTTGATATAAAGAAAAAAAAAATGATAATTCGAGTTTGTGTTTGGAGCGACTGCTTTCCAGGACATTTTACAAAAATTGATTATTTTGTCAAAAATTTAACAAAATTTTAATGTTTTCATCAAATTTTACATAATTTTTGTAAAATATGACTTAAATTTGGTTAGATTATAATTATCCCAACCTGTATAAAAGTTTATTTAAAATATATTTTTTAAATAACCACTTATTAATATTTGTAAATTTGAAATAGCAGTATTGTTTAATTTACTAAAATACGCACATAAGTAAGTAAGAAAATATTAATATTTCAGATTTGAAATATTAATAATATTTTATTTACTTCAAATAATTTTAAGTAAGTAATTATAACTTTTATTTATTTCAAATAATTTGAAGTAAGTAAATAAATATTAATATTTCAAAGCTCAAATATAATATTTCAAAGCTGAAATATAAATTCAGGTTTGTGGAACATTTGAGCTCAAATTCTGAGTAAGTACGAAATTAACCCTTAAACACATTTTAAGTTTTGACTTATTTCCGGCATTGAACTTAAATTTTCAACTTTGATGTCTTAAGAGACTTATAGTAGAATTTCGTGACACGTATTTTTGTGGAACATTTTACCCCTCGACCTCTTCAATTAAAGGGACTTTTTTTCCCTTTCAAAAAGATTCAGAAAGACCCATAAGTTGCAGATTTAGAGGGTTAAAATGTTGCGCAAAAATATTTGTCATGAGATTCTACTATAAGTCTCTGAAGACATCAAAGTTAAAAACTGAGGTGTAAAGCATGAAATAAGTCAAAACTTAAAATGTTTTTAAGAGCTAATTTCGTGCTTATTCATATTTCCACATGTGCAAAAGTGTTATTTTGTTTACCTCCCCACGCACTTTTCGGTAGATTGGAGGAAAAAAAATATCCCCGCGAAAACTGATCCTCTCGGATTAAAACAGGCCAGTCACCCATGGCTTTTAGCCCTAAAAATGGACTAAAATTAATACAAAGTTCCTTTGCGCTATAACTCGTAAAGTAAAGGTTTTACAGAAAAATACTACATGGGCATAACTACAGGCAATAAAATACTAGCATTTTTTTCATACATACTTTTCACGTATCAGTGGCGCATCATGGACATTTAAGTGGTTAAAATCAAAGTGATTTATATGGTTAAACACAAATTTTGAATTTAACCACTTAAATCACCAAGACGCGTCATTGATGCATCAAAAGTGTGTATCGGAAAAAGGCTAGCCACTTCAATGCCTGTAGTTATGCCCATGTAGTATTTTTCTGTAAAACCTTTACTTTAAGAGTTATAGCGTAAAAAACTTCGAATTAATTTTAGTCCATTTTTAGGGATAAAAGCCGCGGGTGACTGGCCGGTTTTAATCCGAGAGGACCAATTTTTACGGGGATATTCTTTTTTACGCCCGTGGGGAGGTGAAAGAAATAAAACTTTTGCAAATTCCATATACTTCATGGGTGCTCTAGTGTTTATCTACCCATTAATTAGGGAGACGTTTTCTTTACTAACTTACCAAGTTAGTGTTTTTGCTGTGTGTGTGTTTGAAATTTATTATTTATTACATGTTTGTTCGAACTTTAATTACAAATTAGTACGAGTCGTTATTTTTCTAGTTCAATGTTTTTATTATTTTATTAAATAAAAACCGTGCGTATTAAATTTCCAAAATTTTGTTCTTGCAAACAGGACAGACAGTCTGTTTCGGAGGACGTTACTCCCCCTTATCAGTATCCGCGCATGATCATAACCATAAAAGGTTATGATTAAAGTTAGTTTGATTACTTATGTATGTGCAAAACATCAGAGTTTATACAGAACCCCATTTTTTAAATAAATGAGAATTCTGTATTCTCCGAAGTTTAAAGAATCCAAAAAAAACTCTAAAACAAAATTATATCAAACTAATACGATGTGTAAAGCCTGGGTTAGCCAGACGTAAACGTAACGTATCTCTGCGTAGCTGAATTAATAAATTAAATAAGAATAGAATATGTGTTACATTTTTTGTTTCATTCTTATGCATTGAAAATATAAAAAAACTACACAACAAAAATCTGTTGTGCATAGATTTTCGTTGTGTATATACGTTTGCTCTATATTGAATGCATAAGAATGAAACAAAAAACACAACACATCTTCTGTTCTTATTTAACTCATTAATTCAGATACGCAGAGATACGTTACGTTTACGTCTCGCTAACCCAAGCCTAAGTAGGCCAGCAATGCCAGCCAATACATACACGTGCTTTTATCAGAGATGCCAAGTTTTTCATAGCAAAAAGCGCAAAAAAGTTTTAAAAAAGTAAAAACATGTAAATATCTATTTAAAAACGGGTAAAAAAGCACTAAACAGCTTTTAGGGGCTTTAAAAAGAATTTGACATTCTTTACGTGCACTGAGAAACATATCTGCACTATATGAATGAATTTTTGCATAAAACCAATGAAGTTTCACTGGAATTCGTCCATTGAAACTTTTCATTGAATTAATGGAATTTTTCATAAAATGTTATGAAAAATTTCATTCCATAATTATTCAAAATTATTCGATTTTTTCAAAATATTTCGAATTTAGGGTCTTCTTTTATAGTCAGAACAAAGAAGAATTTTTGTCTTAAATAAATAAATTTTAGAAAAAATTCGTTCCTAGTTCTGAATATAAAAAACTGGCCCCAAAATTGTTTCTATAACTACATACAAAAAAATCGTTGCCAAATAATTAGGAGCATTTCAACTAATAAAGTTGTTTCGCATATTTTATTCAAAAACGAAGTAGGAAAAACCTAACATTTGGCAAAGTATTAATAATTTTTGCCTAATGTATGCGAAAAAACTTTATTAGTTGAAATGCTCCCAATTACTTGGCAACGATTATTTTGTATGCAGGATTTTGCTAAATTTGTGTTAAACGTAATACTTGCAAAATGGAAACATTTCGCGTTTGGCACACCAAAAAACACCAAATTTTGCGCCAAAAGCACTATTTGGCATTTACAACTTTTGCTTGATATTTTAGCGCTATTGAAATAAAAGCAACTGTTGACATATTTCTGGATATTGCTATAAAAACAATACATGTAAAAAAGCGCAAAACGCACTAAATAAATTTTGAAAAAGCACCAATTTAGCTCATTTTTCAGTTACGCGTTAGGTTAACATTTTTCGCGTTTTGGCACATCAAAAAGCACCAGATTTAGCACGAAAAGCACTAAGTTGGCATCCCTGGTGTTTATCTACCCATTAATTAGGGAGACGTTTTTTTACTAACTTACAAAGTTAGTGTTTTTGCCGTGGCACGCAATGTTTCAAATTTATTATTTTGTTTTCAAAGAAAACGAAGCATGTTAGTTTGAACTTTAATCACAAATTAGTGAGAGTCACTATTTTGCAGCCTCTAGTTCAATCCCAGTGTAGAAACGGTATTGACATATCATTATTTTTTAGACTACCAGACACCCACTTACCTTCTGAATTATTTTAAAACACATAATAATGAGTTAGTTTTATCTTTATTTTAAATAGAAAGTATTTTTCTAGATTTTTTTGAAAATTTAAGGATTCAGGTAAGGATATATGTGACCACAATTTTTTTTATTTTTTGCATGTTGGCGAGTAAGCTAACTTGTGTGCAGCAGATCAATTAAGTTTTTACATTACAAGTCGATTTAGCTCAGACAGTAGAGCTATTGACTGGGAACCTTTGGTCCCAGGTTCGATTCCAGCACTAAAAAATTTTATTTAAAAAAAATTTTACAATAAAAAAATATTTTTCTTTATAAAACTTATTTTTTGGATAATCTATTTTTAGACTCATTCTTTTTGTCAGTACTGGTAAGCATATAGGTAATGGCATATTTTTAGATTTTTCGTATGCTGGTGTGTAAGCATAACTCATTACACTATGCGACAGTCAAAATCGGGATGGGATGAAACCAACGGGAAATGTTATATCGGTCAAAAACAAGTTATACGTGTCCAGGCGTTTCGCTGGGTCACCCCTAGGAATCGAGATATATCTTTTTTTTGACATAACTCGAGAACCACTAGTCCGATTTTGCTCAAACAATTTTAAAAAAATTAAAAATTACAATTCCTTTAATCTGTTCATATAACGTTTTTCTATATACTCAACAGTTTTGCCGGTAAAAATAAATTCGCTTGACGAATTATTCACAATTTAATTATGTTTGGTTTTAGCAATGGCCTTGCAACTCTCTCAATAATTTTTATTTGAAAAAATATTAGGCGGCTTGGAACAGGAACGAACTCCGACTGGTTAATCAGGGATGGAAAAGGCTCACTTAATCGGGCTCTTATATCAAAAAATGTTAGATCGCTCTTACATATTTAAAAATGTAAGTAACTAAAAAATAGCTTCCTCTTTGGCTCGTTAAAAAAAATTAAAATTAAATATTTAGATATTAGCAAATATTAGCACAAATTGCGAAAAAAAAACATTTGCAAAAAGCGAAATTTTTGCAACAATATATTCGTTTGCAGAATGTCGATCGCTGATTACCTCTTTTAATTCATTTTCTGTACCATAAAGCCTTTTTCGAATTCCGCCGTTATTTTGCAATTTTTGAGTGCGGTTTTTTTAAATATATAACCTAGAGATTAAATTTTTGTACCATAAAGTCTTTTTTCAAATTCCGCTATTATTTTGCAATTCTTTACGTGCGTTATTTTTTTAAATTTATAATCTAGTGGCTATAGTACACATTTCAGACAACAAAGTTTGGGGCCTAGTTGCAAAAAAAAATCGCGAAAAATAAAATTTGCAAAAAGGAAAATTTTTGCACCAATATATTTCCTTGTAGAATCTAAATCGCTGATTACGTTTCCTAATTAATTTTTTGTACCACAAAGTCTTTTTTTCGCGTTCCGCTTTTATTTTTTTGCAATTTTTTAAGTACGTTTCTTTTTAATTTATAATCTAGGGACTATAATACACATTTCATACAACAAAGTTTGGTCGCTAGTTGCAAAATAAAATCGCGAAAAATAAAATTTGCAAAAAGGATAAATTTTTTCATCAATATATTTGTTTGCAGAATGTAAATCGCTGATTAAGTTTTTTAATTAATTTTTTGTACCATAAAGCCTTTTTTCGCTTTCCGCGATTATTTTGCAATTTTTTAAGTGTGTCTATAGTACCAATTTTATACACAAAAGTTTGGTGCTTAGTTTGCAAAAAAAAAAAAAATAATAAATCGCGAAAAAAATATTTGCAAAAACGAAAATTTTTGCGTCATTGTATTCATTTGCAGACTGTTAATCGCTGATTGGGTTTTTTAATTATTTTTTTCTACCACAAAGTCTTTTTTCGCGTTCCTCTATTATTTTGCAATTTTTTTAGTGCGGTTTTTTTAAATTTATAATCTACGGAGTATAATGCCCATTTCATAAAACAAAGTTTGGTGGTTAGTTGCAAAAAAAGAAAATTTTGGCATCGTTTGCAGAATGTAAATCTTTTAATTAATTTTTTGAACCCCAAAGCCTTTTTTCGCATTCCGATATTATTTTGCAATTTTTCACGTATGGTTTTTTAAAATTCATAATCTAGGGCTATAATACTGTTGGAATAGTATAATTGCATAGTGTACCCAGTATAGAAAATCAATCCCAGATATGTGGTTATGTAACTACATACTTGGTAATGGTAACTAGTTACTTTTGTTATTACATTTCTTATTACCTTTATATGGCGATGTCGCGAAAAATAATGAGTTACGGTTACACACCAGTATACGAAAAATCAAAAAATATATCCTTACCTATGTGCTTACCAGTACTGACAAAAATAATGAGTCTAAAAATAGATTTTCAAAAAAATAAATTATATAAAAAAAAATATTTTTTATTGTATTTTTTTTTTTTTTTTAATAAAATGATGCTGGTGCGGGAATCGAACCTGGGTCTACATATTGCCAGTCAATAGGTCTACCATCTGAGCTATATCGACTTGTAATATTTAATATATAAAAACATAATTGACCTGCTGCACACAAGTAAGCTTACTCGCCAATATACAAAAAATCAAAAAATATGTGTTTACATATATCCTTACCAGTGTTTAAAAAATATTGAGTCTAAAAATAGATTTCAAAAAATTTTCAAAACAATCTAGAAAATTATTTTCTATTTGAAATAATGATAAAAATAAGTCATTATCAGTAACTCATTATTATATGTTTTGAAATAATGCAGAAGGTAAGTGGGTGTCATTACTGGTAGTCCTAAAAATAATGATATGTTATTACTGTTTCTACACTGGGTAGTTCCATTCTTGATTTTTATAAATAAATTATTATTTTCCATCCCTGGTTACAATCGATGTTTTAAGTCATACAAAGAGCGCACATAATGACCCTGCAAACATTTAAAAGATACCTTCCAAGAGGATATTAAAGCGATATCTTTTATTTGTCATTTGAATGAAAATAAGCAAGTAGTACTCACTTTGAAATTGTCTTCCTTTTATCACTTGGAAGATAATTCGGCGATATTTGGAAAAAAATAATTCAAAAATTTTATCTTTTGTCATAACTTTTTATGCCAATATTGCGGCAATATCACCTTTCTATCATTTGGAAGATAAAGCAAATTTGTTTGAAATCTTTTATCAATTTGGAAAAAAATTAAAACTAAATTTGTACAAAAACAATCAAAAGATATATAGGAAATAAACTCGTGAAAAGTCAAGATTAATTGCGCGGGAAAATCGGCTAAGATGAAATCAAGATAATTTATAAGTTGGTCAATGGATTACGTATGCAGGTATTGTTTTTCAGGCTTAAATTTAATAATTAAAAAATTAAATTGTTTTTTTATTGTACCTGGAGTTTATTTAGCGATATCTCTTTTATCTTCCATATGAGTTATTGTTTTCATATTGCCTGGAAGTATTGTTTTAGTGTAACAGTTGCTTCCGAGGGAGGAATTTTCCGGAATACGAAATTGATATTGCCGGCAATAAATGTTTTCTTCCTGGCGATATGTTCGGAGAAACTTCTTCGTATTGCCATGTTTGCTGGGTGATATTGGTTTGAGTATGTTCCTGTTCCAAGGCACATAATAGAACAAATGCTTTCTCAGTGATAGAGAGTCCCCCAATCTCTTTATTATGTATACTCTTTGGTTTTAGCCGTTATATTCGAAAATAGGTTGTTGGAAAAATCGAGCTCTTTTTAAACTTTGAGATATGTTAGTAAAATGGCGCCGCAGAGAAAAATTTTTTAAATGCACCAGTAGTCTTGGTCCAGTAACGTTTTTTAATAAACAAAACTGAATAAACAAATTTACTTATTTTAAGTTAGTTGCTTCTATTTGGTTTTAAGAAAAAGTGTTTACTCGATTTAAGTTAAAATTTCTTCAAAGCCAAATCATCCCCAAATTGCTTTAAGTTTAGTTGACATAACCTACATAATATTTTGTAAAAAATTTTTTGAGTGCTTCTTAAAACCTGCTAAAACTTTTGCTGCATATCGGTAAAAAAAATAGTTTTTTTCTACAAGGTAATTCCTAAATAAGTTTTAGTAGTTCTAACTAAATTGTTTACAGACTTTTTCTTTTCTATTAGTGTAATAATAAATATTGTTACGTTTTTAACTTTTAAAAACGTTGGTTCATTTCTTTTAAATAAACCGGGTTCTTTTCTATTGCAATCAAAATAACCAATACCAACGCTGACACCAATTGCTACATTTTATAATTTCAAACATTTGCTTACCTCCTTTAGATAACCGAGTTTGGTGCTCGTTATAATTAAAAATAATACTCACAAATACACTTAAGTTTGAATATTGAGCTTATACTTTTCTTTATTTACACAAACTTTAATAACACAGTACAACAAAATAAGAAAAATTTGATGCATCGAAATATTTACAAAACCATATTTGCTGAAAAATTCAATTTTGTAATAAACTTTTTGAAAAATAATACAAAATTAAAAGTATGAACGCTATTCTTTGCAAAATTTTAATAGAATGAAACATGCCCTTTAATTTGATATATCGCACGTTTTGACAGCTGCGATAATATTCCCTAAATATGCATTTTAAGTTGAAATTTCTCTTTTTTTAACGATTTCTTTAATAATTAATCTGCGATGAAAGGAATATCAATTTTTTTAATTTCTACCATTAGTACACATCTCATGTTACTTAATTTATCAAAAAAATTTCGCACTTTGTGTTTTAATTTTAAGTAAAAATTGGCTGAAGCTGAAAAATATTGATTTTTTTAATACCTAAAAATTAAGGACTCTGTGGCGAATCTGAAATTAAAAAACTCAGATAAAGCCATTGAAATATGTAATACACATATTTTCTAATCAATTTCAATAAAGTTTTAGATAATTTATGTGCAAATTCCTAAAAAAAATAACGATTTTAAAGTATGCATGTTCAAAAAAGTACTATAAAAGAGCATTTTAAATTTAGTCCGTTTTATTGTTAAACATACGGTTTTGCTCATTTTGTGTACGAAAACCCTACAAAAATATTTATATTTTCAAACATTTTGATTGGTTGAAAATAAATTAACCAATCAGAATGCTCCAAAAATGAACCAAGTCAAAGCATACTGCCACCCAAAATTTTAAGTGAAATCGACATTAACAAAAGTATACATTTTTGTAAATTGGCGATAAAATTTGTGTTCCAGATTGAATTTTCGAAAAATGTTGATGTAAAAGTTGTGATTTTTTTGACAAAAAGAATTTAGTTGATTATGAATTTACGTCATGTGTTAAGACTTTGCAAATCCGATTATGGGATTTTATTTGAATTGCAAAATAGGAAAGTAAGTGAAATTTTCTTTTGAATTGCAATTATATCCTAGATCCTTCATCTAATCAAAATAAGTTGGTATGGTTCTAAAAGCCCAAAGTCTATACTTTTAAACCACACTAAAAATTATCCATAGTTTAGTCAGGTATATGAATAAATAAGAAATTTTAACGAAAAAACTGACTTTTTTCTAAAAGTTAAATTTGCGAATATTTCAAAAACTAGAGCTAATATTAAATTTTGGTGTTTACATTCGTGATACTCATCCTAAAATCTATCAGAATTGATATGTCGCATGCCCGATGCATTTTTAGTGTTGTACACTCAAAAAATTGTATGAACTAAATTTAGTTTCACTTTATTAAAACAATGTATATGAGTTATTAATAAAAATGAGTTAAATTTCTTTCCAATAAGTAAAATTGCTTTCAAATAATGCAAATTTTATTTGATTTTAGTTTATCCAAAATTCGTATTAACTCAAAAATAATAAAACGTTTTCCTTAAATTTATTTTCTTGAATTAGGTTAAAATTTCTTAAAACTGTTGAAAAATGTATTTATTTTTAGTTAAAAATCTTAAATGTTAAGAATTTGGTTGAACTAAAATTTATGAAATTTAAAATTGTATGAAAAACTAAATTCAAATAATGAACTTCCTTAAATTTAGTTTAATCATTTTAACTTCTTTAAACCAAGTATAAACTTCTTAAATTCTAGTAAAGATTTTCTTTCGTATTCCTGAAAATATTCTATAACCTATGGAATTCTTATTTGGTTTGTAGTTTGTATTATAATTATATACATATAAGTATTTTAGTGTTGTGAACAAAATTTAAGTAATAAATTTCCCACAAATTTATATTAACGAAAAAATTATTAAAATTATTTTCGTCAATACTTTCGTAAAAAAAATATATGAAATTGATTACTTAGATTTTTGGTAGTCAAACTAAAATACTTATATATTTGAATATTTATACCTAATGAGAATTAAAAATTAATAAATAATACCTGCAATTTTTTGCATGGTTTTTTTTTTGGATATTCTTAATACGAGCATAACATATGAACTAAAAATAAGTTTATTCTGCGTTAGCACAAGTTCAAAGCATCTTTAAATTTAAGAACAATTGACTTGATTTTAAGACATGTATACTAAATTTAAGAACAAGTTTATACTAAATTTAAGTAAAATACATACTAAATTTTAATAAAATTTTTAGAAAAATTAAAATAGTATTTACTAAATCTCAGAAAAAATGTACTTAATTTAAGTTAATTGTTTTAACGTTTTTTTAATAAAATTGTGTACTCGATTTAAGTTAAAATTTCCTTGGAGCCAAATCATTCCCAAATTTCTTTAAATTTAGTTCAAATGACCTAATATTTGGGAAACAATTTTTTCGGTGTACTGTGTAATTAATTGACTATACATATCTACTACGCAATTCAAACTCTAGTACTTTATTTAACAGCACAATGTTAAACTACAACTTTACTATACCAATGTTAATGCACAAATTCCCCTTCTTAGCGTTCGGTCTTTTATAGTTTAACGGCCGTGAATGTACAACATAGTAGAAAAATCCAGTGCTTCTATAATTATAACTCTTATGTTATTCATAACAGAGCCCAACTACTTAACATTATTTATGGCATTTAACCTTAGCATATGCTGAAGTGTATACCTAAATGTAGTGTTACGTTGCCAGATTGACGTATTTTGTTCATCCCGTCTCTTGGGCTATTTGCTTCCGGAAAATTCCAGAGTTTTCGATACTAGACTAATCCAAAATCATAACAATATATTTAGTAAGAATTTTATCAAAATACGAATTTTTAAATACAAACAAAACTTTAATATTTATTCACCATTTTGGTATTTTAACAAAAAATTTAACAAAATTTAAAAATGACATTTTTATTTGAAATTTTTATATTTTCATAAAATTTTAAGTGGGAGTACTCCTCTCCTATGACAACTGCTACTGTTTTGGCATCTCTTTCTTGCTGGGAAAGGAAAAGTTTATGTCTCAGAATTGCAACAAGGATGCTTATATAGGAGAGGACAAACAAATTTTGCAAAGTTGTTGTAAATTATGAAATTTTGCTTTAGAATAACTATGTTGTTCATAACAACGTCTATTATATTTGCGATAACTAGAAAGGATTCACTTGTAGCAACACAAATTTTGCGTTTTTTAAAAGCCAGTAAAATACAAAAGTCCGCGAAAAAAAGTTTGAAATTACGAATATTTTAATAATTTTCGTCTCCAATATACACAAATTGCCTGCACTTGTTCGTACAAACCATACGTCAATGTGGCAATATTTGTGAAAAGGTGACACGGAGGAAATAAGAAGATAAACAGAGAAAATCTGAAGTAGAATGTTTGTATATGTCTGTTTGATCACTTCTGAAATTATTCATATAGAGACAATCTGACAATAAAAATATAAACAATAATACAATTTAATGGAAGATCACTGATGAAGCCTGTCCATAAAAAGGTAGATCTAGTCTGATTTGCAAATTTAATGTGTTTATAACTTTTGAGGAAGGTTTATTCTTCTTCTTAACCTCAAACCTACTAAATTTGAATAATTTTGTTTGACACTCAATACGTATAATTAATATACATTGACCTTTTTAAATGTTTTTCCATAGAGCGCTGTAAATATCGAAAATGCATCCTAACATATATCGGACAGACTAAAGAGATAGTGGGACTTAATTCGCTTTAAAATGTATACCAATCCTTCAACTACAATTGCTAATATTTAACTAAATTTTTTTGTGATCTCTCACATTAACCGCTATTTTATTTAAAAAAATATGGAATTAATACAAAAATGGGTACACATTAGAGTGGTCAAAAAAAAACATGAAAGTTGGAATTCGCGATCTCCACTTTTATTTAGAGGTAGCACAAAAAGTTGTCTTCTAAGAATTAGTAATTTATCTCTAGAGCAATTTATACAAAAAGTAGGGTTGACTTTAAATTTAATTATTTCTTAACCTGTACGCTATTATTTAACAATTTTTTTTAAATCTGTTCTTAATTAATGTGAACAAAAGGAATTTGAAATCAAAACTTGAAAAAATTAATTAACTTTTAATTATTTTAGTTAAAATTTCCAAATTTTCCGAAAAGATGTAATTAAAAATTCAACTTGTTTTTGCCTTGTATGTGCAAATTCCTCAAATCTGATCTTTATTTTAACGAAGATTATGAATCAGCAATCAAAATTTAAAAAAAGTTTGTGGTTTATGAATTATTCGCGATTTTTGAAAATTTAAAAAAACTCAAGTTTTTTTTAGCTATTTTCCTAATTACCTGTAAACGGTGTTATCGAAACATGCAATTTGTTATACTTTTACAATTTACTTACCACGGGCCTTCATTATATATAACACTGATTTTAAATTTAAAAAGGATAACAGATATCCTTGCAAATTAACTTAAAATTTGACTTTTTTAATATTTCGCTATTATTTAGCTTGCTATAAGTTTATTGCTACCAAAAACCCTATCTCACATAATAGGACATTCCACAGATATATATTAATCCCAGCCAACAATTTCGGAGCGCTCATAAATAAGATTTTTAAATGGCTCATACCCAGTGTAGAAAATTATTACCAGATATGTGGTTATGTAATTACATACTTGGTAATGGTAACTAGTTACTTTTGTTATTACATTTCTTATTACTTTTATATGGCGATGTCGCGAAAAATAATGAGTTATGATTACTCAGCAGCATACGAAAAATCAAAAAATATATCGTTACCTATGTGCTTACCAGTACTGACAAAAATAACGAGTCGAAAAAGAGATTTTCAAAAAAATAAATTATATAAAAAAAAATATTTTTTATTGTATTTTTTTTTTTTAATATAATTTGCTGGTGCGGGAATCGAACCTGGGTCTACAGATTGCCAGTCAATAGCTCTACCATCTGAGCTATATCAACATGTAATATTTAATAGATAGAAACATAATTGACCTGCTGCACACAAGTAAGCTTACTCGCCAACATACAAAAAATCAAAAAATATGTGGTTACATATATCCTTACCAGTGTTTAAAAAATATTGAGTCTAAAAATAGATTTCAAAAAATGTTCTAAAAAATCTAGAAAATTATTTTCTATTTGAAATAATGATAAAAATAAGTCATTATCAGTAACTCATTATTATATGTTTTGAAATAATGCAGAAGGTAAGTGGGTGTCATTAGTGGTAGTCCAAAAAATAATGATATGTCATTACCGTTTCTACACTGGGTAGAAATGATTATTGTTTTTTTGAAAACACTCTTTTTTTTTGGTAGAAAATATGAATCCTCAGAAAACAATCCAAAAAGTTGTCTCTACAATCTAAAAAGATGTCTCGAAACGAGGGTTCATTTTTCGAACTCACAGAAGATTCCAAAATTATTTAAATTTATTAAAAAAATTTGGATTTTATACGTTCTTTTTTCTGAGTCATTTCTGAGTACACAGGGGGCTCTTTTGGACGGACCACTTTCATAGGAAAAAGTGGAAAAATATTTATGTTTTTGGAGATTATTTCTGAGTCGTTAATGATCATCTTTGTTTGCTGGGATGGAAAAAAGAAATTTTCATAGTGGTAAATATAAGAAAACTTTATCATCAAAGTTGAACTTTTTTTGTATGAAATTTTCAAATTTCGCGAAATCCGCGATTCCGATTACAATTTTGATTTCATATTCCTTATGTACACCTAAAAATATACTATATTTTATACGCCGTGATCGTAATAACTATATTTAATTGTTTACCTTGATAACAAAAAAATTATTCAAAACGATGATGGCATCCCGGTCTTTTACCATGACTATAGACGTGCCAATATAAAAGCAGTAAATTGTAATTCAGAAAATTTAAATATGAGGTATAGCACTAGCATATCAATTAGAGATTTGAGATTTACACAAAAATCTAAAACCAAAAAGTGTTGGTGGTTTTCTGAATAAACAGTATAATTTTCTTTTTTTTATATTTCTTGACACTAGCCTTTCTTTACCCACTTATTAATATATAAGCAATGTTTTTTAAACAATTTTCATTGCAAAAAGCTGGTGATATATATATATATTTATTGTAAATAAAATAAAAAAAATTATAACCAATTTGTAAAAACCAAATTATTATATTAATAATACTTGAGAGCTCGAATATGAGGCATTGTATATAGAAATTGTTATTGTTAACTAGTGTTTATAATAGTTTAAGTATAGATTATGTAAATAAATAAACAATAAAAAAAAAAACTATATTTAATTTTTCTCATTTTTTCCATTATTTTTAATTAATTAAAAATAATAGAACAAGTACAACCTCGAAACTTCAATTCCGATGTGATACTTCTAAACAAAACTTTTTTGGTGATTTTTTTGATCAGACCACATTTTTTTTCAAAGTGGCTTATTTTTAGGGTTGTGGAGCGTGAAAATTCCACCTTTTTTTGGACCAGTCTAGTACACATGGTTCGGAATTTCAATTGCATTTTTTGCCAATTATTCAAGTCTAAATATTAACGGCTCGTATGTTACAGCGTAATTAACCAATTTTTTCTACAAAATGTATACATTAAATTTTACCACTGTACGCTCCCCTTACATTTTCTGAATCGAAACACGTACATTAAAACTACTGTTTGATATTTTAAGCCTCATTTTAATATTGCAACACTACTAAAAAGTGTTAAAGAAAATGTACACGTTAATGTTTACGATGATGAGGAAATCCTGAATACATATTTCATAAACTGTAATCACATGCTAGGTAAGATGCGAGTGCATGTTGGCACTAAGTATGTATGTTAAGAAAATTTCAAGACTTTATTAAGACATATTTTATTCAATCAACTTTGGTGCACTTCAAGCTAAGAATGTTGCACAAATTTCTTTCATACCTTCAACTCGTCATAATAATGGTTCATAAAACTCATGCATCGCAATGTACACTACTCACCTGAATTCGTCCAATGATTTTTCGAAAATGTTAAGTCAAGCGGAAACTGTTGTTTGCCATTGTTGCTGCTTGAACTTGCCCCCCTACTCACACTAGTGCTGCTATCGCTATTACTGGCTGTGATGGTGCTGGAGCTTTTTATAATATTTTTAAATGATGACAATCCGCCACCAGCACCACCACCACTACTGCTCAAACTGTTTTGTTGTATGGCGGAAAACTTAGTTGTTGAACGGCTACTGCTACTGCTGGTTTTAAATGTAGTGTGTATCATGGTTGTTGTTGAGGTTGGGCTAGTGCTCTTGATGTTGCTTATAATTCTGGATGTCTTAGTATTGTGAAAACCAGACATGGTTGTTGATGTGGGATATACTACTGATGACGCTAAAGATGGCGATGATGACATTGATGATAATGAAGACTTTTGTATAAAACCAGCTTCTTCAAGAGATCTTGATAATGATAGCGATGGCGACGACGATGAAGCAAAAGTTGAGCGTGTTGTATCGACAGCATTGGATTGTAAACTTTCAACTAATGCGGCTGTAGCTCCTACTACTGTATGTGCTTGTGGTAAGGCCACTGCCACAACTGTTACAGTTTTTGTTATTTTATCTGAACATTGAATTATAAAAAAATAGGAAATAAAATTTAAATCCAATTAGTAAATATATAAATTTAGCTAAATATCTAATTCTAACAAATTGTAAAGGATAATAATAACAACACGCAGGAAAAAGAGGTTTCTGCATATTTCTAGAGGTAATTATATATATGATTACAAACTACCATATATGTACTTGGAGTATGCTTTCAATTACATTGCTTTTGTAGTTACTATACATATATTTCCCGGTAAATATTGGTTTGTTTGTAAATGAGTAAAATTTTGTCATCTAAAAAAAGTATTTTTGCATTTTTAACTTTATAATAATTATATTTGTGGGATAGAATTAAACATATATTTGGAAAAACGGATAATTTGCATTCTTGATAGGTACATATTAAGTTGTATGTATCCATTATAACTTTTGTAGTTGGTAATAATCGTTGAGTTTAGCTAGACTGCATCTAGTCAGAAAATTTAGTGACATTTTTCCTTCTATTTATTAATTTTATTGTGAAAATAGTGAAAAATAAAATAAATTAGTATAAATAAAATATAAAATGGTGCTAAAAAGTAAAAAAAAAGTGTTATTTAATTGTGTATATCAAAGTATTAACTTATTATAAGAGTATTTAATTAATATTTGTTAATAAAAATAAAGAGATTGTAGTTGTTTTTTGTTTTTTAATGAAAGATTTGTATTAGATAAAATTAAATGTGATTTATAATATATTTTGTTATTAAATAATCGACAAACAGTAGATGTATTAATTTTTCTTTTTAGGTTTTTCGATTAAAATATAGGGAAACTTTTAAAGTAAAATAAATGCGCCTATTGTGTGGCATATATTAATAATTGCTTTGTAACTACCCTAGTAAAACTGATTTTTATATAATCAGATATGATTTTTATATAATCATTTATGATTTTATACAATTATAACTTGTCGAGTATTGTAAAACATATATTTTTATATGATCATATCAAAAGATATTTAATTATATAAAATTATATTAAGCAGATCCACCATTTTTCCGGATCAAATCATGAATGGATTAATAAAATTATATAAAAAATAAATTATTTGGTCCGAAAAATGGTGGATCTGGTTAATATAATTTTATATAGAGCAATTCCATATGAAAGCGATCACCTTTTGGACGACCCCTCTCCGATTCTAAAATAAATAGTCTCAATCGATTGCCCAGCAAAAAATAATGTACCTACATATTTTTTTTTTTTTATAGTGACTGGTTTAGTCGTGGTGTACACCACTGTCATGTGACAAAATTGAAGAATTCTTCATAAGGAACCTCATTGAAAGTTGTTTTAAAAAAAACTACTAAAGCGATCGCAACGAGTGATAGCTCGTTGGAAAGGTATTGAATCAGGCTTTAATTGAAAAATAAAATTTTCCTAATTTTTCTCAGAAATTTACCTTTTTTCCCATGAAAATTAAATTTTCCGATTTTCCACAGAAGCTCCTAAATTTTCCGGCTAATTTTTTTTTTTTTTGGATTCCTCATAATTTTTGCTTTAAGAATCAGCAATAAAAAAATGGGCCCCGACTCCTTGTTTGGACAGGAGAGGAGCATTTAAGAGACCACCTTGTTCTCATTGTTTTTATATTTTTTATAATTGAATTATTTGTAATTATTTAACATTGTTTTATTTTATTATTAAAAATACATTTTAAAAATTATTTTACAGTTAAAAATACATTTATGAAGAAAAAATCTTTCTTATTTTGCTGCTTATACTTAATTACAATATTTATTAAAAATTTCAATTGTCTTGGCATCATTATAAAATTAAAGTAACTTTCAATTTAGCACGTCGGCAGACGAAGAGTACCGCTTTACATTAATTGACATATCAGAAATATTTGGTATGAAGCAATGAAACTTTTGCGTTCCAGTTATAGTTTTGACATTATTATATCTGTTTTGAATTCGTCGCTCCATGGCATCGTGTTCTTTTTGAGTGCATAAAACTGTGTTAATGGCAATTTCCTTGCTTTGAATCCACGAAAACAAATGTTGTACATTTAAGATCTGGTCAGTATATGGCCTTTGCAAACTTGCCTTAGTCGCCATGCGTTTTAGGGTTCCCCCTAACGCATCGCATGGGCCCTTACCGTGGGACGTCGCAAAAAAGTGCCACTCGACCTTGCAGTTTTGTTCTTCTTCAATTATGCAAAGATTGTAAAATTTTTTTTATTCTTGTACTGAGAAGCCGCGCCGTCTGAGAAAAACGTTACTTTATCGATTGCATCGAATTTTGATCTTAAGAATTCAAACAGTTTCATTTGAAATAAATAAACGGACACATAATTATGAGCTAAACTCTCCGCGACAACAACAAGGCTTACGGTCTGTAGTTCGTTATCTTCGTTTTTGAAATAAATGCAAAAAGGATGCACCGTGCACTGGTCGTTTGCCCAGTGATAAGCCTGAATTTCATCCTGAACGAGAAAAGTGTAATTCTCGGCAAAGTCGCTTATCACAATGAATTCATTTTGGGCTAATTTCTCCTTACTTTCCTTTAGAAATTTTGATTGCATCTCGGATATGAAATGGTGCGCCTTCAGTTCATTCAACTTGAATCCGAATTCCTCGATGAATTCCGGAATCTGCTTTACCACGGTCTCAAGGGAACATCTGCCGCTGCTAATTATCCACTGTTTGAAATGCACCTCCTGAATTAACAGCTGTTCATACTTTTCCGCCAAATATTGCTCTAGCTCGTCAATCTTCGGACAATTGTCGCATTTGGACAGATGACAATTTTCCGTGGGGTATGCGCACAACGACTTCGACAGGAGGTCCCTATATGTTTCAATTTCACCGTGAAATACTTTCAATTTCTTGCATGGAAAGAACATTAATTTGATGTTTTGATGAAACATGCAAACGCAGACTGAATGCGTTCCGTGCCTGTCTAATGCCAGCACGCATTCTTTTGGTCGTAGGATGGCAAACTTAGAAAATCCCACTTTTTCTGCTGGGTATTTCTCTTTGAACTGATGGTATGCTTCGGATAGATTACATAATAATAATCTGCGCTGCTTGTGTATTTTTCTCCATCTTCACGTGTGATAACATAGTCACGTTTACCTGGGCAGGCGCGGCTGTTGTCATCATTGCAGTAAAAATCTTGAATCAATTTCACCGTTGCTTCGCTGAGGGTCCTTGAGCCAAATTTCTTGGTGGGAGTCGCCAATATGCCCTTCTGTCGAACTAATTCTTTGAAACTGTTCAGAAATCTTGCGTATAGACCATGATTGAGGCAGCACAGATAAAATGAGATATTTCTCCGGAAAAGTGGTCGCTAAATTGAATTTTCTTTTCAACTGCTCAATCATTTGTTTGCCGTCATCAACGTCATCTGCTTAACTGCATTCGTTATCAGAGCCTTCATCAAATATTGTCGCGATTGCACTCATAACCTTGCCTTTTTTCTCTTTCCTGTATTTTTCACTTCGCAACTTTCTTTTTGTAATAGGCGATTCACCTAAAGTGGTAATAGCCTCATTCAAAGGACTCAAAGACATATTGACCATAGGAATGTCTGCCTCACTATCAGATGAAACATTTTGTTCAATTGTCATTTCACTCTCGGATTGTGGTTGCATTTGTTTCAATGCATTTGCTTGTTGAGACAAATCGATTTTACACTTGGGGCAAATGAATTCTGCTTCTTCACCGTATTGTATATTTAATTCATTCATGTATCTCTTCGAAACACCAGTTAATTTTAATACTTTTATCTTTTTCGAACGATGTCCACTCTTGTTAAACGGATTGCAGCAAAATTTATTCATTTTACTTTAAATTGTCTTTACAGCTTCACTCTTTACTTTACAAAAAAAAACACTTTAACACTTTCACGTTTAGTATTCAACTAAAATTTGACTCAGAGTGTGTGAAGTATTTATATTTATTTTTTGGTAAAAAATAGGTAAAACAAAATAAGCGATATTTGCTTTTCTTTAATAGGAAAATTTGCGTGAACTACTGGTCATAAAATGTTATTTAAAGAGGGACTTAATTGGTTACTGCCAATAAGCCGACCACAGGTCATAAAATATTTTGTAAATTTTTGAAATTACCAGGTAATAAATATTTCGCCATATTTATGGAAAATCCGTGTTTTATGACTTGTTTCTGCACGTGTCATTTTAGGCGAAATATTTATTATCTGGTAATTTAAAAAATTTACAAAACATTTTATGACCTGTAGCCTCAGTCGGGTTTGGTGTGCCATTACATGCCACTGCTGCTATTATCCATGGATTTATGGCCGATCTTGTGAAGGCAGGCAGACCATATTCACTACACACTCAACTTGGGGCTCTTAAAAAAAATTGATTTTTTCTTCATAAATGTATTTTTAACTGTAAAATAATTTTTAAAATGTATTTTTAATAATAAAATAAAATAATGTTAAAAATTTACAAATAATTCAATTATAAAAAATATAAAAACAATGAGAACAAGGTGGTCTCTTAAATTCTCCTCTCCTGTCCAAACAAGGAGTCGGGGCCCATTTTTTTATTGCTGATTCTTAAAGCAAAAATTATGAGGAATCCAAAAAAAAAAAAAATTAGCCGGAAAATTTAGGAGCTTCTGTGGAAAATCGGAAAATTTAATTTTCATGGGAAAAAAGGTAAATTTCTGAGAAAAATTAGGAAAATTTTATTTTTCAATTAAAGCCTGATTCAATACCTTTCCAACTGTAACGACGAGTTTCCTCCGTTAGCTGGGGTAAGCTCGCGGGGGTAGGGATCGTCACAGAAATTTGTTTGATCTAGTGACAGAGAGTGAAAGGCGTGGTCTTAAACGTTATAAATTTCAATTTATTGGCTTATATCTACAAACAAAGCACTTAGGACTAACGGGACGAAAAGAAAAGAAGGGCCTCAGAGGGAGAAGGACAACTTAGTTTCGCTCACGGGGTCTGTTGGTCGGGTTCTATCGGGAGGTGACCAACGCTCGGCACACACTCGACGCTGAAAAAGAGGTGATCAACGCTCGACACACACTCGACGCTGAAAAGAGGTGATCAACGCTCGACACACACTCGACGCTGGAAAAGAGGTGATCAACGCTCGACACACACTCGACGCTGAAAAAGAGGTGATCAACGCTCGACACACACTCGACGCTGGAAAAGAGGTGATCAACGCTCGACACACACTCGACGCTGGAAAAGAGGTGATCCACGCTCGACACACACTCGACGCTGGAAAAGAGGTGATCAACGCTCGACACACACTCGACGCTGAAAAAGAGGTGATCAACGCTCGACACACACTCGACGTAGAAAAGGAGGTGACCAACGCTCGGCACACACTCGACGCTGAAAAGGAGGTGATCCACGCTCGACACACACTCGACGCTGGAAAAGAGGTGATCAACGCTCGACACACACTCGACGCTGAAAAAGAGGTGATCAACGCTCGACACACACTCGACGCTGAAAAAGAGGTGATCAACGCTCGACACACACTCGACGCTGAAAAAGAGGTGATCAACGCTCGACACACACTCGACGCTGAAAAAGAGGTGATCAACGCTCGACACACACTCGACGCTGGAAAAGAGGTGATCAACGCTCGACACACACTCGACGCTGGAAAAGAGGTGATCAACGCTCGACACACACTCGACGCTGAAAAGGAGGTGATCAACGCTCGACACACACTCGACGCTGGAAAAGAGGTGATCAACGCTCGACACACACTCGACGCTGGAAAAGAGGTGATCAACGCTCGACACACACTCGACGCTGAAAAGGAGGTGATCAACGCTCGACACACACTCGACGCTGGAAAAGAGGTGATCAATGCTCGACACACACTCGTACTTTGCAGGACCTCGAAGGATGTGGCAGGACCTCAAAGGATCTTCGCAGGGCCTCAAAGGATCTTCGCAGGACCTCAAAGGATCTTCGCAGGACCTCGAAGGATGTGTGCAGGACCTCAAAGGATCTTCGCAGGACCTCAAAGGATCTTCGCAGGACCTCAAAGGATCTTCACAGGACCTCGAAGGATGTATGCAGGACCTCAAATGATCTTCACAGGACCTCAAAGGTTCTTCGCAGGACCTCAAAGGATCTTCGCAGGACCTCAAAGGATCTTCGCAGGACCTCGAAGGATGTGTGTAGGACCTCAAAGGATCTTCGCAGGACCTCAAAGGATCTTCGCAGGACCTCAAAGGATCTTCGCAGGACCTCAAAGGATGTTCGCAGGACCTCGAAGGATGTGTGCAGGACCTCAAAGGATCTTCGCAGGACCTCAAAGGATCTTCGCAGGACCTCAAAGGATCTTCGCAGGACCTCAAAGGATGTTCGCAGGACCTCGAAGGATGTGTGCAGGACCTCGCAGGATATGGGCAGGACCTCAAAGGATACAGGCAGGATGTGTCTTCAAGAGCTAGAAAAAAAGGATAATTAGTGAGATGTACCTTGTTAGTTGTGCACGCGTTGGCGGCTGCCAGCAACTGATCCCGATTTCTTTGATGTGCTGCCTTTTATACCCTTTTTGGCAGCTGAGTTCGTTATTTACTTAACATTAGGGTGGCTCGTACAAACTAAATGAAAGCTTTCTCCCATGTTCTATTTATTTCTATTCATCTTGGTAAGAGTAATACTAAAGTAATTCAATTCAATTCCGTTCAATTCTATGCAATTCAATTAAATTCTATTAAATTCAATGCTATTCAATTCTATTCAATTCAGTTTTATTCAATTCATTTTAATTAATTTAATTGATTAAATCTAGCCAGGGTGTTGGCAGAAACGAGTGTCCGACTTCTGCCATTACACATGGTCCCCTCCTGGGAAAAAAGTTATTTCTCGATCTTCGGGTAACCGTTCATCGGTACACCCCTTCCGCGTTTTTCAATCACCGGACCCAAATCTTTAACCATAGGAATGTGCTGGCGATTAATGTGGATACGGTATCTCCGTTCATCTACGACGTAGACCTGACTACCACGTATCCCGGGACCATAACGGTCCAGCATACAGCGTACATATGGTTGTAACCTTGTACGGACCTCTTCAGTGATGATATGGCGGTGCAGCACCTGGGGTTGTGGTGTTCGTGGTGGCGTTGGTGGTGGTGGATACGGTGGAGTGTATGACGCTCGGCCACGTGGTGTACACACCGAAACGGTGCATGGTGGCGTGGGGTCCCGGGTGTTTGCAAGCCTCGGGTTAACCCGCCCTATCTTCTTCCTATCGTAGACCGGGGATTCCTCATCTGTATCCGATTCGGACGCTGGGGAGGTGTTCGATGAGGCCGAACGTGACGATGTCGACGAGGATGAGGTTGACGAAGACGATGAGGACGATGATGCCGGGGATGACGATGATGATGACGACGACGATGATGAAGACGACTCCGAAGAGGTCGATGGTGTCGGGGATGCCACTACGGGGTGTTGAGCGGCTCGTGGCGGTGTCATTGGAGCGCTCTCTGGGCCTATGGCCGTACTTGGTGACGATGGTATGTGAGTCTGTGGTGGTAACTCCACGGCCAATTCGAGGTTGACCGCGGGCCCAACGGGTTCCGGATTTACTTCGGAGCCTTGTTTCACCGAGTGACCAGACGTGTAAGTTGTCGAAGAGGACACCGATGAGGATGACGTGGTTGTTGATGACGACGATGATGACGAGATTGAGGTTTGTGATGACGTGATTTCTTCGCTTTGTATTGGAGCGAGATTGGGTTGCTCGTTGTCCCTACCGACCTCGGTCGTCATCCCTTCCACAAGACCCATGCTACTCTGTGGTGATGCCATAGGCGATACTTGGGGTGACCGGCAGGGCGTGGGGGTCTCACTTATACTGGCAAGATCAATAACACTGCCCTCTTCTTCGCTCTCGCTCTCGAGCATAATCGGACGAGATCTATTAACTTCCTGCTGGTTCACGTTGCCACCAATGGCCATGGCTCCATTCGACTCGGTGTGGTCGCTTTGAGCGGTGATGACGGTATTGTCGCAGCGGGTCATGTCGCCTAGCCGGTGTCGCGGGCGCCTGTTACATGCCCGATATACCTCTTCATCCGTCAATCGTTTGACGGTCACAGCACAGCGGGTCATGGGTGGAAGGATTGGCCGAATAGACCTAGCCGGGGTGCAAGGTCTTAACTCCACCTCCGTGTTCCAAAAGGGCCGCAAGGCCTCCTCGACAATGTGGCACAGGTGCTGGGTGTCGGTTGAAGGACCCGTAACCCTTGTTTCGCGCTCCAGGCGGCGGATAAGCTGGGGTTCGGTGGCTGGGTTCTGCTTCTGGACCTCGGGGCATTATCGGCCCGGCGGGGTGGTTGGTATGGCAAGAATCTCGTGCGCCGGCCGGTCTTCGCCTTACGGACTGTGTTCACGCGGTTCATGGTTGGTTTTTTTTTTTTTCCTTTTTTTTTTTTTTTTTTTTTTTTCCTTCAGTCTTTCTGAGGTGTGAATGATTTTATGATTGGTGTGTCTGGATGATTATTGATTGTGTGGTTGTATGAGGGTGTGATTGATCTGTGGGTGGAAAACAAAAGGAAGGGAATTAGTTTGGAGCTTTACCACTTGTATCTGGTTAGTCGGAGTAATCATGAGTGGAGTGTGGGGGTAGTTAGTAGCTAGTAGGTAATTAAGGGTGCATGTATTGAAATGATCTGTGGGGAAAAATAAATACAACATTAGTCAATGGTTCCGACCCCGTTCCCAGAAAGAGACAATGGTTCAACAAAGGCCTTGAGCTCACTCAGGTGAGCTGTCTTTAAATCGCCATTCTCCCGGCCCCGGAGCTGTGCTATCACCGGGGATGGGAAACTTACAACTACATACGGTCCCGTAAATTTCGGGGCCAATTTGGCAGCGAAACTTTCCGCCGCTTTGGACAAAGGGTGTTGGCGGACGAGGACCAGGTCACCAATTCTCGGTTTCCAGGGTCGCCGGCGCAAGTTGTAATGCCGCCGCTGATCCTGAGCGGATTTGCCAATCTGATGTCTAACAATTTTAAAGATTTCCACAAGTTCGCTGGCCTTCTCTTCCGGCGTACGGCTGTGGGCACCCGTTCCCGGTACCACCTCATCGTAGAGGGCTTTAGGTAGTCGCGGTTCCCGCCCTTGAACGAGATAAGCCGGACTATACCCGGTAGACTCGGAACAGCAGGTATTGATGGCCAATGTTATCTCAGGTAGGTGCTCATCCCAACGATTGTGTTGGTTTCTAGCAAACTGCGCTATCATCGTCTTTATCGTTCGGTTCGCCCTTTCGGTTGGGTTTTCCTGTGGGCAATATGGAGCCGTAAACTGCTGTAAAACCCCGATCTCCTGCAGGTATTTTTGTAACAAGCGGCCGGTAAATTGGCTACCATTATCTGTTATTAGCACCTTCGGTGTTCCAAATCGGGCCAGAATTCTTTCCCTGAAAGCCCTAATGACCCCTTGAGTCGTAGCCTTTCGCAGAGGGACGAGCTCAACCCATTTCGAGAAGCGATCGAAGAATACCAGGAGCATGCTGTTACCATGCTTTGAGCGTGGCAGCGGTCCAACGAAATCGGTGCATACCGTGGCCCACGGCTCTTCCGGTATGGTCACTAGCATTTCGCCCGCCGGAGCCACCTGACTTGGTTTATACCTCTGGCAAGAGTCGCAGCTCCTGACGAATCGGGCCACATCACGAAACATACCCGGCCAGTAGTACCGGTTGCTGACGCGGTTAACGGTCTTCCGTACCCCGAGGTGTCCGGCGGCGGGCTGACTATGATTCTCCGTTAATACCCGCTCTCGTAACTGGGTGGCGACGCACAACTTCCAAGGGGTACAGTCCTCGTCGTTCGGATGCCTAGGTATATGCCTAAATAGCTGCGTACCGACTATAGCATAGTCGGAGTATTTAGCCGGGTTTTGTCTGACCTCCCCCTTCTTCCGCTGTAACCAGGGGCAATCTGAGGCCGATGGGCTGTTGTCTTCTACGGTCCGTTGTAGCACTTCCATCGGTTGACGGGACAAGGCGTCGGCGACCACATTATGCTTGCCCTTGCGGTATTGTACCGTGAATTTGTATTGCTGAAGCTCCAGGGCCCATCGGGCCAACCGTCCCGTAGGATTGTCGATTGAGTTGAGCCACTTCAGCGACAGGTGGTCAGTGATGACGTGGAAGTGGTAACCCTCAAGATAAGGCCGCATCTTTCGAATTCCCCAGATGATGGCGAGGCACTCCTTCTCCGTAGCCGTATAATTCCTTTCCGCCCCGTTGAGGCCCCGGCTAGCATAGGCGATAACACGTTCCCCTTCGTCCAAATCCTGGGTTAAGACCGCTCCCAGCCCGTAGTCGCTGGCATCCGTCTGTAACTTGAAGGGTTTTTGGAAATCTGGACAGGCCAACACTGGTGCCTCCGTGAGCCTCGCCTTCAGGTGTTCAAACGCCGTTTGCTGATCCTTGGTCCACTTCCAGTGTTTGCCCTTTTTTAGTAGTGCCGTAAGGGGCTGGGCGATAGCGGCGAAATCTGGGACGAAACGCCGATACCAGGACGCCACACCAAGGAATCGTCGTACCTCCCGCAAGTTACTAGGGGTCTTCATCTCCCGAATTGCAGCAACCTTGTCCGGATCAGTTTTTATACCCTCTGCACTGACCACATGCCCCAGGTATTTCGTCTCTTTTTTAAAAAACTCGCATTTGTCCGGGTTTATTTTTAGATTCGCCGCTCGGAGTCGCCGGAATACTTCTCTCAGATTGCACAAATGCTCGTCTAACGTCCTCCCGGTAACGATAATATCGTCCAGATACGCGAACGCAAATGGCTCTAGATCGGGTCCGATGACACTGTCCAGTGCACGCTGGAACGTGGCCGGAGCTGAATGCAGCCCAAAAGGCATCACTCGCCATTGATATAGGCCCCGTCCTGCGACGGTGAAGGCCGTGAATTTCTTACTAGTTTCCTCTAAAGGAATTTGCCAATATCCATCCTTCAAGTCAAGGCTGCTCACGTATCGGGAGTCCCTCAACCGATCCAGAATGGTGGCGATTCGCGGCAGGGGATAGGCATCGGGGTCCGACTTGCTGTTCAGGTGTCGGAAATCTATACATAACCTCCACGCGCCATTCTTCTTAGGAGCCAGAGTGATCGGTGAGCTATAGGGACTCCTGGATGGTTCTATGCAGCCGTTGGCCAGCAGTTCGTTTACCTTCGCATCAATGATCGCCTGCATCGCCGGGTTCCTGGGGGCATACCTGATCTTAAAAGGTCGATCATCCGTCATCACGATTCGGTGTCGGGCGGCTGTGGATAATCCATGCAGCTCCCGAAACTTTTGAAGCTCACCCTCAATGAAATCTCTAATTTTCTCTTGGTCTTCGGGGCTATGTTCACTTACCGGGATATGGCTCGCTGTTGTTTGGTCGGAGCCGGGTGAGGCGACAGTGTCTGCAATGTTATTCCGAGCCGGAACCCCTCCGGGATCCGCGGCCAGGACTGGCGACCCCGCTGATGAGTCCAGATGGCGATTGATCTCCATGTCGCCTGGTGTTTCGGGTGTATTTTGGGTCTGGCGAAAGTCACAAGTGAGGCCGGCAATCAAGATTCGTGTTCCGCAGCTCTCCAGAAACCGCAGCCCAATGATGAAATCCTCGGGGGTGTCAGGCATGACGAGGAGCTTGGTTCTTATCGTTTTGACCCCCAAGGTGACGTCGTGCTCCAACGCATGGGTGATCCGTCTTCGGGAGCCGTCGCCCAGTGTCACCCCGGATTCATAGGGCTCTAAGGTGGAGACATCCCGAAGAGTGTTGACGAGGTTCTGACTGACGAAACAACTGGTGGCCCCGGTGTCAATCGTGGCAGCAATCAGTCGGCCCTCTAGGACGACGTTGGCGACCAGTTTCGTGGAGGTGTATCGCAGGGATGTTTCTAGTGGTGAGGGGCGTTGCTCTGGGGACCCGTATTCCCTCGTTCGGTACGGGCCCGGCGTTCGTTTCCCGTCCTGCGGCAGCATTGTATCGTCCGTACGTTTCGGCGACCGCATTCCCAACAGAACAGTATGCTTTGGTTCGTACACTGGGCAGCAAAGTGTCCACCTCGGCCGCAATTCCGACACGCTCTTCGAGGGTTGGCGATCATTTCGTGTTGTTGCTGGGTAATCTCCTCCGGCGCTATTAAGCGATGTTGTTCACCGACGTGCTGGGGCCGTGCCGGTATACATTCTAGGTCAGCGGCCATCTCCAGGAGTTCATCTAGCGTGCTGAAATCTTTCCTCCGGATGTACCACAGGTACTCTGGCAGGGCGTTACGAAATATCCGCTCCAGTTTTTCGGTCTCGGAGTAGCTGGTGTGCCTCATGAGATTTTGCATATCAAGGGTGTAATCTCGAAAGGACTCACGATTCCGTTGATGACGCTTCCTGACCTCGTCCTCTAAACGCTCAAAGTACCGGGGTGGCAAGAAGAACTTGAGAAAATCTCTTTTGAACGCGGTCCACGTTGTCCACTGACGGTTATTATTTCGGTACCAGATGAGAGCTTTCCCGGTGAAGATTTCCGGCATCATGGACGGCATCGTGTCTACTTTAATGGCATACATCTTTGCCAATTCCTCGATCCTCTCCATGAACTCCAATGGTTCGGCGTTCCCATCGAACTGCACTCCCCATTTCCGGACCTGGTCAGCCCTAGATTTGAGATCGCAGACGACTGCCGTGTCGGTAGGACTGCCTGCGTCGGGACCGACGTCGTGGCCTGTCATGGTTGTAGGGTCGGTAGGTACTACCAACAGCGGTGCCTTCTTTGGGGTCAAAAGCCTACCCTCAGTACCAGAGGGTGTAGGTTCATGTTTCGCCTGTATTTCCAGGAGCCTGGGTAAGATTTCGGGCTTATGTTCTCCGCCCACGAATTGGCCAAATCGTTTCCGAAGTTCTTCGACGTTCCCCGAACTGTCAAGACTGAACTCATTTAGATATTTCACCAGATCTTCTTTCTTTAGGCCGTACGCCCACGATGTACGCAGCATGGTAGTATTGGCTCAAGATATTCCTCCAATCTATCTCCGCCTAGCCCAAGTGCCTTGTTGCAGTATTGAGAAAACCTTCCTCTCTCTGTCCCTGCTCGGGCGCCACTGTAACGACGAGTTTCCTCCGTTAGCTGGGGTAAGCTCGCGGGGGTAGGGATCGTCACAGAAATTTGTTTGATCTAGTGACAGAGAGTGAAAGGCGTGGTCTTAAACGTTATAAATTTCAATTTATTGGCTTATATCTACAAACAAAGCACTTAGGACTAACGGGACGAAAAGAAAAGAAGGGCCTCAGAGGGAGAAGGACAACTTAGTTTCGCTCACGGGGTCTGTTGGTCGGGTTCTATCGGGAGGTGACCAACGCTCGGCACACACTCGACGCTGAAAAAGAGGTGATCAACGCTCGACACACACTCGACGCTGAAAAGAGGTGATCAACGCTCGACACACACTCGACGCTGGAAAAGAGGTGATCAACGCTCGACACACACTCGACGCTGAAAAAGAGGTGATCAACGCTCGACACACACTCGACGCTGGAAAAGAGGTGATCAACGCTCGACACACACTCGACGCTGGAAAAGAGGTGATCCACGCTCGACACACACTCGACGCTGGAAAAGAGGTGATCAACGCTCGACACACACTCGACGCTGAAAAAGAGGTGATCAACGCTCGACACACACTCGACGTAGAAAAGGAGGTGACCAACGCTCGGCACACACTCGACGCTGAAAAGGAGGTGATCCACGCTCGACACACACTCGACGCTGGAAAAGAGGTGATCAACGCTCGACACACACTCGACGCTGAAAAAGAGGTGATCAACGCTCGACACACACTCGACGCTGAAAAAGAGGTGATCAACGCTCGACACACACTCGACGCTGAAAAAGAGGTGATCAACGCTCGACACACACTCGACGCTGAAAAAGAGGTGATCAACGCTCGACACACACTCGACGCTGGAAAAGAGGTGATCAACGCTCGACACACACTCGACGCTGGAAAAGAGGTGATCAACGCTCGACACACACTCGACGCTGAAAAGGAGGTGATCAACGCTCGACACACACTCGACGCTGGAAAAGAGGTGATCAACGCTCGACACACACTCGACGCTGGAAAAGAGGTGATCAACGCTCGACACACACTCGACGCTGAAAAGGAGGTGATCAACGCTCGACACACACTCGACGCTGGAAAAGAGGTGATCAATGCTCGACACACACTCGTACTTTGCAGGACCTCGAAGGATGTGGCAGGACCTCAAAGGATCTTCGCAGGGCCTCAAAGGATCTTCGCAGGACCTCAAAGGATCTTCGCAGGACCTCGAAGGATGTGTGCAGGACCTCAAAGGATCTTCGCAGGACCTCAAAGGATCTTCGCAGGACCTCAAAGGATCTTCACAGGACCTCGAAGGATGTATGCAGGACCTCAAATGATCTTCACAGGACCTCAAAGGTTCTTCGCAGGACCTCAAAGGATCTTCGCAGGACCTCAAAGGATCTTCGCAGGACCTCGAAGGATGTGTGTAGGACCTCAAAGGATCTTCGCAGGACCTCAAAGGATCTTCGCAGGACCTCAAAGGATCTTCGCAGGACCTCAAAGGATGTTCGCAGGACCTCGAAGGATGTGTGCAGGACCTCAAAGGATCTTCGCAGGACCTCAAAGGATCTTCGCAGGACCTCAAAGGATCTTCGCAGGACCTCAAAGGATGTTCGCAGGACCTCGAAGGATGTGTGCAGGACCTCGCAGGATATGGGCAGGACCTCAAAGGATACAGGCAGGATGTGTCTTCAAGAGCTAGAAAAAAAGGATAATTAGTGAGATGTACCTTGTTAGTTGTGCACGCGTTGGCGGCTGCCAGCAACTGATCCCGATTTCTTTGATGTGCTGCCTTTTATACCCTTTTTGGCAGCTGAGTTCGTTATTTACTTAACATTAGGGTGGCTCGTACAAACTAAATGAAAGCTTTCTCCCATGTTCTATTTATTTCTATTCATCTTGGTAAGAGTAATACTAAAGTAATTCAATTCAATTCCGTTCAATTCTATGCAATTCAATTAAATTCTATTAAATTCAATGCTATTCAATTCTATTCAATTCAGTTTTATTCAATTCATTTTAATTAATTTAATTGATTAAATCTAGCCAGGGTGTTGGCAGAAACGAGTGTCCGACTTCTGCCATTACACAACGAGCTGTCACTTTAGTAGTTTTTTTTTAAAACAACTTTCAATGAGGTCCTTTATGAAGAATTCTTCAATTTTGTCACATGACAGTGGTGTACACCACCACTAAACCAGTCACTATAAAAAAAAAAAAATATGTAGGTACATTATTTTTTGCTGGGCAATCGATTGAGACTATTTATTTCAAAATCGGAGAGGGGTCGTCCAAAAATTTGCCAATTTTGATCGTTTTCATATGGAATTGCTCTATAATTAAATAGCTTTTGATATAATCATATAAAAATATATGTTTCACAATACTCGACAAGTTATAATTGTATAAAATCATAAATGATTATATAAAAATCATATATGAATATATAAAAATCATTTTTACTAGGGTAAATATATTATTTTTATATTTGCATGGAAACATAATTAGCAATATGCCAAAAAAATTTACTTTTTAATTTTCAAGCTATAAATGCCGAATGATTTTTAATGCTTCAGGGGTAGAGTCAGCTACCTTAATTGCTAATTAGAGTGTCCCTCACTTGTCCTAAAACAGAAATTTAGGGTGGGCTTTAAAACTTGGATTTTTTAACTTTTTATGAATTTAACGCAGTATTTATGTTAACAGCTACAAAATCAATGTTTTTATTTATTACATAGTTAATTTGGGTAGTAATCTTCCATTTTCGGAAAATATTTGAAAAAAATGGCAACAACAAAACTTGGAAGTAAGAAAATACTACTGGTAACATTTAACGCGGCAGAAATTGGGCTGAATATTATGTCTTGCCATTTAACACAGTTGTTAATGACTTCAAATTCTAAAATTCTGTGGTGGTGCGTGACGATCGCATTTTTCGTTTGCAAGAAAATTTGGAAAATTACTAAGTTTTTCTCATCTAAGCTGTAGTATACCGTCTTTCTTTCATCAATAAAAAAGGATTTACTGCTTGCCTGAAGTTTTACAGAGAATCCGTCATGGACCGTTGGATATGAATATATCTCATATTCATGAAATAATTCGGTATTTGGAATACGAATGTTGAAGATGATTAATTCGTCGGTGGTTCCTGCAGAAATCTGTGAGATTTTTACAAATGCTACTTTAAATTAAATTAAATTTTTTAATTGGCAGTATTTCTATGAGTAAGTTATCTATGGAACTTAATAATGCTCCTATTATACCATCTTGGATTTCTTCAAATGATTCAAGTGACGCCAGCATATTTGTTACCGACAGCGTATCTTTATCTTTTAACTCGTTGAAAGCCTTCTGGAGTGATGATTGGTTTTTCATGATGTTTAGCAAGTAGTCGTTCTTACGTTCATTGGCTTTTATTCTATTTGATAAGATTTCCGCATGCTCTTCATCCCTTAGATAAATAATGAGTGCAAAACACCGCCCATAAATGGTAATATTATCTCATGCTTGCTTAGCATCCTTTCATAAACAGTTTCAATACTTTTGACGGTAAATGCATTGTAGATCTCCTGTTGTTCAACTTCACCTTTGCTAATGATGTCATGGCTTCATCTAGGCTTGCCATAGCTGCTGCATACTCCGTTATGTTGACATAACGTTCCACGCAGTTTTTGTATGCCCAACATTCGCGACCTCTTCGAAAAATATCCCTGCCGTGTTATAAAAGTTACTTATACTGAATTGAGACCTAACTGGATTTAAAATAGCTAATAATGTCACTAAAAATATTACATATTTTTATTTATTTGAATTTTTATTTATATTTTGTTTTTATCAATTCTACTTATATTGTTAATTAAAGATCGTTTGTCCATTCTTTTATATTTTTTATTTTGTAAAGTCAGATTGACCATACCTTCTATTTTATCTGTATTTTGTGGAATTTAAGCAATTGGATGGTATGTCCAATATTTCCTTTTTATTCTCTTGGGTGGGAAAAGGACAAACATTATGGATTGACATTTTAGTTTCTCCATTGCTGGTCCTTACGTCCACCATTCTACATAACCCATCCGAACCCATTATAGTTCGGATGACCCTCCCCCGCCTCCACCTTAAAGGAGGTGAGTTGTCGTCTTTTAGAAGAACTAATGTTCCTGGCTTAATGTTTCAAAATGGTTTATTCCATTTGTACCTCTTTCGTAATTCGAACAGATATTCAGCAGACCAACATTTCCAAAATTCTTCGGAATTAGATTGCACAGCTTTCCAGTGCTCCCTTAACTCATGGTAACACTTATTACTAGAAGCGTCCACCAATGTCGTAAATGTTTCGCCAACCAAAAAATGTCCTGGTGTTAACACTTTGAAATCGTTTGGATCATCTGATAACGGAGTTAGCGGACGAGATTCTATTTGAGTTGAGTCTTTAGCGTGCACAGTTCTTCGTACGTCATTATCCCTTCTGTCACCCGGTAAAAATGCTCCTTTACGGACTTCACGCATGCTTCCCATAATCCTCCCACATGCGGTGATCTGGCTGGTATATTCAACCATTCGATACCACGCTGAATACAAAATTCATTTATATTGGCCTTATGCTGCTCATTGGCAAACAAACGAAAAATTTCGTTAAGGCTATTTGCTGCCCCAACAAAGTTTGTGGCATTATCCGAGTAAATTTTCAATGGACAACCTCGCCTAGCTACAAATCTTTTCAGTGCTCCTATGAATGCAGCTGAAGTCAAATCTGAGACTACCTCTAAATGGACCGCTTTGGTGGTAAAGCATACAAACACACAAACATAAGACTTGTCCGTCTTTTTCCCGCGTATTTTGTAATGAATTGTAATTAGCTCTAGAAAATCAATACCAATATTTCGAAATGGTCGGGTTCTAATAACTCTATCTTCGGGTAAATTTCCCATTAGTTGATGCAGAATTCTTGGCTGTATTCTAAAACATCTGTAGCATTTATTAATCACCTTTTTTACTGACTGGCGGCCTCGCAATGGCCAAAACTGTTGCCTCACTATTGCTAGAAATCCCTGAGATCCTACGCGCAAATGTTCTTTATGCAACTGTTCTATAATTAGTCTTACGATTTCATCATTGACGGGAAGGAGAATTGGATACTTAGCTTCGTATGACAAGCTACTATTTTCTAATCTGCCTCCTACTCTAATAATATTATTTCCATCTAATATTGGACACAGATTTGTTAAATTTGACGATTTACTTAATGTCTTTTTTTGATTTTAATATCTTGATTTCGCTGCCAAAATGATAATTTTGGAATTATTTAACAATAAGTGTTAGTGCGTCTTTTTTATACCATATGAATGCTTTCCTATTTCCTTTTCTAGCTATGTTAATAAATTTAAGAACGTAAGCAGATGTGTGTGCAGATGGCTGTCTGTTTAATCCCCGGTCATGGCAATATACAAAAAGTTTTTCATATAGAGACAAATTAACAATTAAAAATTACTTTGATCAGTTGACATATAAACTAACCACTGACGAAACTGCGGCAGTCTGGTGATCCCCTTGTGTCTGTTAAATTTTTCAATTAAAATGTTTTTTTCTTCTTCCTATAAATCAACTCTAGTAAGCAATTACATTCTGTAAAAATTTAAAACTATTCCTATGGTTAATTGTATCACTCATGTCAGTGTTTGGTCTTGTTGCACTAATAAAATCTTTCTGCATTTTTTTAGTTCGGGAATCTCATTTACCAAACTGAATGGTGATAATTTGAGTATTTTCTCCATTAAAAATTTAGTACCTTCAAACGAAAATGGATTCTTAATCATTTCCTTGCCTAACAATCCTCTCGATATAAGATACGCAGGATTTTCTTCTGATCTTACATGTCTCCATTGAAAGACATCACTGCTTGTTTAAATAGCATTTACTCTATTTGAGATAAATACTTGTAACGTAGCAGGATCCACTTTAATCCAACTTAAAACAATAGAAGAATCCGTGTGGTAGTATATATTATTAAAATCAATCCTCAAGCTCTCTACAACTACTTTAACTAGATCTATTAACAATACACTAGCACAAAGCTATAATCTTGGCTATGTAATTATTTTAATTGGAGCCACCCTTGATTTTGATGCTGCCAATTTTGTAACAATATTTCCACCGCTATCAACTGACCTATCCGTTGTGGCAACGGAATTTTTTGCCAACCGAATTCAGTTGTGGCAACCGAACTCGATTTCAATTCGGTTGCGACAACCGAATTATCGGTTGCCACAACTGAATTCGGTAGTCACAACTTAAAAATTCTGTTATCACAACCGAAGCATTCGATTGGCAATAAATTTGGTTGTAAGCACGAATCTGTTTTCTGGGTGCGGTAGCTTGAATGCGAGGGATTTGATATCGCTATGTATACCACGTATTCTCTGATACCTATCCCTCAGAGAATAAAATATCTCCGTCAATTCGTCGTTAGAAAATATGCCCACATATTGTATGAACATATTTTCCAATACTTTAAATTTCTCCTTAAGAATGTCCTTTGAGACATCCTTAGAACTGAATCCATTGATTTTAGTTTCAAAATCGTCCAAAATATATTGAAATTGACGCACTAGTCCCCTATCTTGAAGTTTCATGGCGTATGGAGTCGAACTTTTCATAGCACCATTATCTTCTGTTGAGAATTCTGGAGCTGTTGGCTCCTTTTCTTGACTTTTTTTGCAGTTCTGTCTCCTGAAACTGTCGCAGTCACATATACATCCTCCTGAGCAAATTTATGCTTAAATTGAGAATATAAGCTATTGAAATTGTTCATAGCTTCTCTAACCTCGGCTACGAAATTTGTCTTGAAGTATGCATTTCGTGCTAATGTCGAAGAAGGAGGACGGAGTTCACTGATTAACCATTGGTTGCAAACCTTGGCATATCACTCTTAGACCATTTTTTGCCAGTGGTTTTTTTTATAAACCACCGAAATTTTTGTAAAACAAAAAATTGAAAAAACGCTTTTGGCAAGAGCTGGCAAAGCTTCCGAAATGAGTGCTCTCCCAGTCATTTATTTTCAACACCATGGTTACCCAGTGGTATGGCAGTGCTTGATTTTTTGTACCAATGGCGATTTCTGATTGGGTTATTTCATGTTGAACACATGCCGAGTGATATGTTCTAAAACTACCATGCGTTGATAACAACGCATGAGGTTAGCAAACATAACAATTTTAATACAATACCCAGGAAAATTTTCTGTTCCAAAGAATCGGTTGTACAATAGCTGCTTTTCATTCACAACCCCTTCTGCTGTCGATTCTAACACCGATTCTTTTTGTTTGAAATTGTCCCAAAAGCAACCCCTTCTATGGCTCCAAAGTGGAACCGGTTGCTCTAGAATCAGTTCTGGAACTAGTTCTGGAACTGATTCTACGTCACCCACACCTTCCATATAGGATCCCACGAACTGGTTCCGGAACCACTTCCATGGAATCGGTTGCAGTGGAACCAGTTGTAGAATGGGTGTGGTTGGCTACCGATTGTAAAAAATTTTCCTGGGTACAATCCTTATCTGTTTAAAACTAAATGTCTTTATATACACAGACCTTTTACTTGTTCAAGAAGTGAACAAGAGGGTTAATATTTGCATAAAAACATAATTTTATGAAATGTTAAAAAACTCAAATCAAAGGTTATGTTGTAGCGAACTAAACTCAAAAAGTACAATTAGCCTGTCGAGCTTCAATTAATCACGTATTTAAATTTGTTGGATACACAGCCGAGGAAATATTTAAAAACTTCCAAGGTACACGCATGTTAATTTTTAAATAAAGGATATTTTTTTCTTATTTGTATAATATAGTTAAGAAATTTACTGGTTACTGCATTTACAAAACGACAAACTTTATATTGATTTAAGAACGTAACTTGAAATACCTTGATTATTTTTTAAAAATTAATTTAAATTTTTTTTCAAAAATTTACTTTTGCCGATTTTGGGTCTCCTATGGATTTATCTGAAACTTTGAGTAGTTTAAAATGATCATTAGGCAAAATAAAAAACTTCATAGAAGAAGACTTTACAGTAAAATATTAACAAATAGTAGAAAAATGCAAAGTTCCAAGGTACACGACATTCCCCTCTTAATATCAATTGTAGGGTGAAAAATCTTGGTTTAAAGTTATAATTACAGAAATTTCTGTAATTAAATTTAATCAATGTTTGGAGTAAAATCAGATATTAAAATTTGACGAGTTACTGTAATTAAGTCGGGAACAATGATTTTCTTCTTAACCCTTGTATAATATTACATACGACACCAGACCTTAATTATATAAAATTATATTAACCAGATCTACCATTTTCCGGATCAAATCATATATGGGTAGTATAATGATATATGAAAATATTAGATCCAGGAAATAGTGGACCTGATTAATACAATTTTAAATAACTAAATATATTTTGATATAATCATATAAAATTATATTTGATGTTACATGCAACAACACACAACGATATATAAATATTTTACAGTTTTAATTTCTTAAATTAAATCTGTAATAGCAGTATTATTTATACAAATATTACTATAATATTTGCGAACAATTTAGTATATATCGTCACCTAAAATGCAAAAGGGCGTAAAACACATTTTATTTTTTTTACACTAGAACCAAAAAAAATAAAAAATGTTGTAGACTTAAGGATATTCTATATTTTCTTCTCTTGTTTAAAACACGACTATAGACTTATTTCGACATATAAGTTTAAAATTTTGTAGGGAAATGTAATTTAGTCTAGTGCATCATAATCAATCAGAAAATCGGCTTAAATTTTTTTGTTGTTACTCCCTTTTGCATTTTTGGTGACGATATGTATATTCGATAGGTAGAATGAATGAATTTTTAAACTCATAATTGTTTTGGTTATGAGAATGAATGAAAAATTAATACCCGAATTGTGATTTTATAAATTGGCTTTTCATAGTTCTGATATACCAGAATATAATAGTGATATATTAATTGAATCATTTGATTTATTGTTAAATTATATAGGCCAACTTAACACACATGCACAAAAAAACATTTCAACTTTTACTTCGGCCACACCATTCAAGAGAATCGCACTCAAATAATTATATTAAATTGTTTATAATGATGGTGATTAATAAAAAAAATATATATATTATTACAAAGTCGCATTGGTTGTGGTTTTTGGTGTAAAATATTATACTTTTTACAGGACAACAACTTAAATGAATGAGTACAGTATGACAAGTAGAAATATATCAACAAAAAATAACACATAATACTTTCAAAATACATCTATAATGCCATATCCAAAGTCTTTTGTACAATATTCACACTGAACATTTTTGTAAAAATAAAAAACTTTTCACACTTGTAAATATAATAAATAGCATGCGGTTTTTGTATTTTATACCAATATACAGATGTTGTGATATAAAACATGATAAACACTTATTTGATTTTTTATGTGATTTATATGAATGACATAAGGATGAAATTAAATGATAAAAAAAAATAAATAAATTGCTAAAGAAATATTATTTATTTTGGACTTCCCTTTAAAGTTGTGTATATGTACCCGATGCTCAAAAAGTTTGCTGAAAAGTTTTTAACAACAAGAAAGTAAAATGTAATATGACGTTACAAATTACCTACTTATTTACGTACTCAATACATCTACTGGAGTCTACACCTAATAATATATGCATAGACTGTTCCCTTGTATACTAATGCTGGCGCACCTGATAATAGCCACCAAAATTTTTTACAATCGGTAGCCAAACACACCTATTCTACAACTGGTTCCATTGCAACCGATTCCATGGAACTGGTTCCGGAACCAGTTCCTGGGATCCTATATGGAAGGTATGACTGATGTAGAATCAATTCTAGAACTGTAGTTGCAGAACTGATTCTAGGGCAACCGGTTCCACTTTGGAGCTATAGAAGTGGTTGCTTTTGGGACAATTTCAAACAAAAATAATCGGTGTTAGAATCGACAGTAGAAGGGGTTGTGAATGAAAAGCAGCTATTCTACAACCGATTCTTTGGAACAGAAAATTTTCCTGGGTACTAACAAGGAAAGACTCCCAACGCTGACCAGCAGATCTTAATGAGCTTCGGATATGTTGTAGAGGAGATAAATTTAAAGGACACGTTTTTTTTTAGCTGCCCAATCTCATATTTAAGGGTTAAAAAATGGGGTAAAAAATTGCCCAATTTTTCGTTTTTTTGGTTTATTTCATATTTGTTCCAAAGTAACTATATGAAATTTTGGTGTCGTACGAAAGGTATTTCAGAGGCCTCCCAGCAAAATCTCAGTAATGGGTGCTCATTACCAATATCTAACTAATAAGCAGTAGAATTAGGGTCTACTGCTTATAATTCGGTGTCAAAACTCATTATTTTTGTTCGTTTGACCTTGTAGTTTTTGTAAGTGATTTTGCTGGGCTATTTACGGATGTATAAAACATACTCAAGCATGCTTATTTGTTTATGGCATAGCACAAAACATGAAAATTTTCGGTGGTTTTGTATGGGGACGCATACAGGGTTAAGGCCAAATTCATCCTTATAAAATTTAAGAGAGGGGGCGTTTCGGCTTTTTTCGATATTCAGTCTACTTTGGGTTTGAGACAAATTTTCTCGAAGGTTTATATTTTTAAAGATTTGGGAACCCCTGACTACTTAATATATGCAATATGGGTATCAAACTTTCTCTTTTTGAGAGTACATTCCTGATATTTAAAACTAATTTCATATTTCATAAATTTCAGACAAAAAAGTATAAAAAATTGAGTTTTTCCCAAATAACTTTTTTGGTTGTTATACAACATGCCATGTCTTTCTACATCAGCTAATGCAGTTTTTAATAGCTTTCCGAAAACTTATAACATGATATAGGAAAATAAAACCTTAATGGGAAATTAAAGAAATTTATGTATACACACATGTATACATAAATGGAAGAGTGTGCCATTTCTTACCTTATTTATTTTTCAAACTATTACCAAAAAATAAAAGCGTAATTTCGATTTAAAAATTTTTCTGTGCTTCTAAAGCCTTTAATTTGTTTTTTATTGCTCAAAATTTCAAAATTGGATATTTGTTTAATTTTATTGTATTAACCCAAGAAACATTTTTACGGACACTCCAAACGGAATCTGAATCCGGCTTTTCGGCACATTAACGGTCCGTAATATACGTATCCGTCAAAGCTTGTACGTATACGGAACATTAACGGACCGTGTAATCGGATTTTCGAACATAATACGTTTTTACTCCGTTTCCGTGCAGTAAAATACGGACTTAATGGATTTTAATTTGTATTCACAATAAAAACCATTAAATTCTTTTAAAAACTTTTTGTGGCGATAAATTGGTGGCGGTAGCTAGAATATATCCAACACAACACAATCAATACAGCATCAAGTCGCATACATATATTAGATGGTAAGATTAATAAAATTTAGTGCGTGTTTTACAATGGTTTGTGGTTTATGTAAGATCGTTTGTTTTTATAACAAAAGCTCTGTTCCACGTACGTTAACGCGGCTACGCAATTTTTCCAAAATTATGTGTAAATTGTTGTTGTTTCGAGTAAAACACCATCGTAAATACAATCAATTAAACCATAACTAATTTATTTTTTTTTTGCATGTAGATGATCGATTTTATTATGGGTGACTGTCGTGAATTGATGCGCTAGATAAAGAGGTAAACTCAAAGGTAAACTGAGGTACTAAATATAGTGTAAATGTAAATAATATCGTTGCTAATAAATCTATTAAAAATCAAAAAAACAAAATTTACTCAAAATTAGTCAATTTAGATAGATATACTTGTCCGTTTTTGGTCCGGAGTCACTCCGGTTATACACGACATAACGGTCCGTAAATGGTCCGTCATTGACGGACTTTCAACGGACTTGTCAGTTTTTTACACGACGCAACGGTCCGTAAACGGTCCGTCAATGACGGACTTTCTACGGACTTGTCAGTTTTTTACACGACATAACGGTCCGTAAACGGTCCGTCATTGACGGACTTTCAACGGATTCGAATCAGTTTCGATGTTCCTTAAAATCCGTTTTCTGGTCCGTATACTGATCCGGAAAATGGTACGTAAACGGAGTTGGATTCCGTTTATGACGGACCGAAAACGGTACGTAAACGGAACGATTTGTTTGTTGGGAAGATTCAACTTAAAAAAGAGAATAAAAAAATTTTAAATTTCATATCTTTCTTAAAAAAAAACGCCCTCTTGAAAATTTCAGGATCTTTTAAGATCAGTTAGAGGATTTATTTAAAAAAAATTGAGCAAAAAAACAGGTTTTTGAGTTTTTGGATGTTTAAAATTGTAAAATTGAAAAAATTTAAATTTTTTTATTTTTCAATATTTTTTTTAAAATATTTTTTTTAATAGGGCTAAATATCCTCTTTAAAACGAGCTAAGAAGCATTTTTGTAGCTATTGTAGTTTTCGAGATATTCAAAAAATAACCTCGTAACAACACAAAAAATTAAAAAATTATGACATTTTTTTAAATTTTAAATGTTGATAACTTTGGAAAAAAAATTTTGTAATAGAATATGAAAGAATAGTTCTGACCAAAATTCATCCAAATCGAAAGGTGTCGATTCCAACCATTGGTCGATTTGGGATGGAATGACCCATATATGTATGTATGTATTGCGCATGGTTTGAGGACACAGCCAAAAATGTGCCCAAACTATTCTGTATATTAGTCAAAAATGTCTTGATACTATGCTAGGACAGTCCCCAAACTAACCAAATGTCTCCATACTAAACTATAGATCGAAAAAAATGTCCCCGTAGCATGCGCTATGCATACACCCAGAAAACAGATTCGGTGCTGATAACCCCATTTGTTGCTAATCGAATGGTTCAGTTGCATCAAATGAATTTTTCGGTTGTGGCTACCTAATTATTCTTGATACAATCGAAATTCTGTTGCCATACTCAAATTAGTCCTGTCTCAATTGGTTTTCTGTTGCCACAACTGAAAAATTCGGCTACCACAACCGAACCATGCGATTGGCACAATTGCGGTTATCAGAACTGAATCTGTTTTCTGTGTGTACATAAAGAAATAGGTAATTTTGCATTACAAAAAAACATTATTTTATCAACTAAAAGGATCAACTTGACATACCATCATTCAAAAAAACGAAAATTATCATATTTGTGAAGTTTTATTTTTGTTTTTCATTATATTTATGAAGCTTTTTATTAATATGTAATGCATTACTAAAATAAGAAAAATGTACCACAGGGCACAAAGAAGTTTAATTTCCCGTAATAGCAGAAAAATTTTCAGTAGCCGTTACAGACTTTTTTTGTTGAGTGTAGACGTTACTTATATTTATTGTACTTCATAGATATAAATATCTTGTCGACCAAGGGTGATCCGAAGAAGATTTGTAACTACAGTCAAAGTTTCCTAAAATTACCAAAGAAGCTATGGCAAAAGCCGAGTCCGAAGAAAACCCGATCTGAAACCGAGTGTAACCGCCTGCTCTACCTAGCAGTGTTGGTATTTGAGAATTTTCGTTTGGTGCCTCAATGATGCCAAAAAAGTGCCAAAAAAGCTTTAGAAGTGCCAAAAAAAAATTAAGCAACATTTAATGTTTCAAAAAAAATATGTTCAGCTTTTATTTCAAATATTTATACATTTAGTTACTTTAACCCTTAAATGCATGGTGTAGCCATTTGGCAACATACCAGTTTCTTAATAAAAAACCCCACTTGATGCATAAAACTCAATTTTTGGGCATTGGGGCCCTTTCTGCACAAAGTGCTCTTATAAACTATAACTCAGATTTTTTAAACAGTTATAGGAAAAATCTTGGTTTTGTTTCGTATGTTTGTGAAAAATCTAAAACATGCGTTTTTTTTTACAAAAAGTGCAATATTCAAAAATGTTTGTTTAAATATTTAAAGTGGTATTCTCGCAATAAAATTAATTTTGGCAACAATAAATGTATAATTAATATTTCATATATTTTTTTTTGTTTCTTTTTTTTCATACATTTTTTGGTATTTTTCTTGAAATGCTTGAAATTCTTGAAAACGCCTTTAGAAATCATATATAAAAAATGGTTAAAATTGTAGAGATCGTGCATTTAAGGATTAAGTAAAAAGACAAAAAAAAAAAGGCGGGCAACTTATCTAAAAAGTAACCCGAGTTTAACATTACCTACCACAAATATTTTCATATAAAAATGCCATTCTTAACTAAAGTAAAGTACTAAACTTACGTTATTTTAAGATAAGTTAGCAGGTCCAAGACTTTCAAAAAATTTTACAATTAAATTTGACAATACAATAGAATCAATTAAAGTTTTTCTAATTTTATCCCCGTTGCTTTTATTTTTAAATATCAAATAATGATTAAATTGTCCCCGAAGAACTGGAAGGTGGTCCAAAAAATTGTATATTTTTAGTGTAGCATTTGTTTTTTTAATTTTGCTACCCCTTCTTAATAGGCATGGCTTTTAATGAAAAACCAGCGATATCGACCTTTTATCAAATTATATAGAAATTTTCGTAAAAAGTGCCAAAATTCTATGGAGAGTGCCAAGGTGCCATTGAACATTCAATAGTGCCACAAATGGCACTTTTGTGCCACTTTTACCAACAGTGCTACCTAGTATAATTACTACCCAGCAAAATTTTTCATTACCAAATAAGTGGTTATATAATAGATATTCATAGCTCCGAACAACTTATTTTTTGGCGTATAAACTCATTATTTTTGTTTCGCGTGGTCGTTTTTATAAGTAGTCACGCTTACCCGCTCGCTTACAAAAAAATGAGAAGTAAGTAGTTATGAGATTCTGAATAATAAGTGGTTACAAACATGCTTACAAAAAGTTGAATTATAAGTGATTATCCGACTGCTTACTTGATTCTTCAGCTTCAGGAAATACATTCAGAGAAATTAAAGTTTTTGCTAGTGTGTAATTTTAGAACTCGTCATAAAATTTTTAACACAAAACATATTTACAAGTAATAAATATAAATGCATAAAATTTAACTTTGTAAAAAGTACTTACTTAAACTATTGTGAGTAAGTCATTATTTTATATTTAAAAGCAATGACTACAATAGGCCGTTATTAGGAAGTCATTATTTTATATTACAAAATAGTGAAAAAGGCAATGAGGTATCATTACCAATATTTTGCTGGGTATGCAACACTTTCCCAAATCCAATAAGTTTTTTCTTGTTGACATAAAGTAAATATAAATGGAGGAAAAAGTGCATTGCAGCGATGAAAAATTAAATTTTTGAAATGGTAAAATTTTGACAAAAGAATCGCAAAAATATTTAAGCAGTCAAAATATATTGCTCATTTCATGCCTTTTTGAAAAGCACAGCAAAACGCGATCTAAATAATTAATCAACTTTGGTCTTTCATTACTGCTGTTTACGAAGCTATACATTTTTAGCAGCAGTAGAAGTAGCACTAAGGAAGCAGTAAATGTTTTTACTGCTTCTACATTTTTGCTGGGCAATTTATCAAAAGAAGTTTTAGAACTATTGCCGGAGTATGGAATACCTTCTGGTATTCATTTGGTATGTTTTAGCCAATTTGTAACCATCTGAACAATGTTTTTAATTATTTCAGATTGAAATAGATTTTTCTTTAAAATTTCCAATTGCAAAAGATTTAAAAGCAAAGTTCTTTATTATTTGAAAACGAAACTAATTTCTGCGTTTGTTGTGAAAAAAATTGGTCCAATCTACATTATCTAATTCGGGTGTTTATTAACATATTAAATAGTTTACAATTAATTTCTTATTCTTTTTATATGTAATAGAGTCTAAAACATTCTTTGAAAAAATAAACCTTCGGAAAAACTCGTCTCGAACCTGAAGTAGGCCGAATATCGAAAACATTTAAATAATAAATATACCCAGGTAGAAAATTTGCAAAGGGGCCAGCACTGGCAAAGCACCGAAATAGGTGGTATGAGTGCTTGTTAACAGCGCTTTCCCAACGCCCAAATGATAACACCGTTCCACGGTGGTGCCAATGCTTTACCAAGCCCTGGGAAGCACCCATAAAAATCAAATGCTTTGCCAACGCTCAAATAAAAATAATTAAGTGCTTTCCTGACAAAAAACATAAAAATCAAGTGTTTTTTTTCCTTGCTACCAAATTATGAGCCCTAAGTCGGAAACAACTGTTACACTAAAACAATACTTCCAGGCAATATGAAAGCAATAACTCATATGGAAGATAAAAGCGATATCGCTAAATAAACTCCCGGTACAATAAAAAAACGATTTAATTTTTTCATTATTAAATTTAAGCCTCAAAAACAATATCTGATAGAAGATATCGTTTTAATATCTTCTTGGATGGTATCTTTTATATGTTTGCAGGGTCATTATGTGCGCTCTTTGTATGACTCAAAACATCGATTGTAACCAGGGATGGAAAATAATAATTTAGTTATAAAAATCAAGAATGGAACTATACTATGGAATTATACTATTCCACCAGTATTATAGCCCTAGATTATGAATTTTAAAAAACCATACGTAAAAAATTGCAAAATAATATCGGAATGCGAGAAAAGGCTTTGGGGTTCAAAAAATTAATTAAAAGATTTACATTCTACAAACGATGCCAAAATTTTCTTTTTTTTGCAACTAACCACCAAACTTTGTTTTATGAAATGGGCATTATACTCCGCAGATTATAAATTTAAAAAGCCGCACTTAACAAATTGCAAAATAATAGAGGAACGCGAAAAAAGACTTTGTGGTAGAAAAAAATAATTAAAAAACTCAATCAGCGATTAACAATCTGCAAATATTTTTTTCGCGATTTATTTATTTTTTTTTTTTGGCAAACTAAGCACCAAACTTTTGTGTATAAAATTGGTACTATAGACCCTAGATTATAAATTTAAAAAAACCACACTTAAAAAATTGCAAAATAATCTCGGAAAGCGAAAAAAGGCTTTATGGTACAAAAGATTAATTAAAAAACCTAATCAGCGGTTTACATTCTGCAAACAAATATATTGATGAAAAAATTTATCCTTTTTGCAAATTTTATTTTTTGTGATTTTTTTTTTTGCAACTAGCCACCAAATTTTGCAAAATAAAAGAGGAACGCGAAAAAAGACTTTGTGGTACAAAATTTAATTAGGAAACGTAATAAGCGATTTAGATTCTGCAAACTAATATATTGATGCAAAAATTTTCCTTTTTGCAAATTTCATTTTTCGCGATTTTTTTTTTGCAACTAGCCACCAAACTTTGTTGTCTGAAATGTGTATTATAGCCCCTAAATTATAAATTAAAAAAAAAAACGCACATAAAGAATTGCAAAATAATAGCGGAATTTGAAAAAATACTTTATGGTACAAAAATGTAATCCATAGGTTATATATTTAACCGCACTTAAAAATTGCAAAATAACGGCGGGATTCAAAAAAGGCTTTATGGTACAGAAAATGAATTAAAAGAGGTAATAAGCGATCGACATTCTGCAAGCGAATATATTGTTGCAAAAATTTCGCTTTTTGCAAATGTTTTTATACCCTCCATCCCACTGTGCAGGAGGGTATATATCATTTTGTCATTCCGTTTGTAACTTATCGAAAAAAAAAATCTGGGACATAAAAAAAATATATATTCCTGATCGTTATCAATAGCGAAACCGATATAGCCGTGTCCGTCTGTCTGTCTGTTGAAATCACGATCACGCTCAAAATAGTTGTGCTAGGATGTTAATTTTTAGTCAAAAGTTTGGTCCAACTTCTTAAGCAGTTTGCTATTGGAAATGGGCATATTTGGTCCAGACGTTTAAAAGTTATGAAAGAAAATGTAGAAGCACCTCTAGAATTTTCCATATTAACATGAAAAATATATTAACTGTGTGTTGTTGTTACTGAATAAGAAAAAAATACAAACATACACTCCCAGACCTTGAAAGAGTTAATTCTTTTTTTGAATTTATATGCATAAAATTGGATTCATTTTATAAATTACTGAATAATTCATAATGCCTTTAAATCAATGATTGGACATTGAATAAAGTGGGATAAGATTTGTTCCTATTTGTGTTGATTCAATCTTGATTCGATTGAATAATTTGGACGTATGTTGGCTTTAGAGGCACCTCACCGATTGATTCTAAATTTTTACTACTGATATAACTCTCTTTTGGGGGCCCGAAGAAATTTTTTTTTCACCGAAAAGCCTGTATGGGGAGTTACTTCGGTTTAAAGTTTAAAAATGAACTTAACTATATTTTCTTCATTTATGATAGGGTTGGAACAATATGTACACCATTGGAAAGGTAATAAAAATAGCTTTAGGATAGCATTTTTTTGTTGACCCATTATGATTCGGCGTAGGAATTTTTATTTTTTTGTTTTTTTAATGTTTTTATTCCATAGAAAACCTATATAAGAACAAAAATTGTGCTTATAAGTATGTTATCAAGACGAAAAGCTTTCATTTGATATATAGATCAAGTTTTTATCACTTCAAACACCGAAGATATTAGAGATCAAAATCGTGAGTTTTTTTTTCTTTCAAAGTATGGCTAACTTTTGACAAATGAAAAATCTCAATACCGACAATACCCTACGGGAAATTTTAACAAACTGTCACCGAACTGGCTCCTTTATATGAAATAGACTGGTCACTTTTACATGGCGTTGTCATAGGAGGGGGAAATTGACCCCTTTTGACATGTCACAAGACAAATCCTAGGACATGTTACTGAACTCTCATAAAAAACAAAGTTCAGGGACCTGTCCTGGGATTTGTCTTGTGACATGCCACAAGGGGTCAAGGGAATTATATTTTTAAAGGTCTGCACACATCTATATGTGTAACATAAGCAGTGTTGCCACTTTATGCGTAGGGCATGGATGACAGCAATTATTAAATTGTTTAGTTTTTCACTTAAATTTCAATTCAAATGAATGAATTGAGAAAGTTATCAAATTTGTAAATAAAAAAATATATTATACATAAAAAAAGAATTTAATTCATAAACTAGCCAATAGATAGTGGGTCTATGAATACAACTTAGCAATTACTTCAAAGCATTGTTGGTAGCAGAAACGGTGCGATTATCGGTGAGGGTAAGTAACGCTATCATAGATTATTTCGGTTACAGTATTTTAAGGATAATTGTATTTCGATAACGGTATCTTAAGGTTAACTGTATTGCAATTATTTCGATAATGGTATTTTAAGATAAGCGGTATTCAGTTATTACGGTGCATTCCCCAAATTTTTTTTTATGAAAAAACAAAGTAAAGTAAAATAAATTTATTAACTAAGTGTATGTAGAGTTTGCTAAAAACCGAAAAATTTGAAAACCGCGGTTTCGGTTTTCTAAAATTATAAGAACCGCGGTTTCGGTTATTTTTCGGTTTTCTTGTGATATTAATACAATTGTTTTAAATTAATTAAATATATATATAAGAATTAAATATTTTAACACGTTCAAAATATTTATTGAAATTCGATTGAATTTCTCACTCGAATATAGACAATTACTCCATTTCTAGACCTTTTCGAGAGAAGAAAAAAACACGGAAAACCGTTATAAATACATTTTTTTATTCTTTTGTGGGCAACTAAAGCTGTTTTTTCAAGAGTTTAAATTTTTGCAAATTGTTTAAAGCAATATAAAGTTAAAATTTTATAAATTTCGCGGACTACGAAATAGTACTTTTTTAAAAATACGCTGTGAAAATCCGAACTGAATATATGAAACTCAATATCATCTTAAACTACCTGACTTTTTGTTGACTTAACTTATGTTATCAGTAATAACAAAAAAAACAAAAAAATCTTTAAACTAATATTTAATGGAGAAAATGTTCATTACAATTAAATACAAAATTTTGTAAAATAGGAGCTGAGCCCTTTTCGAAATTCATGATTCAATAATATCGCTCAGAAATTATGTCTCGTAAGAGACTCTAAAATATAATAATTTTCAGAGTGCTGGAATTTTGTATTCGACATTTTTTTTTTAATTTTTTTATTACTTCTAAATAACTTAAAAATTAATCTTAAATAAATCATAATAGCTCAGAAAATTCTAAATTTTTCAATAATGCTCATAATTCAGGGTCTTTTATGAGTCGTAAAAGTGCGCTCGGAAAGAGGCTTCATCGGTGAAAAAATACTTCCTCATATAGCTATAATTTCAGAAGGTCTTAGGGCTATTTTATGAGTCTTTTCGGATTCTAATTTGACACTGGAATGTAATCTAGTTAATTATTTTAATTGGTTAAAGTCATTGTTAAAAACCGACTTATTTTTGTCGGTTTTCGGTTTCGGTTTTGAGGCTTGAAAAACCGCGGTTTCGGTTTCGATTAAAACCGAACAGCAAACTCTAAGTGTATGTAAAATTCACAATTACGACGTGGAATTACAAAAAGTTTAGACTAAAAAATAATGGTGTTGTAAGGATAATGGGATAATGGTATTTCATTAATTTCGGTACTGGTATTTTAAATGTATCGATATTTGAATCTATAACAGTATTTTAGCGATAGAGCCTACCAACCCTGACTCAATGTATGTAATTAGTTTTGGCTTATGAACGACTTAACATCTAATTGTGAAGTTTGCATAAAAATTCCAATATCTATTTTGTAATTCATACGAGTTAATGAATTGATTCACAGCGACTGATCATCCACGAATTAAACCGATACATCAGGAAAGTGTATTAATCTATACATGCTTTGAAATTCTTTCATTATACAAATAAGCTATTAACGTACACAAAAAAATCGTTACCAAGTAATTAAGCAAATTTCAACTAATAAAGTTTTTGTGTATGCCACAAAAACATTATTTTAGTTGAAGTGCTCCCAATTGCTTGCCAAAGATTTTTTTGTGTGTATTTAAAAACGCAAATAAAACTTGATTTTTGAAAGACTCTAAAATAAGATTATTTTTAAATCGTTCACATTTGATCATAACTGACTCTTATTTACTAGCTTTTTAAGTGTTTTGTTCTAAAATTAATTTTTTCTCTAAATTTTATGAAGATTCATATAAGACTAAAAAGTTCATCATAAATGCTGCATATTTAAGGAACTTTTCTTTGTAATAATATAACACACAATAATATAACGCCCAGAACGATGGGCCAATTGAAATGGCCAAATCACTTTTTTTTAAGTTTACTGATGAGGTTATTACCTTTTTTCGGAGGTCAAATTGTAATAATATGTTAATTGAAGTCATTTATAATTTCATATTTTTTGGGTCATTTTGTCTACACTTTTGGGAATTTTGAATCTTGCTGAGATTAAACAAGATTAAACTGAAATATTTACTTGTAGTGGTGGAAAAAATCATACACATTTGTTGCACAGTGGATTGACCGAATACAAAATGGGTAATAATTCATAGTTGTTTGTACTTAGTAGAATCCCCGAATAAAAACACCAGGATGGAGGGTATCTAAAGACTCGGCACAGCCGAATTTAATCTTTGGTTTGTATAAGTTCCCAGTCACCTGGGGACTTATACAAACCATCGAGCGGGCTTTAGCCCGCTTGTTTTTTTCTGCAATTTGTGCTAATATTTGCTAATATCTAAATATTTAATTTTTATGTTTTTTAACGAGCCAAAGAGGAAGGTATTTTTTAGTTACTTACATTTTTAAATATGTAAGAGCGATCTAACATTTTTTGGTATAAGAGCCCGATTAAGTGAGTCTTTTCCATCCCTGATTAACCAGTCGGAGTTCGTTCCTGTTCCAAGCCGCCTAATATTTTTTCAAATAAAAAATATTGAGAGAGTTGCAAGGCCATTGATTTTATAAACAACAAAACAAAAAAAAAATATCAAAATAACTTCTGTTGGCTAAAAAATAATCATGAAACTTAATAGTTTAACTGTTGTTCTAATGTTCTTTGGTTTTAATATAAAATTTTTAATTTACAAAGTCCAAGTATTTTTTTTTATTTTTATTTGATTTTATTATTTTCAAATAAATTTTGTTTAATGACTAATTCGAGCTCTATGAAAAATTTAATAATTCTAAAATAAATAATATTAAGCGAAAAAGATAATAAAATTAAAAGTTATTTCTGTAAAATTCAGACAAAAGTAATTTGGAAATAGCAATGTGGTTAAAAAAAATATTTATGGCTAATTTTTTAAATTGTCCGAAAAGCAAACTGCTCTATTACTCCGAAGTATAACCGATTCTCTTGGAATCATTTCTAAGACTATTTTTCCAACAGACATGACTCACAATTAAGTTCCCTGGAATGAATTTCGCAACTCCTTTCACATGTTGGAGAATCGATAAAGTGGAAAAACTGTTAAAAAAAATGGTTTATTTGTATGACTTTTTTTTTTAAATAAATAAAGAAGATTAAAAAAATAAACACATTTTCATACTAAATGTTAAAAAAAATTCAAAAGTTTTAAAGAAATTATCTATCTATTAAAAAAACTTAGTAAAGTATATCAATCGGTTCAAATGTTAAGCCTTTTTTTAATCATTGGATTTATTTATGGATTTATTTTATTCTGTTCAAAAATTCACATTTTGTTTTTAATTTTGAAAATTTTATACACATATTTATCAAAATCTAACAATTATTTGCTAATATAATGTGAAAGAAAATCATTTAATTTGGTAAAAATATGAATACAGGAATTGAATTAAGCTAAATCCAAAATGGACTTATAAAATAAAGAAATCCGTGTTAAATTTGGCTTAATTTAGTTCCAGAAATTACATTTTCTCCAAATTTTAATTTAATTTTGATTTAAAAAAAAATTAAATCCAAAAATAAGTCCAGTGATTAAAAAAAGCATAATTATACGCTCAGGGAAGTTCTGCAGTTACTACATGACAGTTATTTGTGTAGTAATGCGGTTGTAGTTATTTTAACTACAACTTCAGTTAATTTACTTAGACGAAAATTTTTTAATGTTTTTGGCAGTTATTTTTTTAAACAAACGTCAAAAACTACTACATTGTGGTAACATTTATTTTATGCAGTTATTTTGAATTTTGTTTCAAATACTTCATTTTTCAAGTGTGTATGTGTACGAAGTAAAGAAGAATATGTGTACGAAGCATTTGTTTAGAAATTTCTAGTGAAAGAATATGAGAAGAACATGTTTTCTCTTGTCTTAGTCATATAACAACGCTAAAGAGTGAATTCGCGTAATACCGAAAAGGTTATTTATTTTATTGAATTATTAAAATAATAAGGTAAGTTTTATAATATAAAATATAAATTTATTTACGGGAATATTAAAATATATAAGTAGTATTTATTTTCTTTCAGTTCTTTTATATTTTCATCCCTTTCTATCTGGAGAGAAAAAGGAAGCCAAACAATATTTCATTCCTCACAAACGGACATCTAGAACAATATAGTGAACAATAAAAGTGATATTAAGTGTAAATTTTGATTTCTCAATTTCAAATTTATTATGGAATAAAATTAAGTTAAGAGTATTTACATAAATTTGTTTTTATTAAAATAATAATTTTTCAAATAATTTTTATTTATGTTATTTTAACTACATTTGGAGTTATTTGTACAGTTTTACAATAATTTGCATGTACGTTGTTTTAATTGCATGTAGTTGTTTTTCCTGCATCTGTCAGTTGATTTTTAAAATAACTTCACATTGCAGTTGATTTAAATGCAATTGTAGTCTACACAGTTAAAGTAACTGCATTTGCAGTTGATTTCACCTATATAATTCCCTAAATGTAGAGTTTCGTCCAAAGGAAAACGATACTGAGCCACTGTGCGCCACACATAAAAAGTTAAAAACGAGTTTTAATTACGAAATTGATAATATAAATTAATATTTCAATTGATTTTGTAGCTGCAAGGGAAACGATATTATAAACTACTAAAAATGTTATACAACAGATTGAAACAATTAATTGATTCAAATATTAAACTGATTCAATTAAATACCCAGTCAGAAAAATATAAACGGGAAAGCGGTGGCAAAGCACTTTAACAGGTGGTAAAAGTAATGGCAAAAAGTGCTTTTCCATTCCCAAAATGATAACATCATTAGACAAAAGGACCGGCTGTTCAAAAAGCGCCGGAAAAGCAAAATTTTAAAACGTTGGCAAAACGCTGGCAAAACCAATAAATAGGTGGTCTGGAAATATATTTTCCAAAATAAAATTTAAAAAAAGTTCGTATGTATTTTTTTGTCCTGCCGTGATTTGAACCCAGGCCGTCAGATTGGCAGACGATTGATCTACCCACTCAGCTAACGAGACATATAATATTTGATGGCTAAACACATAAATTAGTGATAATAGCTGGACAACTACTGGCTGTGCCAAAATGCTAGTACTGGCAAACAATTTTTTGTAACTAGTATGCCAGTGTTGGGAGGGCAAAAAAAAAGTTGGTCTTGAAGGAGCTTTCCCACAAACAAAAAAATTGATTTTATAAAACAAAAAAAATTTTAAATTAAAAAAAAATCAAAAAAAAAATTTTTGCTTGCAACCGGATTTGAACTCGGAACCTTCCGACTACAAACATTTTTTAACGAAGCGTCAGCATTTTTATAAAATAATTGGTTTTCCAGTGAATTGATTTTTGTATGCCTGGTAGCATTGGCTAGGTAGCACTGGATAACCACTGGTTGGCATATCACTCTAAGCCAATTCTTTGCCAGTGGTTTTTTTTATAAAACAAATACTGGTAAAACGCTTTTCGCAAACGCTGGCAAAACGTCCCAAATGAGTGTTCTGCCAGTCATTTATTTTTAATACCGTGGTTACCCAGTGCTTGATTTTTTGTACCACTGGCGATTTCTGACTGGGTATTTGTTAAAAAAAATATTTTAATCAAAGCTGTAATTAGAAGTTATAGGTTCCCGGGTGAAAATGATCATATATGCTCATATATTGGCATATATCGTTGCATGTATGACCATATATGAAAGATATATGAAAATATCTGCCATATATGCCATACATCTTCCTATATGAATTCGTGTATTGTTACATATATGATAATATATGTCACGTACGTCCATATATGGAGTCATATAAATTTTTATTTTTTTATCCATATTCTACTGAATTGAAATCCGCATGAATTTTAAGCAGAAATTGGTACACTAATAGAAAAAAAGTCCGTAAAAAATTTTGTTAAAACTACTAAAAATTAGTTAAAAATGATGCTGCAGGAAAAAACTGCTATGTCCATATAATCTATACTGCTATGCCGATATAATCTATAAAAACTTGGTACATTTTGAAATGCAATTGAAAACGTATGAGATACAGCTGGGAAGTTGTCGAATAATCTCTACTTGCAGTACAATAATTTATGTTTATTAATCCATTAACATGGTACTCCCTTCCACCACGGAGACTATATACATGGAAATCTCCTCAGGATAATGATTCGAACTGTGTTCGCAACCAAATTGATTTTATTCTAATAAATAAACGATACGGATCATCCATAAAGAAAGTGAGCACATACCCTGGAGCAGATGTTCCCTCTGACCTTAATCTTTTACTAGCTGAAGTTATCTCGGCCGAAGAAACTTCTAAAACAACAAAAATCTGACCTAGGGAAATTAAAAAATCCAATAATTAAAGAACGTTTAAGTAATGAAATAAATCGACAAATATCTAATATCACGAACACAACAAATGTAAACGATTTTTGGGATAGAGCTAGAACCATTATGAGAGAATCAACAATAAAAATATTAGGAAATATAAAGTATTCTCCAAAGCAAAAGTGGATGACAGATGAAATTTTAGAACTAATGAACGAAAGAAGAAAATTCAAGAATAGTAATACGATAGAATATAATCGTATTCAAAAAATTATAAGATCGAAAATCAGAGTAGCAAAAACAGATTGGCTCAAACGCCAATGTATCGAAATTGAACAATTACAAAATAGACACGATGAATTTAATGTACATAAGAAAGTAAAGGAAGCAGCCGGAGTATATAGGAAAGCCAATACCTCTTGTGTTATTGATGATCAAGGTCAAATAGCAATAGGTGATAATTTGAATAAAGTGTGGGAAGCATATATAGAAAAACTATTTGCCGATCCCGTAAGGCAATCAAATCAACAACAACAATTTGTTATCTGGTCCGTCAATAACAAAAAATGAAATAAAAAAGGCTATTGATGCTGCCAAGTGCAATAAGGCCACCGGTAGTGATGAAATACCGGCGGAAGTACTAAAATTATTAAATGACGACAACATTAAACTAATCGAACGTATTTTTAATATTATTTACGATACGGCTAATTTCCCAGATGATTGGTTAACACCTACTTTCATCGCTATACCAAAGAAAAATGTTGCAAAAAGCTGTAATGACCATCGACTAATAAGTCTTATGAACCACATTCTTAAAATGTTTTTAAGAATACTCCACAACAGATTATTCAACATCTGTGAACATCGAATGGGCCGAACTCAATTCGGTTTTAAGGGAGGCTTAGGAACCAGAGAAGCTCTCTTTTGCATAAACGTACTTGGACAAAATTGTCGTCATGTTCATCAAGATACATATTTATGCTTTATAGACTATGAAAAGGCTTTCGATAAAGTACAACACCATAAGCTTCTGGATGTTTTATATAACTTAGGCATAGATGGCAACACTATAATGTGTATACAAAGTCTATACTGGCGACAAAAAGCTAACATTAAAACAAAACATTGAATAACAAAAAAACATAGAAATCCAGAGGGGTGTCAGGCAGGGATGTATCTTGTCGCCACTTCTTTTCAATATTTATGCTGAAATCATTTTTCAAGAAGCACTTGCTGGATTGGAAATAGGTGTTAAAGTAAACGGCGTGCATATTAACAATATTAGGTACGCAGATGACACTACTATTATAGCTGATACAGTCGAAGACTTACAATACCTACTAAATGTAGTAAATGAAAGCAGCAGAAAGTATGGATTAAAAATAAATTTATAAAAAACTAAATACATGGTTATCCGCAAGAAAAACACACCAGTACAAACACCACCAATAAGCATTGATAATATACAAATTGAGAAGGTCTGCAAATTCAAATATCTCGGTGCATGGTTAAACGAAAACTGGGAATGTGATCTAGAAATTAAGTGCAGAATCGAAATGGAATACATGTTTTTTAAATACAAAAAAGTTATATGTAATCGTGAAATTAATCTACCCCTTCGTTTAAGATATATTAAATGTTATGTATGATCTATTCTTTTATATCGGGTAGAATCCGTCCGGGGTAGACGCTAAAAATAAGTTAGATGAAGAAAATAGAAAGCTTTAAAATGTGGACGTTTAGAAGAATATTAAAAATATCATGGACTGACCATGTAAATAACAGCGAAGTCCTAAGAAGAATCGGCCAGCAACGAGAATTACTAAGGACCATAAAGAGGAGGAAAACTGCTTATTTTGGTCACGTCATGCAGCTAATAATTAAAGCAAAATAGAAGGAAGACGGGGAATAGAACGGAAAGAAATATCATGGCTCCGAAATATAAGATCATGGACCGGTGTACAGAACATAGGACAGTTTATGGGTCTTACTGCAGACCGATCCAGTTTTGAAGTCATCATAAATGGAATTACATGACCGCTAACATCCAAATTGTGAATAGGCAACTGAAGAAGAAGAAGAATCCATTAACTTAGTTTAAAATTTATAAATTGTTATCTATATATATAACAAGAAGTGTACATTTTGATGTCACCACTAACTGCGAAAATATGTCAACCGATTTCAGGGTACGTTGAGGATGGTCTGTAGATGGTTTATGTGAAGTTTGCACGAAATTGGCCCAGTGGTTCCGGAGATATGGCGTCTCTACATATAAAATTTTCATGTTGCTATGACAACCAGGCCTTGGCGTTACTATGACAACCAGGCAGCAGTGATGCCAACTTGGTGCTTTTAGCACTATTTATGATGCTTTTTAATGCCAACTTGTTGCTTTTAGCACTATTTATGGTGCTTTTTAATGACAATGCCAAAATTTTGCTCGTGGTGCCAAAACCAAAAAAGCACTAAAATAGTGCTTTTTTATTTTCTAATCAGTCATTTTAGTGCTTTTTTAACAAATTTTCATATTTGTGTTTTTGCAATTAATTTGTTCTAAAAAAGGTCACTAATTTTTTAAGTGGAACATTATATGACAACTTTTTTTAGGTTTTAAGGTTTCCTGTAAATCGTCAGCCATTTTATGAGAAATCGTTAGGAATCCTCATCAGTTAAATATCATAAAAACAATAATTTTATCTATATTTTACTCAAAATTTAATTAATTTTAACTGCTTTACCATATCGCTGCTCTTAAGATATTTCACAGCTTTTATAAATTCGAATTATATATAACTGGACGTTATTTTTTACTTCACCTGTAAAAAGGTGGTATTTACGCTACGATTTGTTACAGATAAAACATCTCATCATGCGTTATGCGGTTTAAGTTCTCATAATTAATTTATACAGACTTTAAGTTCGTGATTCCGATCAAATTTTTTCAAAACTTTTAGTCGCGTCGTAATTGTTCTATAATTTACAAATAAGCCAAACATAGAGTATTTCGGCATTTTAAACCGCGATTTTCTAAAAAATGTGACGTGATTGAGACATTTTAAAAGCATATATTTAGAATCAGCTTGTCTAATCTAAAAAATGTTGTACCAAAGTTTAAAGCCTTGTAAAAAACATTTTGTGAAGCTGTGTAAATTAAAAATTAACATAGTTCCAACTTTGTTTGTTAATTCTTTTCAACCATGAAAATGGCGAATCACAAAAACGCGATTCGGAAAGAACAATTTGCGGTTTTTTAAACGCTTTTTTATCGTTTTGTGAATTGGATGGTATTTATAATTAAAGAAAATATGGAAACTTTTGTATGTGAACTGTTTATTTCTGTTTTTAGTTTTTAAATTCAAATATACGTACATTAGGGTTATGACTAGAGCTAGAAATTCCATGCAAATGCATGTTTTTTCTCGATAGTCCAAAACTAATATGGACTAAATATTTATCCGAATCATCAAATTTAGAACAAAATGGCATCGATTTGTAGTTGCATATTTTTGCATATTTTGACTTTAAATCATGGATGGTAACCGGAACGAATGCGGTTATCGTTAGAGTGACGATATTTTAGGTTATTTCGGTAACGGTATTTTAAGGGTAACGCTATTTCATTTATTTCGGTATCGGTATTTTAAGGATAACGGTATTTGAGTTATTTCGGTAACGGTATTTTAAAGATAACGATATTTGGGTTATTTCGGTAACGGTATTTTAAGGTTACGGCATTTCAGTTATATCGGTAACGGTATTTTAAGGGTAACGGTAGTCAGTTATTTCGATGCATCCCGTAATTTTTTTTACAAAAAACAAACGAGATTAAAAAAACAGAACCAATTTATCAACTTAATGTACAAAAAATACTCAGTAACCACGTGAAATTACCAAAAGCAGAAAATTAAAAATAACGGTAACGGTATTTTAGGGATACAAATTTTTCATTTGTTTCGGTAACGGTATTTTAAGAGTATTGATATTTCATTTATTTCGGTATCGGTATTTTAAGGATAACGGTATTTCAGTTATTTCGGTAACGGTATTTTAAGGATAACGGTATTCCGGGTATTTCGGTAACTGTATTTTAGGGGTAATGGTAGTCAGTTGAAAGGGTTTTGAATCGATAACGGTGTTTTAGCGATATTGCCTGCCAACCCTGCTTTAAATGTATATTTGGTGCCTTTTTAATGCATATTTTGTGCTTTTTAATGCATATTTGTGCATATTTTTCATTTTTAGGAGCATTTTTTATTTTGTAAAAAAATATAAAAAATTGATACGTTTTCATATTTTGATTCAATCAAAATAAACATTCTTAAAAACCTTATTGGCCTGTGGGAAATTTTCGAGTTCTGTATCTGTTTGCAAAATAACTAACTTTAATAAATTTATAAGTTTTAAATTGCATTAGTTTTGCAAAAATAATAGTTTTTAGTGCATATTTCTTATATTTTAAATGCATATTTTTCTTTTTTAGCCGCATATTTTAGGAGCATATTTTCCATTTTTAAGTGCATGAAATTCCTAGCCCTAGTTATGGCTCATTTTTAACAAAAATTTTACCTATCACCACGTGATAGGCAATACTAAATTACTAATTAAAATCGTGTTTGAAAGCCATTTCAGCAAAAAAAAAACCTTCCGAACCAAATGCAATTTCTAAAAATAATTTTTGTTCGGGGATTTTGTTTAATTTATATAACGAATTATTACAAAAATTATTGTAAACGACAAAAAGTGTATCCAAAAGTCCCTCCAAAAAGGTTTCGTAATTTTTACCCTAAATAACTTTTAATAAGCATCGTTTGAGTCTCATTTGTTTAAAACTTCGCAGAAATATTTTAATTAAACTAAAACCATATGGACCAAATTTCTTAATATTTTTTATGGCCTTTTTGACTAGGGCATGTAAAATTTGATATTTGCAAAAAAATAAAAAAATGTTAACCCTAATGTACATTGCTTTTTTAAACTTTGTAACAAATTTTTTTGATTTTTTTTTATTAAAAAGGTATTGTGCTTTTTTACGCTTTTTACGCTTTTTTGCAAAACATTAGCGCTTTTTACAATCCAAAAGTTGGCAACACTGCCAGGCAGCACTTATAGCATTAACCTAATCTAATCTCAGCTCATCCTATCTCATTTATCTCATCTCAATTTTTTGTTTTGTGGAAACACTCTTTTTTTGTGGAAACATTTTTTTTTTTGTGGAAACTTTTTTTTTTGTAAAATATTTTTTTTTTTGTGGAAAAAGTTTTTTTTTTTTTGGAAACACTTTTTTTTTAATAAAAGTAGGTATATGAATTAATATATGTCCATATATGATCATATACGGTCACATAACCTCAAATTACGGATCCGAGTATATATGGAATCGTATATGAACCCATATATTTGGTCATATATCATCATATATGACCATTTTCACCCGGGTTATTAATTTTTTGTGTGCGATGAAAAGTTCCAGTTTTTTACTTGCCCGATCAAAAAAACATTATATCTAGCATATGTAGTCATATCTCATTTGATATAGATCGACATTTAATCTTATCCAAGTTCATCTCAAAATTGGGTTATCCAGTAATATCCAATAACATCCCTCAAATATATTACAAGATTAAATTAGATCTATATATATCTCAAAATGGGAGATCCAATAATATCCAATAATATAAAATTGGGATCCTGATAGATCCCAAAATATCCCTTGGGATTAATTTCCATTCAATTATATACAAATTAGATCCGTATATATCTCAAAATTGGGAGATCCAATAATATCCAATAATTTAAAATTGAGATCCTGATAGATCCAAAAATATCCCATGGGATTAATTTCCATTCAATTATATACAAATGGATAGACTAATTTTGGCAGATCGAATTTGAGATCAAAATTTATAAATGGAATTATTTAAATTTTAATAAAATGGCACAAAAAATTAAAAAAAATATTTATTTCATAAAAAAAAGCCACCGGCAGGATTCGAACCCAGATTTCTGGAGCCACACACTGCTATACAAAATGACTGACTATATGAGACAACATTGTTCGTGTTACTGAGTTATATATAATTATATAAATTTATTTATATATATATATATATTAGAAAAAATAAATTAATAGCATTCTTGCAGAAAAACAAAATGAAAAATATTAAGTCTTTTTCACTCACGGAGTTTTATTGGCGAAGAAGATAAAAAATGTTTGCTGGAGGGTCTGGCCACGATTTATATGGGTGCAAAGTTTAAATACACTGCATGACAAAATCTTGACTTTTAAAAATGAATAGAGCTCTGACCATCAATTCTATATACTTCGGACATGCTGATTACAATGGCGTACTTTATTTTTCGATCTAAGGTACAGATTTTTCGCTAAATGTCTTTAAAGTTTGGCGGTTTTCCATTTAGTTTTTTTATATACAACAATTTTCAAATGCATTCAATATAAATTTTTTATGGTGAAAGGTAGGCACAGCCTCTGTATTCATATTTAGGCTTAAAATTTTATGCATAAAACTGGATATCAAAACCGCCAAATTTTAAAGACATTTAGCGAAAAATCTGTACCTTGGATCGAAAAATAAAGTACGCAATTGTAATCATCATGTCCGAAATATATGGAACTAATGGTATTATATAATATATGGCTTATATGCCACCATATGTGATCATTTATTATGTTATTATGATCATTTATAATTATATATGATAATAGATCTGTCATATCTCATTATGTATAGCATATATGGTTGATATCTAATCTTATACAAGACAATATAAAAAAATATATGGTTATATAAGGTACCACATACGAAACATATAATTATAAATGGCTATTTATGACAACATTCATATAGACATATTATAAGATAAACAAGATATTACTATATATGACTGTATATAAATTGTTTTGATCGGGTGAATATAAATTAAAATGAGTCATAAGTAGAAAGCACAACAAAAAATAAATAAAAGCCCAGATATAATATAAATATTGTACTGTCATATTTATCACACTTCTTCATTTATCATATCTACCACATGCTTTTGTTGTCTTCTGCTAATATTTTTTGTATCATATTCCATAGCCTCACTGCGAATAGTAAGTGAAGTATATTGTGATAAGTAAATGTTAAGAACCCTAACAAATAGAAATGAGATTCAACTTAAGTTTAGGGTTCTTATTGTTGACTATGTTTAACGGGAGTAAAGCGAAACAAATTCATATTCTGCATTGAAAAGAAAAAAAGAGTGGGACCACGGCTTCTAATTTTATCTGTTCCTTTTTTGACACATTGCTTAAGAATTTTGTAAACAAAATGTTTCTGAAATATGTTTAACAGGAGTCGAGGTAAAGCAATTTAAAATTTTGGCTGGTATGGTAAAATTTTGCAATTCATCTTAACATCGAAGAAATATTTTTTATTATTTTTTTTTTTTTTAAGTTTAGGTGTTTTCTTATCGACTAAGAAAGTTTCAGCGTGCTAATCGTCTTATTTTTGAAGGAAATGTACGTTGTAATGTGTATCGCAAATATTCAATAAAAATTCAAAGTGTTAGTAGCTCTTTACGTATACTCATACCCAAATATGGGCTGATTCTATCAACAATTAATAAGCTTTGTCCTTGCACCCATATGAGAAAGCCTACCAAATTTCAAAAGATTGGATTTTTTGCGGAACTTTTGTAGGGGAACTACACCTTTTGCAATTGTAATTCAGAAAATATCAATTGAAATTCAGAAAATATCAATTGAAATTCAGAATTTCCATTTGAAATTCAGAAAACATCAATTGAAATTCAGAATTTCCATTTGAAATTCAGAAAACATCAATTGAAATTCAGATTTTCCATTTGAAATTCAGAAAATATCAATTGAAATTAAGAAAATATCATTTGAAATTCAGAATATATCAATTATTATTCAGAAAACATCAATTGAAATTCAGAAAATATCAATTGAAATTCAGAAAATATCAATTGAAATTCAGAAATCGTCATTTGAAATTCAGAAAATATCAATTGAAATTCAGAATTTTCATTCGAAATTCAGAAACCATCAATTGAAATTCGGATTTTCCATTTGAAATTCAGAAAATATCATTTGAAATTTAGAAAATATCATTTGAAATTCAGAATATATCAATTATTATTCAGAAAACATCAATTGAAATTCAGAAAATATCAATTGAAATTCAGAAAATATCAATTGAAATTCAGAAATCGTCATTTGAAATTCAGAAAATATCAATTGAAATTCAGAAACCGTCATTTGAAATTCAGAAAATATCAATTGAAATTCAGAAAATATCATTTGAAATTCAGAAAATGTCAATTGAAATTCAGGAAATATCATTTGAAATTCAGAAAATATCATTTGAAATTCAGAAAATATCAATTGAAATTCAGAAAACATCAATTGAAATTCAGAAAATATCAATTGAAATTCAGAATTTCCATTTGAAATTCAGAAAACATCAATTGAAATTCAGAATTTCCATTTGAAATTCAGAAAACATCAATTGATATTCAGATTTTCCATTTGAAATTCAGAAAATATCATTTGAAATTTAGAAAATATCATTTGAAATTCAGAATATATCAATTATTATTCAGAAAACATCAATTGAAATTCAGAAAATATCAATTGAAATTCAGAAAATATCAATTGAAATTCAGAAATCGTTATTTGAAATTCAGAAAATATCAATTGAAATTCAGAAACCGTCATTTGAAATTCAGAAAATATCAATTGAAATTCAGAAAATATCATTTGAAATTCAGAAAATGTCAATTGAAATTCAGAAAATATCATTTGAAATTCAGAAAATATCATTTGAAATTCAGAAAATATCAATTGAAATTCAGAAAACATCAATTGAAATTCAGAAAATATCAATTGAAATTCAGAAATCGTCATTTGAAATTCAGAAAATATCAATAGAATTTCAATTGATATTTTCTGAATTTCAATTGATGTTTTCTGAATATCAATTGATATTTTCTGAATTTAAATTGACATTTTCTGAATTTCAAATGATATTTTCTGAATTTCAAATGATATTTTTTGAATTTCAATTGACATTTTCTGAATTTTAAATGATATTTTCTGAATTTCAATTGATATTTTCTGAATTTCAAATGACGGTTTCTGAATTTCAATTGATATTTTCTGAATTTCAAATGACGATTTCTGAATTTCAATTGATATTTTCTGAATTTCAATTGATATTTTCTGAATTTCAATTGATGTTTTCTGAATAATAATTGATATATTCTGAATTTCAAATGATATTTTCTAAATTTCAAATGATATTTTCTGAATTTCAATTGATATTTTCTGCATTTCAAATGGAAAATCTGAATTTCAATTGATGTTTTCTGAATTTCAAATGGAAATTCTGAATTTCAATTGATGTTTTCTGAATTTCAAATGGAAATTCTGAATTTCAATTGATATTTTCTGAATTTCAAATGGAAATTATGAATTTCAATTGATATTTTCTGAATTACAGTTGCAAAAGGTGTAGTCCTAAAAATCATGTAATCCAAAATCAATAGGCTTCTTCTTGGCCGATATAAGACGTGTTACCAAATTTAACCGAGATGTCTTAAAATGTTCGCACTGTAGTGTGCATGGGCAGACAGACACTGAGACAGATAGCCAGATAGATAAACAGACAGACAGAAAGACTGTCAGACAGTCAAGCAAACATATCGATAGAGAGAAATACACACAGTCAATCAGACAGCTGGTCAGAGAAACTGGCACAGAGAAGGACGGACAAACGGACATATAGACAGACACAAAAATAGACTGAATGACTGGCTGACAGATATACAGACAGACCGACATATAGACAAACAGCCATTAGATAGACAGACAGCCAAACCGATAGTTAGACAGAGAGGCAGAAATAGCCAAATAGATTAAAAAATATGATTCTGCAGGGATTTTAAATATATGGCAACGAACATTGAAAATATAATTAATTAAGAAGAAATAATAAGAAAACGTAATTAATTAAAGAAAAAAATATGTCATCTTATGTTTTTGAATTATTTATCTAATAACATTTTCCATTAGCCATACATGAAATACTAAACACATACTTGAGGATTTCCATACCAACTGCCCTCCATACCAACTGCCCTCCCAATGAAAAAGTATGTCAGATTAATGTCGGCCTTCTAATATTTATTGTCCTATATGATACGAACACAACATTAATTTTTAACTAAAGGGTGGTCCAACCAAAACGCACGATGTTAATTGTGAATAAAACTAAAGTTTTTCAGAGAATTATCTTAATATTTTTATTATGATAGAAAGATCCATGGCAATTATGTGTGAAACAAAATATCGGCCAAATGCTCGCCACGGCTTCGGTGGCATACCTCTATCCGATGGTCCATATTTTCAACGACTCTGAGATATAATTGAGGTTCAATGTCATTAATGTGCCGAATTATCTCATCCTTTAGCTCTTGAATTGTTCTTAGCTTATTGACGTGTATTCTCGTTTGCCCAAATGCGGAATTCTGCTTGTTAACGAATCCACAGAAGTGAAAAAGGACGTCGTCGCTGAAGATGATTTTCTTTGTAAAGTAACCATTCAGTTCTGTCTTTTCAACCAACCATTCGGCGTATTGTGCCTCTCCATGGTTGAATTTGTCAAACACTGAAACAAAGAAATGTCAATTTAAGTTGGACAAAAAGCTTGACGTTAAGGTGTGACTCACAATTAATATCGTGCATTATGGTTGGACCACACTTTACATTATTCATTAAATGGAATTTGAGAAGTGCTGTTAATTTCACTATGATAATAGAATTTTTAAAGGCTATTTGAAAAAACATCTAAACCTATAATTTATATAATAACCCACCAAAATCTTTCACTACCACTTTTTATAATGAAACTAAAATTTTGTACCCAATACTTATAATTCGGCATCAGTACTAGTTATTTTTGTTAAACGAAGTCTAACTTACGCGCGACTACTTATTTAATTACAAAAATAATGTGATATACATACCCAGCAAAATATTGGTAATAACACCTCATTACTATCTGCATTACCAAAAATGTGATATCATTACCTTTTACATTATTTTATAATATAAAATAATGACTTCTTAATAACGGCCTATTGTATTCATTGTTTCTAAATATAAAATAATGACTTACTCGTAATAGTTTAAATAAGTTCTTTTTACACAGTTAAATTTTATACGTTTTTATTTTTTTATATGTAAATATGATTTATGTTTAAATTTTTATGACGAGTCCTAAAATTACATACTACAGAAAACTTAAATTTTTCTGAATGTATTTCCTTAAGCTAATAGTATTTGCTTAACTCCTTATTTTTAAGAATGAAGTAAGCAGTCGGATAACCACTTATAATTCAACTTTTTGTAAGCATGTGTGTAACCACTTATTATTCAAAATCTCATAACTACTTATTTCTCATTTTTTCGTAAGCGAGCGGGTAAGCGTGACTACTTATAAAAACGACCACGCCAAACAAAAATAATGAGTTTAGACGCCAAAAAATAAGTTGTGCGGAGCTATGAATTTCTATTATATAACCACTTATTAGGTAATGAAAGATTTTGCTGGGTAGGTATTTACTTATTTTCTAATAACTTGTAACCATTTATTTTCTAACTGCTTAACCGCTGAATAACTACTTACTTTGGTAATTACTAATTTTTTATATTCTTGTAATACACCCAGCAAAATCTTTCATTACCAAATAAGTAGTTATATAATCGAAATTCATAGCTCCGCACAACTTATTTTTTGGCGTCTAAACTCATTATTTTTGTTTGGCGTGGTCGTTTTTATAAGTAGTCACGCTTACCCGCTCGCTTATGAAAAAATGAGTAATAAGTAGTTATAAGAGTTTGATTAATAAGTGCTTACAAAAAGTTGAATTATAAGTGGTTATCCGATTGCTTACTTGATTCTTAAAAATAAGGAGTTAAGCAAATACTATTAGCTTCAGGAAATACATTCAGAGAAATTAAAATTTTCTCTAGTGTGTAATTTTAGGACTCGTCATAAAAATTTAAACACAAAACAAATTTACATATAATAAATAAAAATGTATAAAATTGAACTTTGTAAAAAGTACTTATTTAAACTATTACGAGTAAGTCATTATTTTATACTTAGAAACAATGAACACAATAGGCCGTTATTAGGAAGTTATCATTTTATATTATAAAATAATGCAAAAGGTAATGATATATCATTTTTGGTAATGCAGATAGTAATGAGGTGTCATTACCAATATTTTACTGGGCAGCGATTAAACGGGTATACAAGTTTTGTGAGTTTTTTTGTGCAGCAAATATAAAATAATCAGTTTTGACACTGAATTATATACTACTGTATGCAAAGAGACACTAATTCTTCTGCTTATTGTTTAGATATTAGTATTAAGCAACCATTAATGAGATTTTTCTGCCGACCTCCCGAATCGAATATATTTCTGACCTTCTCCTAAATAGAAAACATTATGCAAAAGCAAAACTTTTTACTAATTTCATATGCATGCCCGTCTTTAACTATTCCCAGCAAAAAACAAAACAACTTTTAAATTGGTTACAATGAAGCGATAAGTGCTCTTTTTCTGTTTCGAAAGTATGTGCTTTAAAACAACTAATGTTGTTTTTTTCGAATTTATTAGAGATTCTATTTTTTATTTCTAAAAACACAAAATAGTTAATTTTATTAACGTCCCAATGTAGAAAATCATTACCAGATATGTGGTTATGTAACTACATACTTGGTATTGGTAACTAGTTACTTTTCTTATTACCTTTGTATGGCGATGTCGCGAAAAATAATGAGTTATGCTTACACACCAGCATACAAATAATCTAAAAATATGTCATTACCTATACACTCACAAAATAAATACAGTCACTTTTTGTTAGTTGTTTCTGAAGTTTTTCCGTTGAGTTGTTTTTAAAAATAATAACAGTTGTTCGTAGAAGAAAAATAATGTTTAACTCTTTTCACAAGTTATTTAAAATGTTAACTAAATGAAAATACGCATATTTCGTAACAGTCAAATTTTCTAGTCAATTTTTATTGTTTTAAATTAAAACTAAAAACATGAACCAAACAAAGGTATTTTGTAGTAAAAGTTGTTTGAAATAAAAAAACAACAATACAATTATTTGAATTGTTTTTATTTTAAATTTTTTAGTAAAATCAAATATAAATTTAGTTCTTCGTACCATTTTGCTTGTTATTTTTATAGTAAAAATAAATTAACTTTAAGTTGATTTTACGGTTTCTTATAGTCAATTATTGATAGTCAAAAACAAATAAAAAAATTGTCCAATTAAATGAAAATGTGAGTAGACCGGTTTTTAACTGAAATTTGTTCGTTTTAAATTGTATTTTTAGTTAATTTTACCTTCAAAATAATTTGTGTGTATGCTTACTAATACTACCAAAAAGAATGAGTCTAAAAATAGATTTTCAAAAAACAAGTTTTATAAAAAAAATAATTTTTTATTGTAAATTTTTTTTTAAATAATATTTTCTAGTGCGGGAATCGAACCTGGGACTCCAGGTTGCCAGTCAATAGGTCTACCCTCTGAGCTATATCGACATGTAATGTTTGATAGATGAAAAGGTAATTGACCTGTAGCACACAAGTCGGCTTACTCGCCAACATACAAAAAATCAAAAAATATGTGGTCACATATATCCTTACCAGTGTTGAAAAAATATTGAGTCTAAAAATAGATTTCAAAAAATTTTCCAAAAAATCTAGAAAATTACTTTCTATTTAAAATAATGATAAAAATAAGTCATTATCAGTAACTCATTATTATATGTTTTAAAATAATGCAGAAGGTAAGTGGGTGTCATTACTGGTAGTCCAAAAAATAATGATATGTCATTACCGTTTCTACACTGGGGTACTTTATTAATTTATGATTATTTACATATTTTTTAATTATTCGTACATATTTTAAGAAATACTTCAATTGCAGTTCCCATTGAAAACGGAAGGAAATAAAGAATTGGATCCCATTGAATCTCCTGGACTGTGACCCAAATATGAATTCTTCTTTTCACTAAGGAGTGTAAGTTTTTAAATCTGGAATTTTTGTAAGGAAAAGAACAACAAAAAATAAATAGTTATTTTTACTTTTATTATTTTGTCTGATAAATAAGAGTATTAAAAGTATATAAGAACAAAAAAATATCCATTTCATTTTGTGGTCCACTCCGATCTTAGCTTTTTTCCGAATGCCTTCCATTAAGTTTTTGACAGTGCTGTTTGTTATTGCTTTGGATGCAACTTTCCACTTTTTTCAAAATCGTTTTTGTCATTAGCAGTCTGTTTGGTCTTCTTTAAATTCGCTTTTATTAGAACACAATACCTTTCAATGGATCGATATTGTGGGACATTTGGTGGGTTCATGTCTTTTCCAACAAATTCAATATTATTAGCTCTGAGCAGATTTAAGGTCATTGAAGCATAGTGAGCTGGAGCCAAATCAGTCCAGAATAGAGTAGATCTACCGTGTTTTTTTATAAAAGTTATTAATCTTTTTTATCTTTCCCTGTACACTAGACCGTACCTCAACAAAAAAAGTTCGCCATACACCCTCCAATATGAAGTATTTTTGCAAGGCAATTTAAAAAAAAAATTTTTATTTTTTTTGGCCGAACGTAGTGGTCGCCTTTTTCAATTTTTCGTTATAGCTTCGGCATTTAAAATCGGATTTTGAAGTGTGATATATCGATTTTTTTGCCTCGAGGAGACGAGAGTTTTGCTTTAGAGGAAAAATCTAATGAAAAAAAATTTAAAAAGGCGACCCCTACGTTCGGCAACCAATATATACAAAAAATTCTACTGGGTTTATCGAAAAACTTCATTAGCAAAAGTTAAATGATTTTTTGCGAGCTTTAATTTTCTGATATTAGGGTTGTACATTTGGGTGGTAGCAACTGAGATCTGGTGGCTAACTACTAGAACAGGATACTTGAGGTCAATGGCCCTCGAGAGAAAAGCACTGGTCTCCTCGAGAGAAAAATATCGATGTATCATACTTTAAGATCCGACTGTAAATGCCAAAGATATAACGAAAAATATAAAATGGCAACCCCTATGTTCGGCAAAAAAAAAAAAATAAATTTTTTTTGAAACCTCCTTGCAAAAATACTTCATATTGGAGGGTGTACGGCGAACTTTTTTTTTTGCCTGTAAGGTGGTACGCTCTACTGTACACAACTCCATTAATTGTACCTGTTGTTATATATGAAGATGCCTTTTCGCCGCATTGGCAAATTTCATGCCAAACGAGATACTTCAAACCAAACTTTTCAATGCCGATAGATGTTTCAAAATAAGGTTTCAGGACTGAATCTAGCGTACTTCTTGCCATGTTTAAATATTTTGAAATAAAATGTACTGCTCGGTATGTATTTTCATTCCATTTGTAGATAATTAATTTTCGTTGTTCCAATTGATTCATAACACTGTGAGACAAATGGTAGGGGTTAGTGATCGGGAAGGGTTCAAACTACCGGGGAAAGTTATATCGGTAAAAAAGGAGTTATACGTGTCCCGGCGTTTCGCTGTATTTTATGAAGGTACTGAATATTTTCCTATAAATTTTTTCATTTTAGTTTTAATGATTTGGAACATAGCCTACCCAGCAGAAATTCGGAAGCGATAAAATTGAGTAAAAATGATTAGTGCTTCTTTTCTGCTTCGTTTACTGCTTCTGAGAATTTATAGCCTGCAGTAGTGTGTTAAAAAAGGCAATAGAGTTTTGTTTACCACATTTTATCGCTCTAACAAAGCTCGAAAGAATGAAAATGATAACCGAATTTACTAGCTAAAAGCTGTGATTTCATGCCATTATTTGGAGCTATGATAGAAGCGCATATCGAATATCGAAACAAGTGCTTTCATGCGAGCTATCTCGAACAAAAATCATGCCTTATATCACCAATAATGCAAGCGCTAAACTATTTTCTTTCCCTGACGAACCTGCTTCCAAGCAAGCAGTATTTTTTGCTGGGTAGTTTAAAAATTCCAAATTTGAAAAATTACACTCCTTAAATGCAAATATATAAAAGTTAACAATTAAAATGTATTGTTAAGGCTCTATGAAGTCGCTCGCGTGCTTTTGCACCGTTGCAATGTTAACATATTTTATCGTTTAAAACAGACCAGTCAAGAGGTTCGTTAACCCTTTGACGACCATAGGCAAGTATGCTTGCCCAAGGGTTTTTCGCACTTATAATTGCCCAGATAAAAGATAGAGTAAATATGTCAGAAGGTTATTTATAGAGGAGGGTTGGGGGAACAAAAACGTACAAGGAGATAAATCCCTACCTGATCCCCCTTTCCCCTTACGAGCGTTTGAAGTTGGTTAATTAGAATTCTTCATTTAAGGGGTAAAAAGCACAAATTTTGACAAGCGAAATGAAGGGCAAGCAAAGGGTCTATGATGTCAATTTTTTGTCTATAATTTAGTTGCAGATCACGAAAATAAAATAATAATAAAAATCGCTTCTTCCGGAACGGCAGGGTCAACAAATGGCAAATATTTTTGGCAAGCGAAATGAGGGCTAAGGAGGGGTTCTACGGAGCCAATTTTTCTGGTCGTAAATATTATTAGGTCAGAGATCATGAAAATTCCAAAAAAATTTAAATCGCTTCGGCAGAAAATGTATGGTCCTCATAGGGTTAACAGAGGTTGGTCCCTTACCAATGCTTATACACAAAAAGTTCTATAAATGTCACGTGCTTAAATGTCTATATGCTTTAATCAGGGGTATGGCATCACCAATAAAGTAAGTTATAAAAAAATCGTTATCACTAGATGGCACTTTGTAAAAAAAAAAATTGACAATTTTCTTTTTTTATTTAAATTTAAATAATAACAAACAACAAAAGAAAAAATAAAAACAAATATCTAAAATTTTATTATTTGAATATATCCCGCGTTTGTGTTTTCTTTATTTTGAGCACTTTTCAGTAGTTTTTGAATTTTTAAATATAGGCTCAGCTGATACTAAACTGATACTAAATAGTTGCTCAGGTAATACTAAATTTCAGCGCCCCTATCGGTAAGTAGTGTAAGTTTTGACTTCCTATCTCTGTAATTAATAGTCTCTGGCTTTAATTGCTATTACGCCTTAAAAGTCGTAAAATCAAACTAAATAAATAACACAGTACAACACTAAAAATACATCGGGCATGCGACATATCAATTCTGATAGATTTTAGGATGAGTATCACGAATGTGAACACCAAATTTTAAAATTGGCTCTAGTTTCTGAAATATTCGCAAATTTAACTTATAGCAAAAAGTCAGTTTTTTTGTTAAAATTTCTTATTTATTTATATACCTGACTAAACTACGTATAATTTTTAATATGGTTTAAAAGTATAGTCTTTGGGCTTTTAGAACCATACCAACTTATTTTGATTAAATGAAGGATCTAGGATATAACTGCAATTCAAATGAAAAATTCACTTACTTTCCTATTTTGCAAATCAAATAAAATCCCTTAATCGGATTTGCAAAGTCTTAACACTTGACGTAAATTCATATTCCACTAAATTGTTTTTGTCAAAAAAATCACAACTTTTGAATCAACATTTTCCAAAATTCAACCTGAAACACAAATTTTATCGCCAATTTATAAAAATGTATACTTTTGTTAAAGTCGGTTTCATTTAAAATTTTGGGTGGCAGTACGCTTTAACTTGGTTTATTTTTGGGCATTCTGATTAGTTAATTTATTTTCCACCAATCACAATACTTTAAAATATAAATATTTTTGTAGGGTTTTCGTACACAAAATGAAAAAACCGTATGTTTAACAATAAAACGGACTAAATTTAAAATGCTCGTTTATACACTCATAGAAATAAATCCGTAAAAATAGCAGAAAAAGTTACTAAAAATTAGTTAAAAATGATGCTGCAGAAAAAACTGCTAAAATTAGCAGATTTTTTTACTAAATACTAGTAAACTGAGAACAGCAAAATTAAAACTGCTAAATTTACAGAATTTTAGTTATATTTAGGCTAACTTTTAGTTAATTGAAAATAGCAAATTGTACTGTAAAATCTGCAGAAAATTTTGCTAAATATTTGTAGACTAAAAATAGCAAAAATAAACTGTTAAATCTACAAAATTTTTGCTATTTTTAAGCTAAATTTAGTTGAATGCAAATAGCAGTCTATTCTGCTAAAATCAGCAGAAATATTTGCTAAAAAATTGTAAACTGCTGTTTTCAAAAGGCTCGATTTTTATTTGCATTTAAACAAAATCGAAAAAAAAACTTCGAAAATTTTAAATTTTTTGGTGATTTTTTAGGCTACAATTATTAAGCAAAATTTTTGCTGATTTTAGCAGGTTAATTTGCTAATCTCCATTTACAAAAATTTAGCTCATATATAACTAAAATTCTGTATATTTAACAGTTTTAGTTTTGCTGTTCCTATATTACTAATATATAGCAAAAATAATCTGCTAATTTAGCAGTTTTTTTCTGCAGCATCATTTTTAACTAATTTTTAGTAGTTTTTACTAAATTTTTTACGGACTTTTTTCTATTAGTGTAGTACTTTTTTGAATATGCATATTTTAAAATCGTTATTTTTTTGGGAATTTGAATTGAATTATCTAAAACTTTGTTGAAATTGATTAGAAAATATGTGTATTACATATTTCAATGGTTTTATCTAAGTATTTTAATTTCAGATTCGTCACAGATTCCTTAATTTTTAGATATTAAAAAAATCGATATTTTTCAGCTATAGCCAATTTTTACTTAAAATTAAAATATAAAGTGTGAAATTTTTTTGATAAATTAAGTAACATGAGATGTTTAGTAATGGTATAAATTAAAAAATTGGATATTCCTTTCATCGTAAATTAATTATTAACGAAATCGTGAAAAAAGAGAAATTTAAACTTCAAATGCATATGTAGAGAATATTACCGCAGCTGTCAAAACGTGCGATATATCAAATTAAAGGGCATGTTTCATCCTACTAAAATTTTGCAAAGAATAGCGTTCATACTTTTAATTTTGTATTTTTTTGCAAAAAGTTTATTACAAAATTGAATTTTTCTGCAAATAAGGTTTTGCAAATATTTCTTAAACTATAGCTAACTTTAAAATTCTAGTGCCATATTCGTGATCTGCGTCCCAAAGTGTATTAGAAATGATGTGTCGCAATCCCAATGCATAAAATTTTTCTTATTTTGTTGTACTGTGTAATTATATAGTGACAAAAAATATATTATTTCTTCAACTCAAAAATAGATTTAAAAAAATAACTGCCGTCAAGTTTAAAATGTCCATTAAAGTTCCAAATTTTAATTAAAGTTAAAATTTTGCTAACTGAACTTCTTCAACATAAGAATTTAACTAATCACGATTGCAAATTATAGCATTGGAACTTAAGGTTCAATTAGACGTGCCATAACCGTAACCATATAAAACAGCTGTTCAAACCAATCTTATGGGCTACAATCTATTCAATTATTGGTGACTTACCATAACGCCATAGCCATAACCGTTGATATCAATTGAATTTTGGTTTTCTGCCATAACCACAGTAAACAGCTGATTGTTGTTCTCATTATTCTTTCATATTTCTATTGTGTTTTTATTTTTAATGGACGATGCATGATATTTTTTTAGTTTATAATTATTTCAATATTTTTGTAGACAATGGATGATGAAAAACTTATTGAATCTGTGAGAAACTGCCCGTGCCTTTACGACAAAACCCATTATGGTTATGGAACCACTAATCGATAGCAGAAATATGGTTATCGCAATGGTTACGGCTATGGCGTCTAATTGAACCTTTAATACATCGTTTAATGAAAACGTTGATTTTAAGCTAACGATAGTTGACTTGCTAAATTCAAATGACGACATGGTATTCGCCTTCGAAATATGTCTGGGGAAAAACTATCCTCCAATGGTTCGCGGATTCTTTAATGAATTTATAGCTAATGATGACCTTATTACTGTAGGGTTGTAAAATGTCGATGCTTTTCTTTACTTTATTTGTTAAAATAAAAAAAAATATATGAAACGAGTAAAAAGGCTACAATACCCTACACCAGTCTGGTTAAAAGCCAACTAATGTTTGGATCCGAAATTGGAATGGGTTAAAATGGGGCTTGTGTCAAAATTTTATATAAAATATCTTCAGCGCACCAAATTTCATTAAAATATCTTAATATTTGCGACCTGCAGTTTGTAACCAAGCCAATTTTGGGGGGACCCTTATATGGGCACTAGGTCTAAACATGGACCGATGTTCACCAAAATCAATAGGCTTCGTCCCTGGGCCAACATAGGTCTGTGTAACAAATTTCATGAAAATATCTTAATTTTTGCGACCTGCAGCGTATAAACAATATAATTTTGGGGGGACCCTTATATGGGCACTAGGGCTAAACATTGACCGGTGTTAAGCAAAATCAATAGGCTTCATCCTTGGATTGACGTAGGTCGGTGTACCAAATTCCATCAAAATATCTTAATATTTGCGACCTGCAGCGTATAAACAGTATAATTTTGGTAGGACCCTTATATGGGCACTAGGTCTCAACATGGACCAATGTTCACCAAAATCAATAGGCTACGTTATTGGGCCAATATAGGTCTGTGTACCAAATTTCATCACAATATCTTAATATTTACGACCTGCAGCGTGTAAACAGTATAATTTTGGTAGGACCCTTATATGGGCACTAGGTCTAAACATGGACCGATGTTCACCAAAATCAACAGGCTTCGTCCTTGGGCCAAAATAGGTCTGTGTACCAAATTTCATCAAAATATCTTACTATTTGCGACCTGCAGCGTATAAACAGTATAATTTTGGTAGGACCCTTATATGGGCACTAGGTCTAAACATGGACCGATGTTCACCAAAATCAATAGGCATCGTCCTTGGGCCGGCATAAGTCGGTGTACCAAGTTTCATCAAAATGTCTTAATATTTGCGACTTGTAGGGTGCGCACACAAATGCATGGACAGACAGACAGACGGACGGACGGATCGTTAAATCGAAATAAAAAAAAATTCTGAGCCGATCGGTATACTATAAGGTGGGTCTAGGACCAATATTTTTTGGTGTTACAAATATCATCACAAACTTATAATACCCTGACCACATAGTGGTGTAGGGTATACAAATAGTTTCCTAGTACCTACGCTTTAATATTCTGAAAATTCCTTGAGTAATGTTTTTTAAAAAATTAAGCAGAGGCTTACATATAACTTTTATCCCAGCTTTTTTTTTTTTTTTTTTTTTTTTTTAAATGCTTCTTTATTTACAATCTGTCCGAGGACAATAAGCAAATTTGCTAACTATATATTAACATGTGCTATGTAATTCCATTGAATTACATAACCTTATACAATAAACTATCAGTCATTTTATAATTTTTCTATAATATATATACATATTTACAATTTTAAATAAAATAAATGGTTATAGGGTGAAATATATGTACACAAAAGCGATAATATTAATGTAATAGATATATATAAATGCTTATGCATTATAATTTGAAAATCTTATAACATGTTTATAGAATGAATTTTGTATGAAAAATTTGTTTTATAAACCATTTAGAAATTTAAAAAGTGATTGTGCATATGACCCATAATATATATGTATATTTATCTTTCATAATAACAAAATTAGTTTATGAACGGCAAGTCCAGTATATGAGTTCGTTTTAAACGCCTTGTTTCATTACTGTCATCAAGGAGCGATATAGACAAAGGGTTAGTATGATCACTCAGTCTCTGCAGATATTTTTCACTATATGCTTGAATTTCTTGCTTTACCGTTGACATCTTCAAATCAAGACGGATATGTTTATTGGTTATAAACCAGGGTGCATTCGTAATTAACCTAAGTGTTTTGGATTGGAACCTTTCAAAGATATCTGTATTGGATTTGCTTGCAGTACCCCATATTTGTATACCATAGGTCCAAACCGGTTTTAGTATAGCTTTGTAGATGCGCAATTTGTTATTTAAATTGAGTTGGGATCTTGGTCCTAGTAACCAATAAAGTTTCTTGCATTTTAATTTTAGATGTTCATGCCTTGCTTTGATGTGCGGTTTCCATGTAAGACGCCTATCTATTGTCATTCCCAAATATTTGACTGTTTCTCTTCTAGGTATTTCATCTTGATAAATGGTAACAGCAGGGCAGTCTTTTCGTCTTAACGTAAATGTAGTATGGGTTGATTTTTCTGAATTCACTTTAATATTCCATTTTAAGAACCATTTTTCTAACAAATTGAGTGCATTTTGAACAAATAAAGATGCTTCGGTTTCTGAGTCACTGGTAGCAATAATAGCCGTATCGTCGGCATAAGTTGCTACCATAGTATTCGGGGTTGTTGGCATATCAGCTGTATATATTGTGTATAATACTGGACCGAGTACGCTACCCTGTGGAATTCCAGCATTGATTTGGAAGATATTTGACCTTTCATCTCTACTTTTGACGTAGAAATGTCGACTAGCTAGATAATTTTTGAAAAATAAAAAGTACGGTGCAGGTAACGTTTTTTTGATTTTGTATAGTAAACCTTGATGCCATACTCTATCAAAGGCTTGCTGTACGTCCAGAAAAACCCCAGAACAATAATGTTTTTTCTCAAGACATTCTGTTATAACACTCACGAGACGATGACACTGCTCTGGCGTTCCATGTTTGTGCCTAAAACCAAACTGGTGGTCTGGAATTATATTGTATACATCTAGTAATGGTTGTAGTCTCTTTAGAAATAGTTTTTCAAATATTTTGGAAAATGTTGCCAGTAGACTTATCGGCCTATATGACGACAACTGCTTTTCAGGTTTGTTTGGTTTTGGGATCATTATAATTTCGGCGCATTTCCACTGTGATGGAAAATGATTAAGTCTTAATATTGAGTTGTATATAAGAGTTAAAAATATTATGCTTTTTCTAGTAAGATTTTTAACTACATTTCCGCTTATCAAGTCATAACCGGGAGACTTTTTGGCGTTCAATAATTTAATTTCAGTTTCGACTTCATTAGGTGTAATATGTCTTATAGGAAAGTCCATTTGACACGGTGATTCCAAAAAATTACAAATTTCTTCCTGATCAGCAATAGTGTTAAGTTCTAAAGGTTGAAATATATTCTCTAAATGTTTAGCAAATGCTTCAGATAAATCATTGTCCGAACGACACCAAGATCCGTCCGTATTTTTGACACAAATGTTGCGCCTAGTTGGCCTTTTTAAAAATTTAGTTGCTTTCCACAAAAGATGCTCATCGTACTTAGAGTTGTTTATTTCATCAGCTTTTAGGATGTAGATTATCTTTAAACTTAGTTTAATGCAGTTTATAACTGGAATACTGCTTCTAAAATCTATTTTATTTTCTTTCAATGAAGACATAAATTCTAAACGAGAAAAAGTTGTTCGGTCAAATTTTTGTTAATAAACTTGAAATGGCTGATATAATTCGTTTTCGGTTTAACTAAACCAAGTTTAATTGACATCACAAAAACTCAGTATTAGTGTATTAATCTTATTTAATTCAATATCGTATCTTTTTTTGAATTTAAAGACTGAAGTAAACATATTACAAACTTATTTAACCCTAGAACACTAATGTTAGTCGATTCGCACAGCTTTTTTCTCGTTTTACCGATCGGTCTCAATTCTCTTGTAATCTCAGTCATCGGTGTTCCCTTGTTGTGAACGTCCACATTGTTGCAGTAAGTATTGCTATTTTTGAGTTACTTAGCAAAATGTTTGTCGATTCGACTAATGGCTAGTGTTATTATTCCTTATTTATTTATTATTTTCAGCAATTGATCTCAAGAGTATTTGTTATTACACTCAAAATAGTTTGTAGTTTAAATTAACTGAAAATGTAATTTAAAATAAATGAAAAATCACTTGAAAACCGGTCTACTGACTTTTCATTTAAATCAAAAGAACTTTTCATTTATTTTTAAATGTTAATAAATAAACTACAAAATCCTTAAAAAAATAATGATTATTCATTTATTTCTTTTTTTTTTAATTTCAAAAAATTAACTACAAAATCCGTAAGAATAAACGATATTTAGTTTAATTCATTTTTTTAACTGACCTAGAAATCGAAAAGGAATTCTTATTTTTAACAAAACATTTTAAATGAAAATATTAACTGTAACAGAAAATCCGTATTTATATGTAATTTATTTTTTAAATAAACGACAAAAACAGTTGAAAAATATATTTCTTTGTATTTTACCTGAATAATCATTTAAAAATAAATTTACGGATAACTTTTTAAATAAACTACAGTCAGTTACTGTAATAATATTTTCAGTGTAATATAAATTTTAAAGTAACTGTTTTACAAAAAAATTAAATTGATTTACATTTAAAATAAAACCACCTGTCAACCTTGTAAAGATTTTTTGGTGGTTCAAATAGAGATATTTAAAAAATCGGTAATATATATATTAGAGCACCCATGAAATATATGGAATTTGCAAAAGTGCTTTTTTTCACCTCCCCACGCATTTGCCAGTAGATTGGGCGTAAAAAATAATATCCCCGCAAAAATTGCTCCTCTCGTATTAAAACAGGCCAGTCACCCGCGGCTTTTAGTCCTAAAAATGGACTAAAATTAATTCAAAGGTGCTTTGCGCTGTAACTCTGAAAGTAAAGGTTTTACAGAAAAATACATTCAACATAATTTGTAGTTTAAATTAACTGAAAATGTAATTTAAAATAAATGAAAAATCACTTGAAAACCGGTCTACCGACTTTTCATTTAAATCAAAAGAACTTTTCATTTATTTTTAAGTGTTAATAAATAAACTACAAAATCCTTAAAAAATAATGATTTTTCATTTATTTCATTTTTCTAAATTTTAAAAAATTAACTACAAAATCCGTAAGAATAAATGAAATTTAGTTAATATAATTTTTTTAACTGACCTAGAAATTGAAAAGAATTCTTTTTTTTAACAAAACATTTTAAATGAAAATATTAACTGTAACAGAAAATCCGTATTTATATGTAATTTATTTTTTAAATAAACGACAAAAACCGTTTAAAAAATATATTTCTTTGTATTTTAACTGAATAATCATTTAAAAATAAATGTACGGATAACTTTTTAAATAAACTACAGTCAGTTACTGTAATAATATTTTCAGTGTACTATATAAGCATATCTTCAGGCAATAATATGCCTAGCATTTTTCTCGTACACATTTTTGATATATCGATGACCGGCCATGGTGATATTGCCTCTAGATATGTTTATAAAGTATTTTTCTGTAAAACCTTTACTTTAAGAGTTATACGCAAATAAACTTTGAAGTAATTTTAGTCCATTTTTAGGGCTAAAAGCCGTCTGGCCTGTTTTAATCCGAGAGGATAAATTTTCGCGGGGATATTATTCTTTACACCCAATCTATCGGAAAGTGCGTGGGGAGGTGAGAAAATATCACTTTTTCACATATGGGTGCTCTATTGAGCGCTTCAGATTGGCACGAAATTAACTCTTAAACATATTTTAAGTTCTGACTTATTTCTGACATTGAACCTCAATTTTAAACTTTGATGTCTTCAGATACTCATAGTATAATTTTATGACAAATATTTATGCGCAACATTTTATCCCTCTAACTCTTCAACTTACGGGTCGTTTGTGGCCCTTTGAAAAGGGTCAAAAAGAGGTTAAAATATTCCACAAAAATATTTGTCATGAAATTCTGTTATAAGTCTCTGAGTACATCAAGGTTGAAGATTTAAGTTCAGTGCCAGAAATAAGTCAAAACTTAAAATGTGTTTAAGGGTTAATTTCGTACTTATACACAATTGCCCCTCAAATGCCCACAAACCTAAATTTTAGTAGGAAACCATGTGACTCTTCTATTTCATGTAAAGCACTATGTTGAACATTTTTGTGGAACATTTTAACCCTCTAACTCTTCAGCTTACGGGTCTTTTAGTCCCTTTTAAAAACGGGGCCAAAAAAGTCCCTTTAATTGAAGAGTTAGAGGGTTAAATAGTTCCACAAAGCTGTACCACGTAGTGTTTTACATAAGTTCGCTGAACACATCCTATACCCAAAATGGAAGATTTACATGGCTTCCTAGTGCACATATGTACAAAATCTATAACTCGTCAGTTTTCAGGCTTTCTGTCATGGAATGGACGAAATATTTAAAAAAAGCTTATTTTGCTTTTAATTTATGCTAAATTTCTTATTATATGATGAAGAGTATACGTATTTACAAGTCTCGAAAATTAAATGAGAGACATTCAAAGTTTAGTTTTGACAAAAAATTTTATGTTTACCGCTTAAAACACCACTAACGGTCATGGGAGAGTTAAAAGTTTGTATAAAGAAAATGTTTGCCTTTTCATTGTGTAAACAATAGCTATGTAACTTGTTCACCAGAAACTTCTAGTTTAAGAGTTATAGATGGATAAATCCATGAACCTTTTTTAGGGTAATTTTGAAGACATAAATGTAAACGGCCTGGCCGGTATACATCGCAGAAACCCAATCCGAAAATGGGCGGGGAACTGCAAAAATAACACTTTTTCACATATGGATGCTCTAATATATATGTTAGTCGATTCGACTAATGATTAGCGTTAACGTGTAAAAAATAAGATTAAAACGGTTGAACAAAAATTAAAAAAATTCTGGTTTTGTCTGATTTTGACTGAATCGAATTGATTCATATGCAAAAGAATTGTTTCCTTAATATTGCTCTACAGATAGTAATAAATTGAAGCTTTTGTTACACAATAGCCCGAGTAAAAAAGTTTTGATATAATCATATATTATTTTATGTAATTACATATAGTAACTTATAGTTAGATATGGCCACATATGCTTTTAAATTGAAGCATATAGACTTTTATATAGTCATATATTAAATATTTTTCCCTCAAAGGTTTTAATATTGAGACATATGTGATTTTATATTATTACATACATATAAGTGTATGTGCTGTATATAAGTACACAAAGTAATATATAAAAGATATAATTACATATACGTTTATATATAATTTAGTATGACACTATACATAATAATATAAAACTATATATGGAGCCATTTAAGAAATATTATATAATTGGTGTTATATATGATTATATATTGACGCATATGAACCCATATATAACTTATTATGGTTTCATATCTACAATATTTCATGATTTCTTTTATATATAACGATATAACGTTCTTTATAAAATCATCTATAATTATATATCATCCCACATTAGCAATTTTTTCAAAGTGATTTTATATAAAAATATATGTATAAGGTCCTTTTAAAACCGTATTGTATTAAATGTGGTTCCATATTAAAAATGATTTTGAACTAGTTTTAGATTTTGTAATTACTAGGGATTGGCGCGCGATACGATCGTGAGTGAAGTTATTCACAAGTGATCGTGAGTAATAATTACTATACCAAAGTAATTCGCCTGTGAGCGTGAGAATATATAATTCGTACGTGAGCGTGAGTAAGAATATATAGCCCGTGCATGATTCGTGTGTGAGTTTATTTTTTGCATCATATGTTTTTAATAATTTTTACTTTTTTCCGTGAGAATTTTGTGATTGTGAGTAAGTTTTTAATATACTCATGTCTGCGTGAGTAAGACACGAAATGCTCGTGCGTGAGTAATTTGCTTTTGTTTAGGAGCGTGAGTCAAAATGGCTAACGCGCCCATAAAATTAACAATACCGAATCTTTAATATGGAATTCTCTATACTATAACGCACACTTGACTGATCTCTTATATCTTGGTTGTATATCACAATCCTATTAAGTTAAAAATTTCAGTGTTGTTATTTAAAATTATTTTAAAATTACTAAAAACAAAGAAAAATTTGTTCATGTTTAATGCACTGTCATGGTAAATCTGGATAAAAGTAATGGAAGATTTATCGAAATTATTGAATATCCAGTAGACCTGGGAGTTAATCATTACATTTTGTAATTAATTACACATTCATTTACACAATTACATGTAATTGTAATAGAAAAAACTCAATTACAATTACAAATTATTTGTAATTGTAATTCAAAAAAGAACAATTACAAGTAATTTGCAATTTGAAAAATGTCAATTACATTTTTTGGGAAAATAAATAATGACAAAAAGCACAAGTTAGGGGTAATCCCAACATGACGTATTCTTTTTATACGCATCCATGCCTATGCAACCTATCCCAGTCAGATTTTTCTACAAAATTTTAACAAAAAACACTTTTTAATTCTAAATGTAATTGAAATTTGTAATTGAAATCACTTTCAGTTACAATTACTAGTAATTTGTAATTGAAAATTTTCAATTACAATTACTTGTAATTTCAATTACAAATTACAAGTAATTGTAATTGAAATCCCTCAGGTCTGATCTCCAGATATTGTATATCTTTTTTTATTTAAAAATATAATTTTGTATATTGTTAGATATGGTCATATATATTATGGTAAAAATATAGGGTTAATATTTAGGTATAATTGTATCAAACTATGTCCACTTTTATAACATTTTATATAATTTTATACAAAAAGATATAATTTTATGTAATTGGATGAGGACAAAATTCGGATACAATTGTATACAATTTGATACAATCCGATACAATATGATACAATAAGACGTTCTCATTTTTCGGATATAATTATAACTAATTACATAGAAGATTATATATAATTAAATATAACTTTATATGGCTCCATATCATATTTTTTTACTTGGGAGGTTCAGAAATGGGCTCTGTAAAGGCTAAAGATTAAAATAGCTTCTAAAACATGCTATCTCAGACATTATAAAAAGCACATTTAAATCACTTTTAAAAATGTATTATATTATATATAATAAAGAGTACTTCTAAATCACTCTAAAAATGCGAACAAAATGTACTCGTATTGATGTGATGAAAATGTTTACCTAAAAACCATTCTTTTATTAACATCATGTAATCACTTTTAAATTACTAACCAAATGCTTAAATTGAACTATTGACAACATGGGACATTACGTGTAAAATAAATAAGTGTTAGAGCTAAATTGTAACTACTTCACAATCAGTTGATGCTATTCGGAGTACTTTTAAAATAACTTTTTTGTAATGACTTTTTTTGCTGGGTTTTATTAATTTTATTATTTTATTTTGCAATAGATTTTTCTTTATTCAATCAACTTTTTGTACATACATCCATATTTATGATTCTTTATTTTATGTAAACGAAATAATAATTCAATTGATAACATATGCTTCAATTTCGAATATGGGAGCCTTGTTGTAAACATTTTAGGGTGGATTGTTTTCGAGTACTAGGTGGAATCTTGGCAGTACAATATTTACAGTTTTTCAATGTTAGCTGTATTTTGTCTCATGCCTATCAACGTTAAGTATTTAAAGAACAACGTTATACGTTAAACAATTGTAGTCTAAAAAATTTTAAACAGGTTCTGTTTATAATTGTTCCGTTTTAAACGAACATACTTCAGCAAAAGTTTTTAGGAAGTAAAGCGAATAAGTTACGTTAGATGTGAAAATGTATAAAGGTTGAATTTTTAACGTTGATAATTATCCGTGTTGAAAGTTAACATGCATACGAAAAGTAATGTGTTAGTTTTCGTCTTAAACGCGTTTTTATGCACTTTGAGTTTTTTTATGAGTTAACGGATATAGTTAAGTCGAAAACACAGCTGTTATAAACATACACTCAAAAAAAAAGTCAGTAAAGTCAGCAAAAAATGTTGCTGTGTCAGCAAATTTTTAGTCAGGAGCGGGCTTGCAAAAAAGTTGGTAATTTCAGCAAAAGGTTTGCTGAAAATCAGCGAGCTGATTTTTACCAAAAAAAATAGTAATCTTCAGCAAAAGTTTTGCTAACACTTAGTCGACTGCAAATGAAAAAAATCCTTGCTAAAATCACTAAAATTTTTGCTAAATATTAGTAGACTGAAAAAAACTCAAAAAACTTGTAGCCAAATTTTACTTTAATTAATTTATTTGCTGAAAATTTAAATATAGAATTAGAGTAGAGTTGTTTTTCTTTTTTTGTCATTTCCGTTTCCAGACAAGCTGCCACATCTACATCTTGTCTATTTGGTTTTCGTGCACGCTATGAATGCGGTTATCAGTACAATTTTTGTAGCAAAAACCCCTTGTGACGGACCGACGCAAAAGAACCAGCCATAGGACTGAAGTAAAAGAACCTGTCACAGGACAGAAGCAAAAGAACCTGTCACGGGACTGATACAAAAGGACCCAATATCTCCGCTAGGAACTGCAAAGCTGTAAAAATAATAAAAATACTTCTTTGGCATAGATCTATATTTTCACAAAGTTTGGCCGGAAAATTCCCTGCCCTTACAATTCAGGCATGTAAGGGTTAATCGATCAAAATAAAAATCCGAATAATTGTCCCATTTGCACCTATCTCGGGACAGGTACTCGCAGACTGGTACTCTTTTTACCAGTCACAGGATCGGTACTTTAAGACCAGTTCCGTTTTCACCAGTTACGGGACAGGGCACAGGTAGGTACTTTCAGACCGGTCCTGTTTTCCCTAGTCATGGGACAAGTCCATTCAGACCGGTCCTGTTTTCACCGGTCACGAGACGGGTCACAGGGCAGATTCCTTCAGACCGGTCCTGTTTTCACCGGTCACGGGACAGGTACTCTCTCCACAACTGATCCCTTTATTCCCATAGGGTATACCTAGAAAATGTACTGATTCTTTTTTATAATAAGAGGTTTAAGGCATTTTTCGTACTGAATGGAAAAATTTGGAGAAAGGATTTAAAATCAGCATGTCTAAGCTCAAAAAATATGCTTACCAAAATTTAAATTATCGCTAAAAGTGTATATTTCATGTAGGCATCATTACTTCATTCTATTCAATGTTAAATTAGCATTTTAAGAGTAAATAAAGATAAATTTATTTATTATATGAACGACTGGAAAGAAAGATTTTATTTCTATGAAATTTTAGGAAAACTCAAAGAATTTTGTTCGGAATAGTGAATTATGTGTAGTCATATATAATGCTTTAAAAAAAATTCAATTATAGATTACACACACTATATTTTGCCAAATTCGAGACCAATTAAGATATCAAAATCTAGTGTGGAAGGGATATAAAATATTAAAAATTTTTTTTTTTAATCAATAAATATTAATTTTAAGCTCGGGTATAGAACTTACTACCCCCTCCAAAAATATTTTACTTATTTTTTCCATAATCAGCTCATTAATACGCATCGCATGTATTATTTATTACTTCAATTATTTCTTATCGGGACACTCCTTATGTGTATGTAAAATATACATATATAAGACTGTAAGTGCAGGATGTTGTTGCCCTTATGTGTATTAAGTTTGTGTGCTGATGTGACTTTATAATTGAATCAACATGGATATGTATGTATGTAGTGTGCAAGTGTTATATTCTTGTGATAAAAACCAATAAAAGAACATCTGACGTTATTATATAAAAATATGAAAAAGTGAGTTAAGAACCAATTGAATATTATTTTATAAATAAAGTTAAATTTCAATATCAAAGAACACAAATATTCTTATAAATTTGCTCTTACATTTTACGGAAGATGATCAGGGCTCATATAAAATTGAATTGGTGATACAAATATTTTAAAAGGAAAATTGGATTGCAACATATTGATATTTGTATGTATATTAGGGTTATGACTCATTTTTAACAAAAATTTTACCTATCAGCACGTCATGGGCAATACTAAATTAATAATAAAAAACGTGTTTGGGGGTCATTTTGGCAAAAAAAAAGTGCAATTTCTAAAAATAATTTTTTGCTCGGCGATTTTGCTTAATTTACATAACGAATTATTACAAGACTTATTGAAAATGACAAAAAAATGTATCCAAAAGTCCCTCCAAAAAGGTTTCGTAATTTTTACCGTAAATAGCTTTAAATACGCATCGTTTGAGTCTCATTTGTTCAAAACTTCGGAGAAATATTTTACTTAAACTAAAAAAAATTGTGCGGGAACTTTTTTGACAGCGGCAAAAAAGTAGAATTGCGTTTCTTAATATTCTTTTATGGGTTTTTTGGCAAGGGCATGTAAAATTTGATATTTGCAAAAAAAAAAATCAAAAAGTCGTAACCCTAATGTATATTACACACACGCATACAAGGAATTATTTTGTAATATCTGACATATTTATTAAATACTAAGCAGCTTAGAAGATCGATACTTCGTTACCGGTAGTTTTATGTTAGGCAAAAATCGATAACAACATAGAATTGTCTAGAGCTAGAAGAAAAATGTAATAAATAAATGCTTGCTAATATAAGCAAATTTTCTGTAATTTTTGTTACTAATAGATATTATAAATATGTATAGATTTCTTTTTTAAAATAATTTATAGCGAAATTTTATTTAAAACATTTTACTAATACAAACTAACCCCCTAAAATCCAGGTTTGTGGGATATTTGAGTGCCAATCTGAATAAGTACGAAATTAACCATTAAATACATTTTAAGTTTTAACTTATTTCTGACGTTGAATTTCAATTTCATACTTTGATGTTTTCAGAGACTTATAGTAGAATTTCATGACAAATATTTTTGCGAAATATTTTAACCTTATTTCTCTTCAACTTTATTGTACCTTGTTAAAAAAGTGCCAAAAAGTCCCTTTACTTGAAGAGTTAGAGGGTTAGAATGTTCCACAAACATGTTTTTTGAAGTGTTTTACATAAGTTCGCTGAACACATTCTGTACCTAAAATGGAAGATTCACATGGTTTCCTATGCCGATTCACAAGGAGGGAAATTTTAACCTTTCAAAAAACATAGGGCCAGGCTTAAACTTTTAAAACGCCGATACACATATATTTTTTTTTTGTCCTCTTTGCCAGAAGTAGTTGTCAAAACTTTGTAATTTTTTTTTTGTATTGTTCGTCTCAATTGCAATGGTAATAATTTACAGATTTAAATTTTTTTGTTGGAAAATTTATTAAAAACAATTTTGCTCTGAATATTTGATTTTGTAATAATACAAATTGGAGTGCAAATAAAAGACATTTTGAGAACTTTTTCATAAGACTACATATTTAGCTATTATTTTAATTTTTACACTAAAAAATACAAAAATCGTTTTTTCGGACTTTCTATATTTTCACACATTTACTTAGAATATTGTTCTACCTCAAATCCAAATTCTAATATGATATTGTCATATTAGATTTCATTTGTTGTTTCAAAATATTTAGAATATTATTAATATTTAGAATGGCATAATTGGCTGCCGAACTTATTTTTTCAATAAAAAAATTTGAAGAAACTGGGTCGGTTATGGACGGTAAGACTCCTGTGAGTCAGCTTACTGGTCGGTTTCTTGAAAAGATTGCTGCTGTAAACGAGAGTGTCGCCGAAAACCCTAAAACATCAATTGGGCATCGTTCTCAACAACTTAAAATTTCATGAAGTACTATGCAGCGAATTTTGACAAAAGAATTCCACCTTCATGCGTACCAAATTCAGCTCACTCAGAAGCTCAAACCAGCAGACCATGGAAATTCACATGGAAATGCGCTTCATCGGAGAAGATGACTTTTTTTTAGAAAAATTGACACTGACTTCACTTTGCTACATTACCCATTTTAAGAATTGCCGGCGCTTTCCATGGTCTGCTGGTTTGAGCTTCTGAGTGAGCTGAATTTGGTACGCATGAAGGTGGAATTCTTTTGTCAAAATTCGCTGCATAGTACTTCATGAAATTTGAAGTTGTTGAGAACGATGCCCAATTGATGTTTTAGGGTTTTCGGCGACACTCTCGTTTACAGCCAATTATGCCATTCTAAATATTAATAATATTCTAAATATTTTGAAACAACAAATGAAATCTAATATGACAATATCATATTAGAATTTGGATTTGAGGTAGAACAATATTCTAAGTAAATGTGTGAAAATATAGAAAGTCCGAAAAAACGATTTTTGTATTTTTTAGTGTAAAAATTAAAATAATAGCTAAATATGTAGTCTTATACGTGAATACACAAAATTGTCGAATTTTGGGCTCAGAAAATCCTCATGAAATCCATGAGAAACAAATGCACCCACAACGTGCAACTGTCTGCTGCGGATTTTGGTCAGGCGGTGTGATTGGGCCTTGCTTTTTTGAAGATGAGGCCGAAATTGCAGTGAGTGTGAACAGCATTCGTTACAGAAATAATATAACGGAGTTCTTGTGGCCTGAACTGGACGGCATGGACCTGGACAACATGTGGTTTCAGCAAGACGGCGCCACCTGCCACGCCGCGCATGAAACAATCGATTTATTGCAGCAACGATTTCCAGAATAAATTTTCTCAAGAAATTCTGATGTCAACTGGCCACCAAGATTATGCGATGTAACGCCGTCTGATTTTTTTCTTTGGGATTTTGTGAAATATTGGATTTATGCGAATAAACCAGAAACAATTCCTGAACTCATATCCAAATTCTAATGCGTTAGAATTTCATGAAAAGAGTAATGGCCTGTCATCAGAGCCGTGGGGGTCATTTGACGGATGTTTTATTCCATATTTAATCAGAACATGTCTTCTTTTCAATTCAATAAAAAAATCACAACGATCTAAAAAAAAACACGTATTTATATTTTAAAATGAAAAGGTGCATTCTTACTGAGACACCCTATATTTATGTAACATTTTTTTAGTTTATTTTCAAGTTAGCTACACAGCAGACGCCTTAAATGTATGTTATTTTTTGCGACCCACCGTATGTAAGTAGGATTGCGTTTTTTATGTTTTTTGCGAAACTTTTTCGATTCGAAAAATACAGGAATGGAGTACAGGATCGCTGGATTCCATTTTGTTTCCTTTTTTAGTGTTTTAATATCAATGGTTCACCATTTACCATTTCGTTCCACTTGTTCAGTGCTACACTTTGACTTGTTCCCAAGACCATCCCAATTATTTTCCCAATTTTATTGCTTCAACTCCGCTCATTCCTCATTCTATTTCATTTCATCCTTCTTCCATTTCGTTCCTTTATCTATAATTTCAATTTCACGTATTAGTAATTTTTTTATTTTCGTTCTACTTGTCTGATGTTCCTATTACAGACACTCCCCGTTCCATTCCGTTTCCCAATTTTAAAGCGTGTTCGTTTACTTACTACAAGTTACTACTTTTACTACAGCTGGAAAATTCAATACAAAAAGTAAACAAAACTTTCCAATTGTAGCAAAAGTAGTAACAAATTTGAGTAAACGAACACACTCCCAGCAAAATCTTTCATTACCAAATAAGTGGTTATATAATAGAAATTCATAGCTCCGCACAACTTATTTTTTGGCGTCTAAACTCATTATTTTTGTTTGGCGTGGTCGTTTTTATAAGTAGTCACGCTTACCCGCTCGCTTACGAAAAAATGAGAAGTAAGTAGTTATGAGATTCTTAATAATAAGTGGTTACAAACATGCTTACAAAACGTTGAATTATAAGTGGTTATCCGACTGCTTACTTGATTCTTAAAAATAAGGAGTTACAGAAATACTATTAGCTTCAGGAAATACATTCAGAGAAATTAAAGTTTTTGCTAGAGTGTAATTTTAAAACTCGTCATAAAAATTTTAACACAAAACATATTTACATGTAACAAATATAAATGAATAAAATTTAACTTTGTAAAAAGTACACTCAAAATAGTTTGTAGTTTAAATTAACTGAAAATGTAATTTAAAATAAATGAAAAATCACTTAAAAACCGGTCTATTGACTTTTCATTTAAATCAAAAGAAATTTTCATTTATTTTTAAATGTTAATAAATAAACTACAAAATCCATAAAAAATAATGATTTTTCATTTATTTAGTTTTTTTAAATTTCAAAAAATTAACTACAAAATCCGTAAGAATAAATGATATTTGGTTTATTTGATTTTTTTAACTGACCTAGAAATCGAAAAGGAATTCTTTTTTTAACAAAACATTTTAAATGAAAATATTAACTGTAACAGAAAATCCGTATTTATATGTAATTTATTTTTTAAATAAACGACAAAAACGGTTAAAAAATATATTTCTTTGTATTTTAACTGAATAATCACTTAAAAATAAATGTACGGATAACTTTTTAAATAAACTACAGTCAGTTACTGTAATAATATTTTCAGTGTACTTATTTAAAATATTGCGAGTAAGTCATTATTTTATATTTAAAAGCAATGACTACAATAGGCCGTTTCTAGCAAGTCATTATTTTATATTACAAAATAATGCAAAAGGTAATGATATATCATTATTGGTAATGTAGACAGCAATGAGGTATCATTAGCAATATTTTGCTGGACTATTAGTATTTCAATTTAGTGCTGGTAAATTCGGTTACTTTTCATTACTCGATACTATTTACTCGATATTTTTAATTTGGATACTCGATACTTTTAAGCTAACTTTATTAGCTTTTTTTCTCAAAAAGTATGAACAAAATTCTGCGCTTTTTGATCTTTCTGAAATTGTTTTTATTTATAAAAAAAAAGCGTCTTAGAAAGTATAACTTTTGGTTTTAACGGTGGAGTCGCACTGATGAAGTAACTTACCTTTTTTCGAGTTTCTCGAGTTACTTGATTAATCCACCCAAAACTACTCGAGTAATTTGTTAATTGAAATTGGACATTTTTCATTCCTCGAATGATTTTAAAAATTTTCATTGATTAATCGAGTAACGATTAACCGATTGAATACCAGAATATGTGCATGAATATTAAGTTAGAATCATTAGAATCGGTTGTAGAATAGCGACTTTTCCTTTACAACCCCTTCTATACCCAGAAAACAGATTCGGAGCTGACAACCCCATTTGTTGCCAATCGAATGGTTCAGTTGCATAAAATGAATTTTTCGTTTGCGGATACCTACCCAGTCAGAAAAATACAAACGGGAAAGCGGTGGCAAAGCACTTTAACAGGTGGTACAAGTATTGGCAAAAAGTGCTTTCCCATTCCCAAAATGATAACATCATTAGACAAAAGGACCGGCTGTTCAAAAAGCGCCGGAAAAGCACTGGAGGAACAAAATTTTTAAACGTTGGCAAAACGCTGGCAAAACTAATAAATAGGTGGTCTGGAAATATATTTTCCAAAATAAAATTAAAAAAAAAATCATATGTATTTTTTTGACCCTGCCGTGATTTGAACCCAGGCCGTCAGATTGGCAGACGATTGCTCTACCCACTGAGCTAACGAGATATATAATATTTAATGGCTAAACACATAAATGAGTGCTAATAGCTGGACAACTACTGGCTGTGCCAAAATGCTAGTATGTACTGGCAAACAATTTTTAGTAACTAGTATGCCAGTGTTTGGAGGGCAAAAAGAAAGTTGGTCTTGAAGGAGCTTTCCCAGAAACGAAAAAATTAATTTAATGAAACAAAAAAAATTTTAAATTAAAACAAATCCAAAAAAAATTTTTTCCTTGCAACCGGATTTGAACTCGGAACCTTCCGACTACAAACATTTTTTAACGAAGCGTCAGCATTTTTATAAAATCATTGGTTTTCCAGTGAATTGATTTTTGTACGCCTGGTAGCATTGGCTAGGTAGCACTGGATAACCACTGGTTGCAAACCTTGGCATATCACTCTAAGCCAATTCTTTGCCAGTGGTTTTTTTTTATAAACCACCGAAATTTTTGTAAAAAAAATACTGGTAAAACGCTTTTCGCAAACGCTGGCAAAGCGTCCCAAATGAGTGTTCTGCCAGTCATTTATTTTTAATACCATGGTTACCCAGTGGTATGCCAGTGCTTGATTTTTTGTACCACTGGCGATTTCTGACTGGGTAATTGTATCCTAATTGTTGTACATTTTAAACAAAAAGCATTGGTGTTAGAATTGACAGTAGAAGGGCCTAAAAGAGAAAAGTAGCTATTCTACAACCGATTCTTTGGAAGAGAAAATTTTTATGGGTTATCTAATAACCTATCTGAATTTCATTCTGACCTAAGAAAATCACCAGGGGACAATTTTTAGAATTCCTAGAATTATTTCTTAGGTAAACTTTACGAAAATTTCTTGTGCTTGTCTAACAGCATGATCAAATATCATAATAGCAATGAAAACTTTACTTTGTCAACTTCCAAAACACTAGAAGGAGGGGGAGTAGATTGAAAATCAATTCTCAACAGAACTTCTTTCTACATTTATGTTTTTTATGTGTTCAATGCATACAATACGAGGTATTATATTACACAGTACAACACTAAAAATTCATCGGGCATGCGAAATACCATTTCTGATGGATTTTAGGATGAATATCACGAATGTGAACACCAAATTTCAAAATTAGCTCTAGTGTTTGAAATATTTGCAAATTTAACTTTTAGCAAAGAGATAGTGCGTTGATAAAATTTTTTATTTATTCATATACCTGACTAAACCATGGATAATTTTTAATACGGTTTAAAAATATAGACTTTTTGCTTTTAGAGACATATCAACTTATTTTGATTAGGTAAAGGATCTAGAATATAATTGCAATTAAAATAAAAACTTTTTGAAAACTATTTTGTAAATCTAGTAAAATCCCCTAATCGGATTTGCAAAATCTTTACATACGACGTAAATTCAAATTCCACTAAATTCTTTTTATCAAAAGAATCACAACTTCTGCATCAGAAACAGCTTTGCAGAAAATTCAATCTGAAATAAGTACACACTTTACATCTTTTTTATTTCAAATAAATTTTATATGAATTTACTATGGCAAAATGAGATAATGTACATTTTTAAACATGCATATTTTAAAATCTTTATTTTTTCGAAATTTGCACTTCAATTACCTAAATTGATTAGAAAATATTTAATTTATTATCTGAATGGTTTTATCTTGGTTTTATATTTTAAGATTTGTCACAGATTCCTTAAATTTTAGGTATTAAAAAAGTCAGTATTTTTCAGGTTTAGTCAATATTAACTTAAAATTAAAACAGAAAATGCGATTTTTTTTTTTTTGATAAAATAAGTAACATGAGATGTTTACTAAAGGTACAAATTCAAATATTAGATATTCCTTTCATCGCAGAATATTTATGAACGAAATCGAGAAAAAAGAGAAATTTCAATTTTAAATGCATATATAGGGAATATTATCGCAGCTGTCAAAGCGTGCAATATATCAAATAAAAGGGCATATTTGGTCATTTTAAAACGTTGCAAAAAATAGCGTTATTACTTTAAATTTTATATTCTTTTGCAAAAAGTTTATTAAAAATTTTAACTTTCCTACAAAAACGTTTTTGCAAATATTTCTTAAACTATAGCTAACTTGAAAATTTTATGACCATATTCGTGATCTGCGTCCCAAAGTCTATTAGAAAAGATGTGTCGCAATCCCGATGCATCAAATTTATCTTATTTTGTTGTACTGTTTTTTTGTTTAACTCATCGAACTTATTATACAACGCTACGGTTTTATATGGCTAACCTAGCCTTATATTTTTATAATGCAAAATATACAAAGTTTTGAATAAAATTTCTATATGTGACAGAGGCGACAAAAATATAAAAGTTTTTACAAAATATAATCTCAATCAATAATTTTTTTTTGTTTAAATTTTAGAAGGATTACTAAAATTTATTTTTATTTCTTTTTCAAATAAAATTATTAAAAATACAACAAAATTTGTATACTATTTACATAAACTTTTGTTTGATTAATCGATTATAATTTAAATTTTATTCGATTAATCGATTAAGAAAAAACCCGAATAATTATTTACACAACTAATCGGTAGAAATAAAATATTGATTAATTAAATACCTAGTGACAGAAGGAAACCGGTATATGTACCAAGGAATTCTGGGAAAAATTTGGATTTTCAAGCAATATTCAGATAAAATTATTATTAATAGTCTTAATTGTATGCAGTGTTTCACGAATAGAAAAAAGTCTGTAAAAATTTTAGTCACAACTACTAAAAATTTGTTAAAAATTATGTTGAAGGCAAAATTGCAGAAATTAGCTTTTAACGTGCTTTTTGCTAAATAATTGGTAGAATAATCCATATTATATGTTTTAAAATTTGGACTTTGGGGCAACTTGGAAAGCTATGCTGCATATAAAATTTTTGAAAATTGCGACTTTAACTTATAGGTCGCTATTAGGGTTTTTCTTTTCCCGGACTTTTTCATTTCCCGGGACAGCGGGATTTTTTTCTGAATTTCCCGGGATCACGGGAATTCCCGCTCATTCGAAAATAAATAAATCCTACATACATTGTATTGGAAAAACTCGATTTCTAATACAACACCGTCGAACAAAGTTAATTTTTTGGTTGTACCCATGAGAAAATCTACTTAATATATTCTGAAAGCAGGGCTAAATATAAAATATCCATGTCTTCCACTTTTTCTAGATCAATTCGTCTAACAGTTTAAATCGCGAATTAATATTGAGGTAATATATTTATATGGAAGGACGTCTTAATTAAAAAAAAAAAAACTTAGAAATAACTGAATATTAATTCGCGTTTTAAACGGTTAAACGAATTAATAAAGACAAAGTGGTATTTTATTTCCATTTCTTCTTTTAGGACATATTGGAATTGTTCATGGGTGCAAACTTGTGTCGGACCAGTTTTATAGTCAGAACCAAGATCGATTTTTTACTTAAACATTTCTTAAGTATGGAATCCAAAAATTTCTATTTCCAAATATTTCGTTTCTATGGAGATTTTCAGAAGAATTCGTCTAGAATTATTTTTTAAAAAAGTTTAAAAGGGAGTATTTTTCACACAAATTTTTAGGTAAATTGGCTTAAATCTTTTTATAAAAATAGAATATTAAATAATTTTTCAACTTTAATTGGTATTTTTTGATTAGAAATTTTTAAAAATAAATTCCTAGCCAGCAATTTCGGAGCGCTCATAAATAAAAAAGTATCTGATGCATTATTTTTAAAAAATACAATTAAAATAAAGGAGTAGCAATTGAAATTTAAATGAAATTATTTGAAGTAAAAGACACTCAAATTACTTATATCAACTGAAAATACGAAAATATTTTTAATTTTTTATGCACAGGCTTTTTGGAGATATTTGGAACTGAAATAATGATGTTGAAATGTTGCATATATTGCTTTACTTGAACAAAGATCATCGTTTTAAAGAAAAAAATTTTTTCTGAAGTACGATTATTTTTCGTGGTAACTAAACCAAATTCAGCTGACATTCAAAAACAATTTGGCCTAAATAATATTTTTTTTATATTGTACTAATTCAGTTTATTAAATTTTAAATCGTATTTTTTATTTTAAATATTTTCATTGAAATTGATTTCAAAAAAATTAATGCTTTAAATTTAAATAAAGCTTCCAAAATTGCAATATATACTAGCTAGAACTTCTATAAAAGAATAAAAAAAATCCCGGGAAATCCCGCATGAAATTCCCGGGATTGCGGGATTGGAAAAAGGGCGGGATTCCCGGGAATTCCCGGGACGGGATAAACCCTAGTCGCTATACATGAATTAATTTTTTTTTGTTGAAATATTTTCCGTTTAATTACTTCTTTAATATGACATAACATTTATCAAGGTCGATTTTACATCAATTGATTAAAACAATAAACAACTGTAAAAATTCACATAAAACGCGAGCAGTGGTTTGTCAATGTCAACTTTTGTGCATCAAATGTTAGTCCTAAATATGACTACAGGTTCTGCGCTCACATTTCACCACCGCAGATTTATATTAATTGCATTTGAAAAATGTATATAAAAAGCTAAATGAAAAACCGCTTAATTTTAAATTTTCGCGAAAAATTTGTACCTTAGATCGAAAAATTAAGTACGTCATTGCAATCAGCATGTCTGAGATATATGAAACTGATAGCTAGATCTCTATTAAATTGTTCTGTGTCCTGTTATTTGTCATTTCCAATTGTCTACAAGTTGGATAAAATAATAGTTACCCAGCAAAAAAAAGTGGTATTCATTCTTTGGTTATAACTGCTTTCATTGCTTCCTTAGTTTCAGTTAGTATGCTTTAAGTGCTTTTTGGAAGTTATTCAAAGGAACTTCCGAAAGTATTCATGCGTTCATGTTCCAATTGTAGTGATTTGGATATAAACCTATTATAATCTTAAAAAATCACCCTTTTAATTGCTTCTGAAGCATAAGTTTTTATATTTCTATAGTTTTTCAAACCATAGTACAAAATATTTTCTAATCATTCAAATCAAAAATTTTTATAGAAAACTGTTTTAATGAACTTTTATTTTTTATAAAATCTTTTTTTAATACTTTTGTGAAAACTTTTATGCGAGATCCATTTATACATACAATTTTTTCAGTTTGACAAGTTTCTTTGAAATTTCATTTTGTTTCAAATAATTCTCAAAACCTTTTGACAATTTATATTTAGTTTACATATCTTTTGCAACTGTAATTCAGAAAATATGAATTGAAATTAATTTTTTTTAATTAAAAAAATTAGAATGATATTCAGAATTTGCATTAGAAATTTCGAAAACGTCATTTGAAGTTCAGAAAAACAGCACTTGTAATTCGGGAAATATCAATTGATTTTCAGAATAAATCAATTGTAATTCAGAAATCATCAGTTAAAATTCAGAGAATATAAAAAATAAAATTCAAAAAATATAGTAGATTTTATATTTTTTGAATTTTATTTTTTATATTCTCTGAATTTTAACTGATGATTTCTGAATTTTAACAATTCATAATTTCTGAATTTGAAATGATAATTTTTTTTTACTTTTTTAAAATTCAAAACGAAAACATTTTTCTTCTTATTAATAAATCTCAAAATGAATATTTTTTAAGTTTATCTTCATTTCATATTCGTAAAAGCAAGTGTGTGAGAGTGTGAAATTCATCAACCGAGCTTATGTATTGAAGTACATTTGTTTGTTTATAATTTAACAATTTACTTCTTGAAAACCTTATAATTTATTTTATTATCTTTTGAAGTGTAATATCTTTTTTAACTATTTAATTTTTTAAATAAAAAACTAAAAATAACGAAAATAATTTTTTATTAAATCTGTGAGGGGGCAAAAATCGGTATCTTACTACAATGGAGTAACGTTTTTTATCATCAATGTGAAAGTGTTTCTATACACTAATGTAGAAGCATTTATTTGTACTAATAAAGAAGTACTTATACATCATTGCATAAAATTCGCTTTTTAAAAAATTATTTTAATGCATTCTTATGAATTAAATTTTCATAACAGCTTAAATACTACAAAATTTATGCATATTTTTCACGCATACTAGAGAATATCTAAACATAGCATCTGGATTGCTTCTTTAGAATAAAGAGCATGAGTAATGGTAAGTAGCTATATTTGAATGCTTCCGTCCTATGACACGCCAACGTTAAATTCATCGATGAAACCATTAGAAAAGAAGTGATGCCTTTGTCATAGTAGTGATGCTTTTATTGCTTCTTTGGCAGAACTATTTTTGCTGGGTATATTTTTATAAATTTGACGGTTATAATTTTACGGTTTTTATCATATTAGTACTTAGCAAAATAATCTGCTAATTTCAAAGCTGTTTTCCTAAACGCCATCTTTAACTAATTTATTTAGTAGCTTTTTCTGTTAAATAGTATGTAGGGTGTTCAAGTGAAGCGATTTATTACTTATACTTCACTGAATATATTGCACATTTAAATGTAATTCTCTATCCAAAATTTGATCCCCTTCCCGAAATATGATCCAAATCGTAGCGTGGTGGCCCTACCATATTTTTTAAATGGTTTGTATTAAGTTAAGTATGCAAAACAGCATTTTGTCGTTTTATAATAACCCAATGAGAAATCGCCAGTGGTACAAAAAGTCAAGCACTGGTTGCAAGCATAATTTTTTTTTTATTTTTTTTTTTTTTAATTTAAAAATGTTTTTGTTTTATAAATTAAGACCGACTTTTTTGCTCTCCCAACGCTGTCATATTAGTTCCAGAAAACTATTTGTCAGCATTTTAGCAAAGCCAGTAGTTGTCTAGCTGTTATCACTCATTTATGTGTTTAGCCACCAAGTATTATATGTCTCGTTAGCTCAGTGGGTGAGCAGTCGTCTTTCAATCTGTCGGCCTGGGTTTAAATCACGGCAGGACCAAAAAAAAATACATATGAACTTTTTGTATATTTTATTTTGGAAAATATATTTCCAGACCACCTATTTATTGGTTTTGTCAGCTTTTGGCCAACGTTCAAAAATGTTTTCTTCCAGTGCTTTTCCTGCGCTTTTTAAACAGCCGGTCCTTTTGTCTAATGATGTTATCATTTTCCGAATGGGAATGCACTTTTTGCCAGTACTTGTACTACATGCTAAAGTGCTTTGCCACCGCTTTCCCGTTTGTATTTTTCTGACTGGGAAGTTATAGTAAGCGATACTGAAGCTTAAAAAATCTACAATAATGTTAAATCTTTGATAAATATATGAATTTAATTAAAAAGAAAATAATTTGTTTTCTTTTTTTATTATCTGATAAATTTTTATCAGAGCTGTGACCATTGAAAACATTTTGAGTATTTCTGCCAAAAAAATATCGAATTTCTTTTCATTTGATTTATTACAGAAACAATTAGCTATATATATTTTTTTAAATCAAAAATGTTTAAATATAACTGAATAAACATGTTTTGAAGCGGTATGGTTTATAATATATGGTTCAAATCAAAAAATGTGATAAGTTTTTGGGCCAAATTTGTAAGAAGCAAAAAGTGTTAATATTTCGGTTTTTTCCTAATGGAATCAGTAAGTTTGGTCATTATAAACCTAATTGCAAAAAATCTCTTCTACAAGTTGTCGCAATAACTTTTTTTTGCACAATTTTAATATTTTTTTTGGTAACGGAGTTTACATTTCCACAAGCAAAAGATATAACAAAAAAAATTGGGTACGAATTTTCTTTAATTTATTAGTTTTTCGTGTTTGGGTTTTCAACATGCTTTTCAATAATATACAATTTTTGTTTATCAAATTGGCAGTTCCGCGAATAAAAATACAATTCATTCCGCGAAAAAAAAATTTTTTGTTGTTTTAATTTTGTATTTTTTGTTCTTTTAAATGCTTTTCAAAAATATAAAATTTTTTAAAATCCAGTAAGCGGTTGCGAAGTTACAAAATAATATATTAAAAGCATAACATTTCGCGATCAAAAACAAATTTAATTTGTCAAACTAATGTCAGTAATGGCCCGATATATCGATTTCAAACCAATGAAATGCAAAATCAATCGTTTTTCGCTCCAGCAGTTTAGAGTAAAAAAACTGATAACTTTTATTGATTTGACGCAAAATTATTAGTTAAATCATCCTTTGACGCATAAATATTAGTTGAATCACCTCTGTTTATGGTTATTTTAAAATATTTTAAACATTTATCTACATTTATTTGAATGAAATCTGATGCAAACAATTTTGGTTACGGAGTTTACAGTAACGGAGTTTACATTTGGTTACTTTTTTCGGTTTCTGCCAGAAACGCTTTGTCAGAATTTTCTTTCCGAAACAAAATCGTATAATGCCTACAAGGTAAATCCAGATATGTCGTTGTTTTTCTTACTCGTTAAATAGTTTGGTGTAAAAATTAGGAACGGAGTTTACAACATTTTTTCAAATCTTATTAAAGACATCCTTTTTCTTCTTGAGAATGTCACATACTACAGAAAAACTTCAAGTCTGTTATACTAGATGATTATTTACAGTCCAACGATCATTTGAGTACAAATAACATTATACTTTTCGCAATTTTATTAATAGATAACTCCAAAATTCTGGTGTATGCATTTTTATCAAAAATTATAACGAAAAATCGTTACAGAGTTGAAGTCGTGTTAGCATAGATATGCGAAAAAGTTTGTAAAATGTATTAATTTTTGGTAACTTTTCCTCTTCATACAAATTCTTACAGTTAGTGTTTAACTTCATTGGTTATTAAAATATAAGCTATTAGAGTTGAAAAACCTTATGAGTTACTGGTTAAGGTTACACTTACATTTGGCCTATAAAATTGCTCACAAATTTTATCTATTCACCAAAAATTGGTCAGATCGTTATAAATTTTGTAAAACAGGTGACAATGCGCTGATATATATCGAAATATATAACTCAAATGTAATCCATGCATTAGAAATTAGCTGGTTACATGGTTTTTATCACATTTTTTGATATCACCCATATATAGGTTATTCACAAGGGGTGTGCTATCTGTTGTATCGTTGTATCGTCCTAACAAAAAACAGAGTTGTTAAAATTTTTATTTGAGTTTAACAGCGATTTTCTGTTCTGTTTTTATCTGTTAGCGCACTCAAACATAGGACACTAAACATACGTAAAAATGTTGTATCGTGCTATTCTCAAATGTTGTATTTTTTCAATTTAATTTTTAACAAGTCTGTTTTTTGTTAGGACGATACAACGATACAACAAATAGCACACCCCTTGTGAAAAACCTTATAGTTTTTCGTATATTTTATATTTTATGAAGAAAGTGATATATATTAGTTGTTTGTTTTTCGAGCATTTCATTATTTTGTATTAGAAATAAGCAGCAAGATAGAGACAAAAGGAGCATGCTTTTGGATCAAAACCAACATTGCTTACACAGCTAGGTTTTTTTTTTTTTACTTGAGGGGGTTAAATACTATAACAACAGAATTTTAAGGGGCATATTTAAACCGTTGTCAAAAATTCAAATAATATTTTTACTATATTATTTTTTTATTTAAAACATATATTATTGCAGTATTTTTAAAAAAATATTAGTTTTAAATTTCTCCAACCAAAATTGCCAGGGTTACCACTTCATATTAGTCTTTTTTAAAAAAGGCAAAATCGGCTGCCACTGTACAGCCTTCATTAATTATTGGAAAATAAAAATGTAAAGCGATTCTTAATACCAGATAAATTCTGCAGTCCTTATCGTGGCCCGATTTTTATTTTTAAAAATTTGTTTAACAAAGTTGCCACACAAACTTGAAAATTCCAAAAAAAGGCAAGAAAAAACAATTTTGCTTGGGAATATAAAATTTATTTGACTGAAATTCAGAAAAAGGGCCACGATAAGGACTACAGTTTTTTGTTGACTATGAAAGAAAAAAACCTGATCGAAATCGGTTAACCCACCTTTGCTGTACAGTGGCAGCCGATTTTGAATTCATGGTTGCGAGAAAAACGCGTTTGAAGCCTAAAGTTAATTTTAAGCTAAGAAAACAGCAAAATTTCAAAAAATTGTAAATGAAGAAAAGTTATATCTACTAGCTTTCTACATATCCACCAAATTTGGGACGAATCGGTTAATGGGTATTTGATATATTAAACCTAATAATCTAAAAAACGATGGTAAATATATAATTATACATAATGCTACTCATATTATTTTGTAAAATTGCTATAATTTCGTACAGTTTTTAATTATTTCGTATTTTTCCCCATTTTTATATATATTGATTAATTTTATAACTTATATTAAGCCATCAGCACCTGCCCCATATATGGCGTGTCTCCAAAATCCATCAAGGAATCGTCATTTTCTCTTTCTTTGAAAACTACGTGCTCTGCTCTGTTATAATATATACGAATTCTAATAAAAATAAGTCAATAAAAATGCAAACAAAAAGTGTTACACACAAATTTACCACATAGAGTATTACTTTGGGACTAAAACATATTTTAGAAAAAAACATGTGAAAATTTAATTTCTTCGAATTTTTTATTCAAATTTTCTGAGCATATAGAGAAAATTATGCTCCATCCAAATTAAATATAAAAAAAATTCGAAAACAAAAATTTTCCTAGAGTCGATAACCCTCTTAAGGTAAAAAACGGAAGAAAATTATTCCGATATCTATGACTGAAATGAAAAAAATAAAAAAAACTATCTCAATTTTTCTTTTTTTTTTAAATAGAAAAAATTAATTTTATTTTTTTCTGATGAACACTGAATTTATTCTCTATTCCAAAAATACTAAAAAAATTCTATTCTCTATTCTATTCCCAAGTCACAGTTATGGATTTTATAAGTTGTCGAAGGGGGAATGAAATCATACATTACAGTTTGTATAACAGTGCGTATGATTTATATTTTGCACTAATTAATTAATAAATATATAATAAGTATACGTCATGTTATCGACAATTCATAGTTGCAATGTAATAAGTAGGAGTGTTCTTTACTACAACAAATTTTATTTTTAGAGATAGGAAGACTCCAGTTAACTACAAAAATCGTTTAAAAAATATATGATGCCCTAGATAACCACTAGAACAGGAAATTTTCATAATGAAAATTTATTGTCTTTTACTGGCAGCTTTTAATTCGATTTATCTGGCTTTAAATTGACTTTGCGGACATAACACCGTTTGCAAGAACGCAAAGGAAATATGTGGTTGCATAATGATAATATATTTTACTTATGATGTGGTTGCTTTAATTCTTTTATAGTTGAAATCTACACCCAGGAAAAAGATTGGTTGGAATTCGATCAAAACCATTAAAATGAATTTGCCAGGACGTTATTTTATTTGAAGTTGAATACTACACCCAAAATATTTTACTAGGTATTAAAAATAGGGAAAACGAACTAAAAAACAATCATTTTAAAAATTATTGATATCTCCAATCAATTTTAAAATTAGTATCAGTTTAGTAATTCTATGCAGTAGAAGCAGCCATTTATTTAGTGAATATACAAGAAAATTGGGGTTACCTATAACCCTTATTACAAAAATTTCAATATTCGAAAGTGGTAACTACAAATACGGGTATCCTAATTAAATATGACCTTAAAGTCGAGTTTCTGTAAAACCAACCGAATTGTGAATTGTACTGATAACACACAAAACTATTTATTGGTATTGGTAAACGAGTTTTTTACTGTATTTGTTTTCCAAGCAAAACATATAAATATAAAATTAGACTTCAAAATTAATAAGTGTTTGTGGTGTAGTCGGTAGAGAGTTGGCCTAGTACGCCGAATTCGGTGCTGATAACCCCATTTTAGGGTCTCGGGACCCTCCCTGGGCCTAGTTCATATCATGCGAGGGCATATAAGGGTACTCCAAACGAGTAAATGTTTTGTCCGTTTTGCTCTATCTCGTTTAGTTTTGCAGATGTGGGCCATTTTATAAAGTGGAAAATTTTTATTAACAATTTCCGAGTGTCCACGGCCCCGCCAAGGTCCATTTTTGAATAGAGATACCCCTTTCGCTGAGGTATTATATGGTTATGGGTAGTCGAAATTTTCATCAATCTCTCTTAGTTTCCGAGATATGGGATATTGTTTTTTTTAATTTTTGTTAAATTATTAATTTTGTCATTTAGGGTATGATAACAACATAACAACAACAGATAACAACATATAAATTTGACATTCATAACTATGGTTAAGCAATAAACTCAGTTTATTTTGTGATAAGTTAGCAGGTCTTAGTAGTGTTAATATTTCTTATCAGAGAAATATGTTTTGAATACTTTACAATTAGGAGTCAACTAAGTGTTTTGAAATTAAAGTTTTATAAAATTCTGAAAGTGGAGTTAATCAATGTGGCAAGTGAAGCATTCAAATATGACTTTTACAATATTTGTAAACTGGAGTTTGTGGAATACCATTGATGTTGAAGACCATGTGCATTGAGTTATCCCAACATGTACAAAAAATACCATTTATGATTTTGTTACTGAGTTAATCTTTTTTCTAATTTTGTTTTCTTACTTTCTTCTTTTTCTTGTTTCTAAAACTGCACTAATTTAAATCTGAAGAAAATGAATATAATTTACGATTTTTCCTTCTTATTAATCTCATCATACACTGCTTTTAATTTTTTTTATAATAAACACTATAGAAATTTTATTTTAAAACTTTTACAGTTTTCGTACTGATCACTTCCGGTCACTTTACTACAAAGTATGGAACGATTTTTATGGCTAGTTTAACATTTTCATACATTTGTTTTACTTTGGGTTGTCAGATATTAAATCGACGAAAAAAGTACATTGAGGAAAAAAAGGCAGTACAATTACTGAAAAATAAGTACACTTTTTTCATTAAAAATATCGTACATAAAAGTAACAATTTATTTAGAACTCATATCAAAATATGTCAATCACGTTTTATTAGAGATGTATTTCCATTTTATTATACCCTACACCACTATGTGGTCAGGGTATTATAAGTTTGTGCTGATGTTTGTAACACCGAAAAATATTGGTCCTAGACTCACCTTATAGTATACCGATCAGCTCAGAATTTTTTTTTATTTCGATTTAACGATGTCCGTCTGTCTGTCAGTCCATGCATTCTTGTGCGCACTCTACAGGTCGCAAATATTAAGATATTTTGATGAAACTTGGTGCACCGACCTACGTCGGCCCAAGGACGAAGCCTGTTGATTTTGGTTGAAATCGGTCCATGTTTAGACCTAGTGCCCATATAAGGGTCCTCCCAAAATTATATTGTTTATACGCTACAGGTCGTAAATATTAAGGTATTTTGATGAAATTTGGTACACAGACCTATGTTGGCCCAGTAACGTACCCTATTGATTTTGATGAACATCGGTCCATGTTTAGACCTAGTGCCCATATAAGGGTCCTACCAAAATTATACTGTTTATACGCTGCAGGTCGCAAATATTAAGATATATTGATGAAATTTGGTACACATACCTATATTGGCCCAATAACCCAGCCTATTGATTTTGGTGAACATCGGTCCATGTTTAGACCTAGTGCCCATATAAGTGTCCCACCAAAATTATATTGTTTATACGCTGCAGGTCGCAAATATTAAGATATTTTGATGAAATTTTGTACACAGACCTATGTTGGCCCAAGGATGAAGGCTATTTATTTTGGTTAACACCGGTCCATGTTTAGACCTAGTGCCCATATAAGGGTCCCCCAAAATTATATTGTTTATACGCTGCAGGTCACAAATATTAAGATATTTTGATGAAATTTAGTACACGGACCTATGTTGGCACAAGGACGAAGTCTATTGATTTTGGTGAACATCGGTCCATGTTTAGACCTAGTGCCCATATAAGGATCCCCCCAAAATTATATTGTTTATGCGCTGCAGGTCGCAAATATTAAGATATTTTGATGAAATTTGGTACACAGACCTATGTTGGCCCAAGGACGAAGCCTGTAAACATCGGCCCATGTTTAGACTTAGTGCCCATATAAGGGTCCCCCAGAATCGGCTTGGTTACAAACTGGAAGTCGCAAATATTAAGATATTTTAATGACATTTGGTGCGCTGACTCACATTATAGAAAATTTTGACACAAGCCCCCTTTTAACCCATTCGAATTTCAGATCCAAACATTAGTTGTCTTTTACCCAGACTGGTGTCGGGTATTGTATAGTCGGCATGACCGACTTTAACCTTTTTACTCGTTAATATTTAACTTCGTTCACAAATATCGCGGCTGTATTGATTTGCTGAACAGTTTATCCATATGATGATTTTTTTAATAGCCGAGAGTCTAATCAATATAAAATCGCAACTTTCAAAATTTTTCGATATATTACATATATCCTCATTAGAAACCCTGTTTTTAAAGCAATTCTCATTTCCGAAAATTTCTGCAAAATATTTAACTAACGAGTAAGTGTAGGCCCAGGTTAAGAGCGCAGAGGCTAGCGATTGTCGCTCTGAGAAAACTGGCACCCGAAATAACGACGAACAGCGGCAGCGACATAATTGAGTATGTTTTATATATAACAAGGTGACTTCATGCCACTCATATATCTCTTTGTATACTGCAAACATAATATACAATACTAAACGATGAACTAGCGAGCTACTAATAATGTTTTTTTAATAATTTAAAAATTTTATATTTTTTTGCAAAAAAATAGAAAAAAGTCAGAAGACCCCTGCTGTGCCTTACTGTGGCAAGGTACAGCGTCGAGCCACACGTGCAAGCATGTGCACTGACTGGGTTCTGGTGAAATTAGAAAAGGACACCGATTTTATTCAACGGAGAGCGCTACTGATCGACAATAAATAATTTATTTTGGCCAAAATTTAATTATATGGACAATAATAAAATGTGGTTCTTAAAAGATTGCGCTGCCATGATCGTGCAATTTCGCCCCAAAATATTTTTTTCTCGTAATATGCCAATAAGCCACAAAAGAAAGGTGCTCTCATGTCAAAATTTTTTTTTTTGGCAATGCTTTGGAAATTTCTAAAAATACCCTATATGAAACAGACCCAATTTTCTCATGTAAATATTCAGTTATAACCCAGCAAAAAAAGAGATGCCGAAGCAGTAGAAAAAGCACTCCAATTGGTGATCTAGATGTACTTCTTTTTAACATAACACTAATGATTTTAACATTAAGTTGTCATAGGAGAGAGGAGTACTCCCACTTCAACATTTTTTGAACGAGTGCAAAGGAATCTCTTTTTCACCAATTAAAAGTTAAAAAAAATTCTTCACAAAAAAAAATATATTTTTTTATTTTACAAAAGTTTTTTATTGCCGCCACCGGGTATCGAATATGCGACCTCACGATTGCTAGTCTAGCGCTCTACCGCTGAGCTTGAAAGTTGATTGGCATAAAAACACCACTTTGTTACTGCGAGATAATGTTCCTTATTCTCTTCAATAAAAGTACTTATTAACAAGTGTAAAAGGTGCACTCCAATTCAATATTATTTTCAGTACTATTTTTACAGGTGCATAAAAAGCAATTTCTCAGCATTTTTTTATATATACATATTTTTAAAAATTAAAAACTATTGAATTTAAACAAACTAATAATACATATTATAAAAAAAAAATTAATAGAATAAAACAAAATTAAAAAAAAATAATGGTCCCGGAATCGAACCCGAGACCCTCTGTTTGGAAATGCCAAATGATACCAAAATCACTTTTTACGATCACTTTTAGAGCAATTATTCTTTAGAAGCGATACTTAAGCGATTTTTTGGATGTCGTTCAGAAGTAATTCTAAAAAAGCTGTATAAGTATACTAACGGATACTTTGGAAGCAATGAAAGAAGTGATTTTTTGAAGTTGTTCAGAATAACTTCTAAAAAAGCAGTAAAAATACACTAACGGATGCTTGTGAAGCAGTGAAAGAAGTAGTTTGTAAAGCATTACTTCCATTTTTTTTGCTGGGAAGTCCTATATATGAGCAATTCCTAAAAAATTTAAATATTTGGGGTAAAAAAAAAGCGATTTTCATTTTGAGACACATTTGGTGTTTTGTAATAATAACTAATATTTAGAACTTTTCAAATTCGTTCGTGTGAATTACTTCATACAGGGGTCGTCAAAGCTATGGCGGTTTGCAGTGCATTTCTTAATATATTTGAAAAATTGTTTTATATGTGCCCTGTCCCAATTAATACTTATAAAAAATCGTTCAAACATCTAATAAAACTGCTAAAGTTAAGAAGATATAGGAACTTGAAATTTAGTTTTACCTTTCCCATGCAATTTTGTTAATATAAAAAAAAAACAAAGTACACCAAATTTTTACTTTTTGTTTAATTCGTTAAATCAAACTACTAATTTTAAATGTTCTGCACTTTACCCGAAGTTAATATCATAATTGGTTTACCCATAATAACTAATTTAATATCGGGTACTATTATTACGAAAGTGATGTTACAATATCGTCAAACCTTAAAAATTTTTTATGTGCTAACTGTTTTTGAATAAAGTATCATTAATGTTTTTATCTGGTATACATATTGTCTTATTATATATAGTTATGAGTAGCTGAGATGCAAAACTCGTTCGTTACACATTAAATAAATTTTGGAAAGAATCAAAAAACTTGCTGCGGCTCATTAAATTAACCAAATTAGTTGAATGCTTTTAATTCTTAAATGTTATGCCATTCATGATTACTAACTCAACAGTTGAAAAATCGAAAAATCTTCTCACAAAGCGCCAAAAGAGCCGTCAGAATCAATTCTCATCTGGTTTTTTTATTTTTGTAACGAACGAGTTGTGCATCTCAGCTACTCATATATATTAAATTAAAATCACCGAGTTTATAGCGTATCATTACTTTTGTTCAAAATTTATACACGGAATCTCATATCATGCATCGCCTTCATCCATTTAATGCACTTCACTTAAGTAAAAATACCTTCAGCTACCAAATCAATGCAAAAACAAATTTAATTTTTGCAATTCCATATTGTAACATGTGCGTCGATTTTGCTATGTGAAACCGAAAAATATTATGATCGCGCAATACACTGACCTATTAGATATAATAGTGTGTTTTTGAAGACTTTCAAGTTTTCTGTATTAGCTTGTGTCATGCTCCTCTCCTACTATATATCTGTTTCATAAAGGGTGGCAAATTTACTGGCCAAAAAACTGAAAAAATTTAAAAATTGTGGTGGCACAACTTTCAAACCATATAACTATTAAATACTTTATAGTACAAAAATTTCACTTAAAATTTGTATCTTCTACAAGTGTTGCGAGTAATTTCCATATACCTACATCATTTTGACGTACACACAAAGCCGCAAACGGAATTCCCTCTTGAACAAAACAATAGTCAAAGAATGGAACAGTATTGTCAGATAAGGGGATTTCGCCCCAAATTGGGGATTTTAACTTCGGTTTGGGCTCAGATTTTTGTGGGGAGGGATTTGGGGATTTCACAAAAGTTTGGGGATTTTACCCATGTGCTTAAGTACTTTTGGGGATTCCTGTTTTTTTTCTTTTATCTGTATATTTTTGTATTTTATCTTATTTTAAAATATATATTTTTTCTGATGTACATTATTGTGTTAAACTGTTTTTTAAAATTGGCAATAATAGAAATTTTAAAGAAATGATAACCATATTTTAACCTGCCCGATTAAAATGACTGAGATAGGTTATTAAACAGACTTGCCCACATATTCCCTAATCCTGTTTTAACATTGATTTTATGACGTGGAGACGTCAAGTAAACCAAAATGTAATTTCGCACCTCTTGTAATTTTTTTTACATGGGGGTTACACGTTCAAAACCTTTCAAAACTTTTCCAAATTTGTATTTGTTAGTGTGTTAGTAAAAAAGTGTGAGTGTATTGAAACTTGAAATGAAAAAATTTAACGTGTAACCCCAGTATTACATAAAATTCCAGGGTGCAAAAATATAATTAAATTTGATAAGTTTTTTCTAAATCAATTAAAATAAAATGCGCTTGATCTTACTGAATGTGTTAATTTTAATGTCTTTAGATTAATAATATTTTTGATTTTACGCAAATTTAATGTACAAGACTATTATTCTTGTGGTGAAAAAGTGACATTTTGTGCTTATTGTGGCTTTGTTAGAAAATTCTTAATTTTTTTAACTTAAACTGTAATTTGAGGCATATAAAATTTGAGTGAAATTTTTTCACGTGAAAAACAACTTATGGTGCTTTACAAATAAAATTTCATTTTCATTAAAAATTAGTTTTAATTTCAAATTCGTATTAAAAACCATATTGGGGAAATACTTGGGGATTTAAAAATTTATTTTGGGGATTTCAACTTGTCAAATAGGGACATGAGCAAAATTTTTTCTGGCAACGCTGGAAGGGAAAGCCATTTTTAAAATTGTTCAACTTTGCATATTTCTGCATATATTTTTAAAAACTACAAATAAGATTTAATGAAAAATAAAGAAAAGAAAGAATTTGCAAAACTTAACGCCGTACCTAACTAGAAGGAAAACATGAAGTATGACATTTATATTGGATTTAATTTTAAACCAAACGCTCTCGAGTAATAAATACGATTTTTAAAAGTCGATGAATTTAAAGTGCCTGTTTTGGTTTTTAGCATTTATTTTTTGATCTTTAGTGCGTATGTTTTTTTTGTTTTTAGTGCATATTTCGATTTGCATTTTTACTGCATATTTTAAGCGCATATTTTCAATTTTTAAGTGCATGAAAGTCGCTGCTCTGGTAATGTCTGTTAGTTAACATTTACTATTTCCAATGCGTATATAAGAAGAAATTGATAAATTAAAAAAATACCAGCGATGTTAAAAAATTATAGGAATTGCTAATATATTTAAAATTGATAATTGAATGAAAATATAAAATTTTACAAATCTTAAGATTGTTTACCTTATACTAAAAGTAATATTATGGATTTTTGCGTAATAACATGTAGTTTTGTAAATCCAATGTTTTACAATTGATGGAAGTTTTTAATTTGATAAATTATATTTTAGCTTGAAACTTGACAAGACCTAAAATAACTTGACAATCAAGGCCATTTCAGTCAATATGAAACCCTAGTCGCACTAGTCGTATGTGGAATAAACTTAAAGCAGAAGTCTTCCCTGTTACCTACAATGTTGAAAAATTCGAATCAAATATTCACAAACACTACTTTCCTTTCTTTCCTCCTCTCCATACCTATTTCCCTAATCCCGAGTAAAAAAAATTATATATAATCATATGTGGCATATATTACAATATATAATTAGACAGGTCGTTATGTATATCCATATATAATTATATATGTTGTCTTTTTCCAAAATTTTTCCTTATATTATGCCATATATAATTTCATCTAATTAGATATCGCCCTTTATAATATTAGATATGGTATATATGATTATATATTATATAGCATAACTGATCTTATTGCATATATAGTTGTATATAGAGCTATATCTTAATATATATGGTGGCACTTTAGCAATATATAATTATATATGGTATCATTTAAACAATATATAACTATATATGGTGCCAGTTAAACTAGATATTATCATATATGGTGGCATTTAAACAATATATGGTCATATATGGTACCTCATGAACAAAATTTTTAATACAGTTGCAGATATGATAATATATGCCACTATATATAGGGCCATATATATTTATATATGGTGTTATTTAAGCAATAAATTAGCATATGTGGTGCCATTTAAACCATATATTATTATATATGCTGCCATTTAAACAATGTATGCTCATATATGGTACCTCATGATCAACATTTTTAATACAGTTCCAGATATGATAATATAAGAAAATATGTAGAGTATACATATGTATATATTTATGTATGGTGTTATTTAAGCAATATATTACCACATATGGTGCCATTTAAACCATATATTATCATATATGGTGCCATTTCAACAATATAGGGGACCTCATGAACAACATTTTCAATACAGTTGCAGATATGATAATATATGCTACTATATATAGTACCATATACTTTGATATATCATTTAAACAACCCGAGTAAAAATAGTTACATATAGTCATATATGTGATTAAGTTATATCTGTACACTCAGATAAAAAAGTTTGTAAAAAAATTTGTTATCAGTTTCCAATCGCACTATACTATTTTTATACTGATTATTAGTAGAAGTTTTATTTTTCGTAATCATTTTTGCTATTCTCTTATTACAAATTACATATTTTATTACTTATTTTCGCTGCTGATTCCAAAAAAACATTTTACTAATTTTTTCAAAATCGAGTGCTCAATTTAGCAGAAAAATATACTAATTTAAAAATATTTATTTTTTTTATTTTTTACAATTCTTGTTTAGTTTATATTTGTTACTATTGATATATTCTTAGCTTAGAAATAACACCCATAAAATTTTATTGCATCTCCAATGCATAAAACGGCAATAACTGGAGAACCGTTTGCAATTTTGACTCCAAATTTCAAGTACGATGAAGTAATTATACGCTTGTTACAATCGAAAGAAATTTTTTTTTTTAGATTTTATGGCTTTTTTTATTTTTTAGTAGAATTTTTTGCTAATTTCAGCAGATTGATTTTAAATTACAGTTTGCAGCAATTTACTGAAATTTAGTAGCTGCAACTAATTATTTACACTAATTTTATTGTACTAAAATTATGATATTTAGTAAGTTTTTTAACTGATTTTAGCAAATCGATTTTGAATTGCATTTTTCATAAATTTTACTAAAATTTAGTAGCGGCTACTAATTTTTTCTACTAATTTTATTGTACTACAGATCAGCAGACATGTGTTGCTAAAATTAGCAAAAAATACCGCTGGCCTCAAAACAGTTAAATTTCCCGTAATAACAGCAAAATTTTCAGTAGCCATTACAGGCTTTTTTGGTTGAGTGTATAAATATACAGTTTCATCCGAAGAATGGCCCGATATATTTTTATCTAATTGTATCAGTTTTTTTTTTAAAGAGAAGCAACACTCAGGAAATTCTTTTTATTAATTAACGTGTTGCTTCCTTTGGAAAGGGGATAGAGAAGAAGTGAAAGGTGGTGAAAGATGAAGGGCTTCAAATATGGCAACACTGTAATTGCGCGAGATGTTGAATTTTAGAAGAGTTGTTGCGCGCCATCTGATGGTAAGTTGGCGAAATTTATTGAAGGCTTTTAGTTCATAGCCCTGTTATATTATTTTACTTCGGTGGGGTCAAGTACTATGGGAACACCGAAGGAGGACGCTGCGATATGTATGAGGGATAGAAAAAACTCATACATATTACTATTTTTCATAAATTGATGTTGCCTTGGTTGGGGCTCGAACCCGCAACCTCACGTGTAACAGTCCAACGCGCTAACCATTACACCAATCTGACCTGATTAAATTATGTATTGATCACATGAAATTGTATCCGATTTTTTCCCTGATACAATTTTATCGGTTTATATGTAATGGTGTCAGGTTTGATCGTAATTGGTTCAATTTTATATAAATAAACTATAATTGTATCCGAAATTTATCAAAGTTTTAAACTGATACAATATATCAGGTCAAAATTGGGATATAACTATATAATTTTGTATACAAATATATCTATTTGCACCTAAACTGATAACATGTGATATAAACCAATAAAATTATATCAGGTCAAAACTCAGATAAAATTTCATCTGATTAACACATAATTTAATCAGGTCAGATATAAACTGATGCAATTAGATAAAAACTGATAAACAACTGATACAATTTTATCGGGCCATTTTCCGGATCAAATGGTACATGGATCACTGTAAGTTATATATTACCATATAAAGCTCCATATTATTTTTTTTAATAGGGAAAATATACCATATATGATGCCATTTAAACAATATATGGTCATATATGGTAACTCATCAGCAACTACAATATTAACGGTATTTCAGAAGCTATTAAGTGTATTTCAGAAATTTTAAATGTATTTCAGAAATTTATCAAATGTATTACAGAAATTATTAATTGTATTTCAGAAATAATCAAATCTATTTCAAAACTTGTTGATTGTATTTCATAATTAATATAGAAAAATTGATAATTTCTGAAATACAGTTTGATAATTTCTGAAACACAGTTGCGAATTTCGGAAATTCAATTAATAATTTCTGAAATACAATTGATAAAACTGAAATTCAATTGACTAGTTCTGAAATACAATTCATAAATCTGAAAAATAATTGATAAGTTCTGAAATACAATTGATAAAACTGAAATTCAATTGATTATTTCTGAAATACAATTGATAAATCTTAAAAACAATTGATACAATTGGAAATGGTGTAGAGCGTTAAAAAGATGTAAATAAAATTAAAATTCAATTTAATAAAAAAAATATAATTTTATAAAAACATTTATAGAAAATAAAATTATAATTTTATAAAAAGAAATTCATTTTATAAAAAAATGCATAGCCGTGAACGGTATCGAACTCGAGACCTTATGAGTTTAAACCTTATTTTAACAAAATATTAAGGGTTTGCACAAGGGGTATGCTATTTGTTGTATCGTTCTAACAAAAAATAGAGTCGTTAAAAATTAAATTGAAAAATTCAACATTTGAGAATAGAACGATACAAAATTTTAACGGGTGTTTAGTGTCCTATGTTTGAGTGTGCTGACAGATAGAAAACTGAATAGAAAATCGTTGTTAAACACAAATAAAAATTTTAACAACTCTGTTTTTTGTTAGGACGATACAACAGATAGCACACCCCTTATGAACAACCTAATTGTAATTTTTATAAAATCAGTGCTCTGTGAGTGTATTATTTTTTGAACTGTTGTCAATATCTATCTGGGATCTTATTTAATCCCAAATAAATGGTGATCTTACGTAGTACCCAAATATAATGCGGGCTCTAATTTTATCTGTCATTTTTCTGGATAGTTTTAGATGTGAATCCCTAAATATGTTGCTGTTTCTAATTCGATCTGCCATTTTAATACCGAAATAAATTGCTGGATCTAATTCGATCTGCAATTTATGGGATAAATTAAGATCCTACGAAATCCCCAAATATATCACTGAATTCCTTCTGCAATTTATCGGAAAAGTTAAGATCATACGCAATCCCGAAATGTATTACTGGATCTAATTTGGTCTGTCATTTTTTGGATAAATTTAGATCTTACTTAATCCCCAAATATATTGCTGGATCTAATTCGATCTGCCATTTTTCGGATCAAATTAGATATAAGTTTATCCTCAAATATATTGCTGGATCTAATTCCATCTGCCATTTTTCGGATCAATTTAGATCTAAGTTTATCCCCAAATATATTGCTGGATCTTATTCGATCTGCCACTTTTTCGGATCAAATTAGATCTAATTTTATCCACAAATATATTGCTGGATCTAATTCGATCTGCCAAAATTGAGATCAAATTAGATCTAAGTTTATCCACAAATATATAGCTGGATCTAATTCGATCCGCCATTTTTCGGATCAAATTATATCTAGGTTTATCCCCAAAGATATCACTGGACCTCCCAATTTTGAGATATAACTTGATCTTAGTTTATCCCCATATATACAATGGGATATAATACGATATCATTGGATACACCTAATTTTGAGATCTAATTGGATCAGTCAGATATTACAGCAGATCTTAGACAATATAAAATTGGATATGATTAGATATTGCGCGAGATCAATTTTTTTTACTCGGGATGTCAGGATATGCAATACATTACACTCTCAGAACAATTCCGTTGTGACAACGGAATTTTTTGCCAACCGAATTGATTCGGTTGCTGTAACCTCGTAATTCGGTTGCTGCAACCGAATTTCAATTCGGTTGGGACAACCGAATTATCGGTTGCCACTACTGAATTCGGTTGGGGCAACCGAATTACGAGGTAGAGCAGTGTAGTAGAAAAAATATAATATTTGAACTCGGGTTTGGCAGCATGTTCATGTTTGAACTTTAATTCCAAATATATGAGCTAGGGGATGCTGCAAAGCCATAAAAGTAATAAACAATATTTCTTGGGCATAGATCTACATTTCCACGAAGTTTGGTCGGAAAATTCCCAGCCATTAAAATTCCCGTGTCAAACGGTTAATGAATTTTGGCATTTAATTTAGCCAACCAATGATAGCGAAATTTCAATGCCAATCAAAATATCCCGAAATTTGTTTATTTCTACCAAAAATATTTGATCCAGACTTACTTTTTTCACATCTTTTATTCTATATATTTTAATATATTTATTGCACCAGTAATTGAAATTCTCTTAAAGGAAATTTGATCCTCTTCCTTGAATATGTCCCAAATCATACTGTGTTGGAGGGTCTTATACAGTCAGAATGCCCTACTTTAACTTATTTAACATATATTAAGGGTGGGTGCAAACTTGCTAAATAAAATCTAAACTATATTCAGGCTTTGAAATTTCTATGAAATTTAAAAAGTTTTAAAACAATTTTTAAAGAAATTTTAAACTCTTTTGTCCATTTTTATTTAGTTCAGAATTTATTTAGCAGCCACAGGGCCTAAATATCAAATATCATATACTTACATAGAAAATGATTTTGTAAACCAATGACGATTGCAAAGGTTAACAAATTGTGAATAACAAATGATATATTCCAATTTGACGTGCCACTCTTCATCCTTTAAATATGTTGATAATATTGTAGTAAATAAACCCGATTTTGAATTTCAAATGCTTCATTTTATGCCGTCAACCAAGCCAACCCCAAATCCGATCACTTGCCAAAATATGACGTTTGGATATTGTAGATATGCGAACCGTTGAGTAGGTGGTTGCGTTTGTTTGCTGTTATTATTTGGGTTTATTTTTATGTGTCGTCGTATTGTGTTGGATATACTTTGCCGAAATGGCCAAATGGTATCTAATGTATTGTTGTAAAGTTGTGATAGGTTTATGGATTAGGTTGTGAATTTTGTTATATTGTTTTGCTGTTATTATTATTGTTACTGCTGTTGCTGCTGGTATTTATGTGAACGTGAGTTCCGTTTCCTGTTTTCCTATTATGTACGTTCTGTAGTGATGACGAAAATTTCGTTGCGGTCAATAGTGAAGCGAAAACTCATTATCAAAATGGTTAACCATGGTTGTATTATGCCATTCTTTGGGTACTATTTTCTATCTAGTTTATTGTCTGTTATTTTTTGGAAAAACTTTATTGTTGTTTTTAGTTTTCTCACACTCACTGCTTTGTATGGTATCTGCTGAATCCGGAGGTTGTTCTCAGTGCATTTGTTAACATTTCTGTGTAAACTTTTTCTCAATTGTTGTTGTTTAATTCTTTACAACCTTGTTGTATAAAATGAGATTTTATGTGAATTGTTAAGTTTTCCTTACAAAAAGAAGTTTTTTTTTATTTCCCACACTTATCCGTCTTTTCCAATGTTATAGTCATGAACTTATTTCTTGGCTAAGTGTGTGCATGGATACGGATGTATATTTTTTTTGTTCTTTGAAGTGCTTGAAGTTTGTATTTTATAGTAGTTCAATTCAAATTGCGTATATTTCTTTATACACTCTTAAATTCCTTAGATTTTTTAATGTTGTTTTTGTTGCATACTCCACTCTGTTTCTTTCATCATTTAGCTGGTTCTTGTTCTGAAATGAAAAATAAACAAAAGCAAGGTTTAGAAAATGAAATGAAAATTTCTAGTAAGTAGTTTTTCAATCTCTTTTGCAGTAATGCACGACCATATATTTTTTTTTTCTGCTTCATCTAACAATAAATATTATGCTAGGAAAGGCATTTTCAATATAGGACAAGGGCTTTTAGACCTAAATTGGAAACTCTTTGTCGTTGTTTTATTTAATTTGCATAAGATCCTTGCGATATTATTTCTTATTTAGTTTAGATATTACATACGTAGGTTGTTTGAACAATATTATGACCGTTATTGTACAATTTAACCCTTTCTCTACCGACTTTTTGTTTGTGGATGTATCGTTATTTTTACTTCAGATTCTTGTTAAGAGTTCTCAAATTATAAAAAAATATGAAACATACTTTGCCCCCTCACCTCCTACTAGAGGGCTGAATTGAATGTCTTACAAAATATTGTCTTGCATGCGCTGATGAGAGATTTGATGATTTTTAATACTAAATATAACAAAAATTGACCATTTTACTTATTTGTAGTTATTTACAAGATGTTAAAATTCAGATCATTACAAAAAAAAATAAATAAAAAAGAAAACAAAAAAAAAATATTTTGGTGTTGTATAAGAAAATGTTTTGTGAATGTCTTGCAAAACATTCATACTGGCCTCTACCTCCTACCCACCAAAAATGACGTTCGAAAATCTATTTTTTCAAACTTCTGAGCCCCGTTTTACCATTTAAACATTCGAGCAGCCAAAAATCCTTTTATTGGCTTTCTTCTCGTCATACGGCGAAGCTATATGCCAAATTTCAATTATCTATCTTCATTAGTTTCGGAGAAACACCAAAACCCCCTCTTCACGGAGATATGATATATTAAAAAAATTAGACTTCATTAACAAATATCGCGACCATATTGCCATGTTGAACTGCTTATACATATAATCATTTTTATTTGAAGTTCAAGATCCTAATAAATTTATATGTAAAAAGTATAAAGTTTTTTTGCACTATTAAATTTTATATATTTTTTTAAAAATGTGTACAAGGGTAGTGAAAGAGTTAAGGAAAATTTTTTTTCGAGGCTTTATGGGAAATTTTAGGGAAAGGATTGAAAGTTATGGGTTACTATATCACAAATTATCAGTCAGTATTTAATCGAGTCTTATCAAAGAGTATACATAATAAAGATATTGGTGGACTCTCTATCATTGAGAAAGTATTTGTTCTATTATATGCCTTTGAACGGGAACATACTCAAACCAATATCACCCAGCAAACATGGCAATACGAAGAAGATTCTCCGATCATATCGCCAGGAATAAAACATTTACTGCCGGCAATATTCCGGAAGTTTCCTCCGTCGGAAACAACTGTTACCCTAAAACAATACTTCCAGGCAATACGAAAGCAATAACTCATATGGAAGTTAAAAGGGTGATATCGCTAAACTCCCGGGTACAACAAAAAAACGAATTACTTTTTTCATTATTAAATTATCTTGATCTTAGCCGATTTTTCCTATATATTTTTTATTGTTTTTGTACAAATTTAGTTTTAATTTTTTCCAAATTGACAAAAGATTTCAAACAAATTTGCTTTATATTCCAAATTATACAACTAACAACCAAACTTTGTTTTATGAAATGGCCATTATACTCCATAGATTATAAATTTAAAAAAACGCACTTAAAAAATTGCAAAATAATAGCGGACCGCTAAAAAAGGCTTTGTGGTAGAAATAAATAATTACAAAACTCAATCAGCGATTGAGTTTTTGCAAATATTTTTTTTGCGATTTGTTTTTTCTTTTTTGCAAACTAAGCACCAAACTTTAGTGTATAAAATTGGTACTATAGTCCCTAGATTATAAATTTTAAAAAACCACACTTAAAAAATTGCAAAATAATCGCGGAAAGCAAAAAAAGGATTTATGGTACAAAAAATTAATTAAAAAATTTAATCAGCGATTTATATTCGGCAAACAAATATACTGATGAAAAAATTTAGTAGGTTTGAGGTTAAGAAGAAGAATAAACCTTCCTCAAAAGTTATAAACACATTAAATTTGCAAGTCAGACTAGATATAGTTTCTGCCTTTTTATGTACAGGCTTCATCAGTGATCCTCCATTTAATTGTATTATTGTTTATATTTTTATTGTCAGATTGTCTCTATATGAATAATTTCAGAAGTGATCAAACAGACATATACAAACATTCTACTTCAGATTTTCTCTGTTTATCTTCTTATTTCCTCCGTGTCACCTTTTCACAAATATTGCCACATTGACGTATGGTTTGTACGTACAAGTACAGGCAATTTGTGTATATTGGAGACGGACAGCCAACAGGGCATTTTCGTCCTCTATAGTAAAGTGTTGTTTTTTCAAACGCGTCGTATAGACCAAATAAAATTAATATTGTCAGAAATATGTTTTTTTATTAATACTGATGAAAAAATTCTTCTTTTTTGCAAATTTTATTGTATTTATTTGTAAACTTTGTTGTACGAAATGTGTATTATAGTCCCTAGATTATAAATTAAAAAAAAAAAACGCACGTAAAGAATTGCAAATTAATAGCGGAACGGGAAAAGTTTTGCTGGCATACGTTCGATTATACCGAAACTATTATAAATATTAGCTGTTTATAATTTTTTTATACTTTAATCTTTTAAACGTAGATTTTCCTTAAATACTTAACATTGATAGGTATGAGCGAAGATACAGCTAATGTTTAAAAAAAAGCAAAACGCGTGGTTTACTTTCTCTCTAGTTTTCGTGTAATTTCACTTTTTACAGAAATTTCCGTAAATTCATTTCCCCAGCTTTTTAATAATGAAATGAAAATTAGTCGATATTTCGATTAAATGAGTTTGTAAAGTATTTACCACAAATTTCTATTTTCCGACGAATTATTTCGTAAATTTGTTCAAAACTAAGCCCACCCGAGTAAAAAAAATTTATCTCGCCCAATATCTAATCATATCCAATTTGATATTGTTTAAGATCTGCTGTAATATATAGCTGATCTAATTAGATCTCAAAATTGGGTGTATCCAATGATATCATATTAGATCCGATTGAATATATGGGGATAAACTAAGATCAAGTTATATCTCAAAATTGGGAGGTCCAATGATATCTTTGGGGATAAACCTAGATCCAATTTGATCCGAAAAAGTGGCATATCGAATTAGATCCTGCAATATATTTGGGGATAAACTTAGATCTAAATTGATCCGAAAAATGGCAGATGGAATTAGATCCAGCAATATATTTGGGGATTAAGTAAGATCTAAATTTATCCAAAAACTGAGAGACCAAATTAGATCCAGTAATATATTTCGGGATTGCGTAAGATCTTAACTTTTCCGATAAATTGCATATCGAATTAAATCCAGTGATATATTTGGGAATTTGGGAATTAGAAACAGCAATATATTTGGGGATTCACATCTAAAACTATCCAGAAAAATGACAGATAAAATTAGAGCCCGCATTATATTTGGGTACTACGTAAGATCTCCATTTATTTGGGATTAAATAAGATCCCAGACAGATATTGACAACAGTTCAAAAAATAATACACTAGCAGAGCACTGATTTTATAAAAATTACAATATTTTGTTAAAATAAGGTTTCAACTCAGAAGGTCTCGAGTTCGATACCATTTACGGCTATGCATTTTTTTTAAAAAGAATTTCTTTTTATAAAATTATAATTTTATTTTCTATAAATGTTTTTATAAAATTATATTTTTTGTTATTAAACTGAATTTAAAAAAAAAAAATAATTTTATTTTCATCTTTTTAACGCTCTACACCATTTCCAATTCTATCATTTGTTTTTAAGATTTATCAATTGTATTTCAGAAATAATCAATTGAATTTCAGTTTTATCAATTGTATTTCAGAACTTATCAATAATTTTTCAGATTTATGAATTGCATTTCAGAACTAGTCAATTGAATTTCAGTTCTATGAATTGTATTTCAGAAATTATTAATTCTATTTACGAAATTCACAACTGTATTTCAGAAATTATCAATTGTATTTCAGAAATTATGAAATGTAATTTAGAAATTTTTCTCTATTAACTATGATAAACAATCAACAAGTTCTGAAATAGATTTGATTATTTCTGAAATACAATTAAAAAATTTCTAAAATACACTCCATAATTTTTGAAATACATTTAAAATTTCTGAAATACAATTAATAGCTTCTGAAATACAGTTAATATTGTAGTTGCTGATGATTTACCATATACGACCATATATTGTTTAAATGTCACCATACATATATGACAATATATTGTTTAAATGGCACCATATATGGTATGTTCCCTATTAAAAAAAAAAAACAATATTGATCTTTATTTGTAATATATAACTTAGATTCATCCATGTACCATTTGATCCGAAAAATGGCCCGAAAAAATTGTATCAGTGGTTTATCAGTTTTTATCTAATTGCATCAGTTTAGATCTGACCTGATTAAATTATGTGTTAATCAGATGAAATTGTATCAGATTTTTGACCTGATACAATTTTATTGGTTTATATCACATGGTATCAGTTTAGGTCCAAATAGATATATTTGTATACAAAATTATATAGTTCTATCCCAATTTTGACCTGATATCAGTTTAAAACTTTAATACAATTGTATAAGGTAAATGTCGGATACAATTATATTTTATTTATATAAAATTGAACCAATTACGATCAAACCTGACACCATTACATATAAACCGATAAAATTGTATCAAGTCAAAAATCGGATACAATTTCATCTGATTAACACATAATTGAATCAGGTCAGACCTAAACTGATACATTTAGATAAAAATTGATATACAATTGATAAAAATATATCCGGCCATTCTCCGGATGAAACTGTATATTTATAGAGATATAACTTAATCAAATATATGACTATATGTAACTAATTTTACTCGGGTTTTTTAAATGATACGATATATCAAAGAATATGGTACTATATATGGTAGCATATATTATCATATCTGGAACTGTAATGTATGGTTTAAATGTCAATACATATGATACCATATATAATATATATTGCACTATATATAGTAGCATATATTATTATATCTGGAACTGTATTAAAAATGTTGTTCATGAGGTCCCATATATTAGCATATATTGTTGAAATGGCACCATATATGATAATATATGGTTTAAATGGCACCAGATATAGTAATATATTACTTAAATAACACCATATAAAAATATATATGGCACTATATATACAGAATCATATATTATCATATTTTGTTCATGAGGTACCATATATGACCACATATTGTTTAAATGACACCATATATGATAATATATAGTTAAACTGGCACCATATATAGTTATGTATTGTTTAAATGATACCATATATAATTATATATTCCTAAAATGCCGCCATATATATTAAGATATAGCTCTATATATAACTATATATGCAATAAGATAAGCCATGCTATGCAATATATAATCATATATACCATATCTAATATTATAAAGGCCGATATCTAATTAGATGAAATTATATATGGCATAATATAAAGAAAAATTTTGGAAAAAGACGTCGTATATAATTATATATGGATATAGTTACGTGAGTAACAAATGAAACGTCTTCTTTGATTGGTTTTATTGTACTAACTTACTTTATTTATAAAAACTTAGATCTACTTAAATTTTAAATTTATAAAAATTATGAATCTGCAAGCCATGCAGAATTATAGATCTTTTTATTCCTCAAACTTAAATCAAACTTCAATCTTTTTATTTAAATGACAAATCTGTTAACTAAGCAGATTTGTTTATAACCGAATTACATATGTTCGTGTGTATGTTCATTTATGCATGCAACATACATACTTTGAAATTCTTTATTTATGAAGAATACAGAACCAATGAAGGATCATGTTACAAGTCTGCATGCAAATAGGCAGAACATTCAAATGATGAAGTCATTTGAATGTTAGAGCTGTCAAATGGTAAAATCTTTGACTGGGTTAGAGTCCCATATAACTATATACATAACGACATGTCTAATTATATATTGTAATATATGCAACATATGATTATATATAATTTTTTTTACTCGGGCAATGAAGAAAAAATAAAAAACATTGTTCTATATTTAATTCCTACCCTCATACAAATAAGTCCGTAAAAATAGCAGAAAAAGTTACTAAAAATTAGTTAAAAATGATGCTGCAGAAAAAACTAGCAGAATCAGTTTTCTAAATATTAATAAAATGAAAACAGCAAAAAAAACTGTAAAATTTACAGAATTTTAGTAATATTTGAGCTTAATTATTGTTAATTGCAAATAAAAATTTAACCTGCTAAAATTAGCAAAAAAAATTGCTGAATAATAGTAGTAGTTTAACAAAAATAGCAAAAAAAACTGTTACAGAATTTTAGTAATATTTGAGCTAAATCGTTATTAATTGCAAATAACAATTTAACTTGCTGAAATCAGCTAAAAAATTGCTAAATAATAGTAGAATGAAAATAGCAAAAAAAAAAACTGATAAATCTACAAAATTTTTGCTAAAATTTTCTGAAATCAACAAAACTTTGGCAGATTACTAGCGAACTGAAAAAAGGTAAAAAAGGAGCAAATGAAATGAAAATTAATAAATAAAAAATAAATGTGTATTTAAAAACATACTTGGGACCAGTTTATTGAATGTGCCAATTAATTAAAATTTTTTCAATTGACATTGTTCAATGCCTAAATGCCCATTTATAATTAATGAAAGAAGTATTTGTTTTCATGTTTTAATAAAAGAATAAATTAAGAAAAAAAATTAAAAATTCGCGTATTTCTTATATTTTTTTTATAATACAATGCTTTTTCTTCAAATATGTGTACATTTCATTACCATTGTTTTCATCAATGCAAATTAAAAAAATTTCATTGGCATTGAATGGTGATGAAATTTGTTGGCATTGACATTGAGATAAAGTAATGCCAATTATATTTCATTGTCAATGAAAATTTCTGAAGAATGATTTTTTGTAAAAGTGGTAATATTTATAGACAATAATATGTTAACCATAACAGCCCAGTCAGAATTCGCCAGTGGTACAAAAAATCAAGCACTGGCATACCACTGGGTAACCAAGGTGTTAAAAATAAATGAAAGAACACTCATTTGGGACGCTTTGCCAGCTTTTGCAAAAAGCGTTTTGCCAGTATTTGTTTTACAAAAATTTCGGGGGTTTATAAAAAAAACCACTGGCATAGAATTGGCTTAGATTGATATGCCAGGGTTTGCAACCAGTGGTTATCCAGTGCTACCTAGCCAATGCTATCAGTGGTATAAAAAACAATTCACTGGTAGACCAATGATTTTATACAAATGCTGACGCTTTGTTAAAAAAGGTTTGTAGTCAGAAGGTTCCGAGTTCAAATCCGCCCAGCAGAACCTTGGTAATGGGTTTGACCTTTTTCACGCATTGCCTGGCAATGGGTACCCCGTTACCCTTGGTTTTACTTAGAAACCTAAAGTAATACGTTACTAATATTGTGATACATCAATACTTATGTGGGAAGTATGAAATAATGAGTTACCGATATGGAGATATATCACCACTTATTTGGAGCCTTTAAAATAATATATTACCGATAATGTGTTTTATAATAAATAATTAATAAGCGTAAAAATTATAAGTTATTGGTATTGCATAATATAATTATTTATTATACGAAAGTACGATTTAATAAAAATTTAGAAACTAATTACATTGCTCGGATCGGTGTAGTTTTAAATAAAGTCATTACTGATCACGTCTTATTTTATTCACTCTATAAAAGTATGTAGTTATTTTAGCTAACTAGTGAATTTAATATTACAAGTAACAAATTATTTCGGTACTTCCTTTGTAATCACTTATTTTAGCCTATACCGGTACGATTTAGGCAACCATTTACCCCCAATGATACCCCCATGTTAAAATAATGTGTTATGCGACCAAAGTGTAAGTAGTTACAATTTTTAGTTTCTTATTACATTTCCCTTTACCTGGTAATAGAAGGTTTTGCTGGGCGGTTGCAAGAAAAAATTTTTTTTGATTTTTTTTATTTTTATTTAATTTTTTTGTTTTAAAAATCAATTTTTTGTTTGTGGGAAAGCTCCTTCAAGACCAACTTTTCTTTTGCCCTCCCAACGCTGGCATATTAGTTACAAAAAATTGTTTGCCAGTACTAGCCTTTTGGCACAGCCAGTAGTTGTCCAGCTATTATCACTCATTTATGTGTTTAGCCATCGTTAGCTCAGTGGGCAGAGCAATCGTCTGCCAATCTGACGCCCTGGGTTCAAATCACGGCAGGACCAAAAAAATACATAGGAACTTTTTTTAAATTTTATTTTGGAAAATATATTTCCAGACCACCTATTTATTAGTTTTGCCAGTGTTTTGCCAACGTTCAAAAATTTTGTTCCTCCAGTGCTTTTCCGGCGCTTTTTGAACAGCCGGTCCTTTTGTCTAATGATCTTGTCATTTTGGGAATGGGAAAGCACTTTTTGCCAGTACTTGTACCACCTGTTAAAATGCTTTACCACCGCTTTCCAGTTTGTATTTTTCTGATTGGGAAAATGTATTTCAGAGACCCTTTTTTTGATTTTCATTGTTTGCTGATCGGATATGTACTTCCGAATTAATTTGAGTTTCCATTTTCACCTCTAAAGCTCCACCCACAGGAAAGAAGGTGTGGCCGATTAAAAATATCGTATTCTTTAAATAAGTTTAAAAAGTACAATATTGGGGGGGGGGGGAAATTAGGGTCATCCCCGTAAACTCCACTTGCTCCCCAGAAATACTTTTAATCACAATTTTCATATTAAAATGGTTCGTCCACAATAAACCTTGATCTTTGAAAATTAATGTATTACGATAAATAGAAACTTTTCTCATAAATTTTAATAATTTAGATATTTTATGAGTAGGACAAATATTCAACCATTTCAATTTAGCTTTATTTAAAAACTTTTTGCATTATTTTGCTCTGGGGAGCAAGTGGAGTTCAGGGGGATGACCCTAATTTTTTTCCCCCAATATTGTACTTTTTAAGCTTATTTAAAGAATACGATATTTTTAATCGGCCACACCTTCTTTCCTGTGGGTGGAGAGATTGGCAGACGATTGCTCTACCCACTGAGCTAACGAGACATATAATATTTGATGGCTAAACACATAAATGAGTAATAATAGCTGGACAACTACTGGCTCTGCCAAAAGGCTAGTACTGGCAAATAATTTTTTGTAACTAATATGCCAGCGTTTGGAGGGCAAAAGAAAAGTTGGTCTTGAAGGAATTTTCCCACAAACAAAAAATTGATTTTATAAAACAAAAAAAATTTTAAATTAAAAAAAATTTTAAAATTTTTTTTATAAAATCATTGGTCTACCAGTGAATTAATTTTTATATCACTGGTAGCATTGGCTAGGTAGCATTGGATAACCACTGCTTGCAAACCCTGGCATATCACTCTAAGCCAATTCTATGTCAGTGTTTTTTTTTTTATAAACCCCCGAAATTTTTGTAAAACAAATACTGGCAAAACGCTTTTTGCAAACGCTGGCAAAGCGTCCCAATTGAGTGTTCTGCCAGTCATTTATTTTTAACACCGTGGTTACCCAGTGCTTGATTTTTTGTACCACTGGCGATTTCTGACTGGGTTGTTATGGTTAACATATTATTGTCTATAAATATTACCACTTTTACAAAAAATCATTCTTGGGAAGTTTTCATTGGCATTGAAATATAATTCGCATAACTTTATCTCAATGTCAATGCCAACAAATTTCATCACCATTCAATGCCAATGAAATTTTTTTCAATTTGCATTGATGAAAACAATGGTAATGAAATGTACACATAATTGAAGAAAAAGCATTGTAATATAAAAAAATATAAGAAATACGCGAATTTTTAATTTTTTTTTTCTTAATTTATTCTTTTATTAAAACATGAAAAAAATACTTCTTTCATCAATTATAAATGGGCATTTAGGCATTGAACAATGCCAATTGAAAAAATTTCAATTAATTGACACATTCAATAAACTGGTCCCAAGTATGTTTTTAAATACACATTTATTTTTTATTTATTAAGTAATTTTCATTTCATTTGCTCGTTTTTTACCTTTTTCCAGTCCACTAGTAATCTGCCAAAGTTTTGTTGATTTCAGAAAATTTTAGCAAAAATTTTGTAGATTTAACATTTTTTTTTGCTATTTTCATTCTATTATTATTTAACAATTTTTTTGCTGATTTCAGCAAGTTAAATTGTTATTTGCAATTAACAAAAATTTAGCTCAAATATTACTCAAATTCTGTAAACTTAACAGTTTTTTTTGCTGTTTTCATTTTATTAATATTTAGCAAACTGATTCTGCTAATATTAGCAGTTTTTTCTGCAGCATCATTTTTAACTAATTTTTAGTAACTTTTTCTGCTATTTTTACGGACTTATTTGTATGAGTGTAGTCATTTTCAAAGTTTCTATAACAGCGAACATTTTTTCTGTAGCTTCCACTCATCATAGTGGTTCAGAATAAATATATTTTGAATATAATTCAGCAACTTAGAAATAGTTAACCTAGAAAGGTTTCTTTTAACTCTGAACGACACCATATAATTCACTGTTTTAAGCCTGCAAAATATATTGGATTTAATTTTTTTTTTGAAAATAGAATATTTTTCGCAAACATAACCAATATTTTTCACAAAAATTGGCTTTGATTTGGCTCTGCAGAAAACTGGACCAGGTTATTTAAAAAATGCCAAATTTCAGGCAGGCTTTCACAATGCTCGAGGGGGTCTGGTTTGGTGTCAAGTGACACTTTTGGCTCGGCCGGCACAAAATTTAAACTCGAAATTACTTTGACTTCGACACTGAGAAATTTCGATACTTGAGTAATCCAACCAGCCGGTAAGAAATCGCTACATTATTTCCAAAATATTTTGATTGTGCTGCACAACGCCCAGAAGAGTTGGTCTAAATGGCCTTATTTATTATTTGGAAAAATATAAAAAAAATTTTATAAACTTTTTGTGTAATTTCATACAGTTTTGAATAATTTCTGACCTATAGCTGTGTAATTTTTTGATCTACTGGTGGCAACTCTGGTTTGTAACGAACCCTGGGCATCACTGGGTTCCGCTCCAGCATACAGTGTAAAATGTGTCATTACAGTATATAAGTTTTAAAAATTTTCACATTTCTGAGGTGTACTTCTTTGGGGATTATTGACCCGGCTGGTCTGTAATTTACTCGAAATCGCTTAGGTTACAAATATATATATTTCATATACTCATACAAATAAATCTGTAAAAATAGCAGAAAAAGCTACTAAAAATCCTTGCAGAAAAAACTACTAAAATTATAAGGTTTTTTGCTAAATGCATAAATTTTCCACCACTGGTTCTGGGAAAGAACCACATAAAGACAATCTGTGATAGTGCTTGATATAACTTGAAAATTAATTAGTTGTCAACCGTTGGTTCTTTTCCATAAGAGTTTTCTCTATTTGTTGCAAAACAAATTGTGAATTCTATTTGGAATTTGTCATATTTCATCTTAAAACCGAACAAAATAACACTAATTTTTATTAAATTTATATAATTTTAGTTGTATTTGAGTTAAAAAATGACAAGTTATACTGTAAAATATGCAGAAAATTTTTCTAAATATTAGTAGACTAGAAGTAGCAAAAACAAACTGTTATATCTACAAAAATTTTGTTATTTTTGAGTTAAATTTAGTTAAAACCAAATAGCAACCTATACTGCTGAAATCAACAGAAATGATTTCTAAAATAATAGTAAACTGCTGATTTCAGAAGGCTAGGTTTTTAGTTGCATTAAAAAATATCGGAAAAAAGCGTTTTAAATGTTTTTTAATTTTTTATCTACTAATTATTTAGGAAAATTTTTCTGATTTTAGCAGATTAAGTTGTTATTTTCTATCAATTAAATTTAAATTATTTTCTATCAATTAAACACAAATATAATTACAATTTCCTATATTAAACAGGTTTATTTTTGCTGTTCCTATCTTACAAAATAATCTGCCAATTTAAGCATTTTTTTCTGCAAAGGGGATTTTTAACTAATTTTTAGTACTTTTAACCGAAAATTATTATAGACATAATTTAATATAGTGGCTGAATTATAGCCAATACATATAAACTTTGCACCACTGTGCAAAATGTGTAGTTTCAATCAATTTTAATTTTAATTACTTACATTACTGAATTTCTATCGGGAAGTGGCAAACTGTTTCTCTTTGTGCATTATAATTATCTTAATGGACTCCTTAAAATATTAAGTTTAATACCCAGTACATTACAATCAACTCGCATATACATAATTGCATTAAAATTTTAATATGTTTCGAAGAATTGAGTTTTTTATAATCTTAAATAAAATCTTTTGTTTTTGAGAAGAAATTTTAATATAAAATATAGGACTAGGCCCATCTTCTATACTCAAAATAATAAGTCTGTTGGCTGAACAGAAAAATTTGTTACTTTAACAAAATGTATTCCTGTTTTTTGGCTTAAAATCAATTTTGTTTATTTTAACAAATTCTTTTGTTAAATTTAACAAATCTAAATTTAAATAAGAAATTAGTAAAACTACAGTTTTATTTGTAATTATACTGAGTCGTAAAATTTGTTCAAATTAAGGTCTCGGGAGCCTCCCCGGGCCTAGTCCATACCATCTAAAGTCATGTAAGGGCACTCCAAATGAGCAAACTTTTTATCCGTTTTGCTCTATCTCGGTTAGTTTCCGACATATGGGCCATTTTATGAAGTCGCAAATTTTGATTAGATATTCCCGACGGTCCAAGGCCCCACCTTGGTCCATTTTTGGATAGAGATAACCCCTTTTACTATACGGTTACAGGTTGTCGAAATTTTTGTAAATTTTTCTCTATCTCTATTAGTTTTCGAGATATGGGCCATCTTAAAAAATTGGAAGGGAAAGAAATAGCGCCATCTTTAAAACTTCGCATACACTTGTAGCGTCCTCTACCAGGTAGGTTCTTAAAAATTAGTTATAAATAGTTTTGAAAATTAACACTCAAAACTAGTTAAAGTACTGAGAATTTTTAGTATATTGTGAAATGAAGATAACTGAAATCTTTGTTTAAATCAGTGTTTCAACTAAAAATTTATTAAAAATTAGTCAAATCGATTTGAAACCCGTTGGACAGATTTTTCTACTGACGTATTATTTAAAGTGTAGTATACCGATTGACTCAGAATTACTTTTTGATTCGATTTAGTGATGTCCGTCTCTCTGTTTGTCTATCCACGTAATCTTATGCACAAGCTACGTTTCGCAAAAATTAAAATATTTTGATGAAACTCAATACATTAACTTATATTTATATTAAGATCGGTCCATGTTTAGATCTACCATCTATATAAAGAAACCACCAAAAATTTTCTCTTAAGCTAGTTCGCACAATACAGGTCGAAAATATAAAGATATTTTAAGGAAATTCATTTTAATAATTCCCATGGGCTAAAGGGTAGAACCTATTGGTTTAGATGGATCCGAATCATATTTGGATCTAGCGCCAATGCCCCTAAAAATTTAAAAATTCAGAATTTCTTACTAATTTCCAATTTTTTTTTATTCTATAAACAAGTTTTGACACAATTTTAAGCCACTCAAATTTCTGATCCAAACATTGGCTCTCTACCAGACTGTTGTGGCGTATCAAGTAGTAAACATGCTCGACTAAATCTTTTTACACGTTTTCTCATAATGCATTGTATCACAATGTAAATTTCTTTATAATTCAGGCCAATTAAATTGAAATCAGTTCTACAGGTTTAGCACACAAGATTTGCTTTTAAATTCTCCATCACTTTATAATTATTGTATATTGTAAAATTAGAAAACTGCTACTTATTCATGTGCTATCATTTTAATTGGCTTAAGATAAAAAATTAGAAAAAAATTTTGTTAACCATTGATCAGAGTTTTATCTTTAAAACTAGCAATTATTGTAAGTAACACAAAGCATAACTACTTTTTTCCTTTGTGAATTTTTGTAATCATTTAACAGCAATTCAGGAATTTGAGCAATTGGAACGACTAAGGATAAAAAGTTTTCAATGAAACAATTTTTTTGTTATAAACAAAATACGTACAAACATCAAAAAGTTTGTTTTTGTAACGATTTACAAAACTTTTGGATAGCAATCAATTGTAATTGAGGCTATAGACAATATGGTTATTAAAGGGCTTTTATTGCAATAGCCTTTGTGAGAGTCTGTCTATGTGTGTGTGTTTTTGAGTAAAATACTTAAATATTATAGGAGGGTGGGGTGAATTCTTCAATGTTCTCAAAAAATTTATCAATACAAAATCAAGCTAGTGACATACGGGCTTAAGTAACACGAGATAATTTTAAGAAAACCTAAAAATGAATTTATTTCAGAAAAAATTTCAGAATCATCCCACTCTCTACTTCACCTCACCTTCCCCTACACGCAAAACAGAAAAGCTGGATGCGTTTTTGTTTGTTATCAGCAGTGTTTGGAAATTAACACATACAAAATTGTGCGGACATGCAATATGAGATATTCCACACTATAGATGACAACTATTTGTTTGATTGGAAAAGACAACTTAGATTAGACTGGAAATATGTATATTTGATAATAACATCAAATAATGTTGTTTCTGCAACCGAGTGATATAGTTGATAATAATATACGTTGGATTTTAATTAGTAACAGTTTTTTGAGGTCTTATTGATCTTTTATAATAAAAACTTCTAAATAATTATCATTACATGGTTGCCATATTTCCTTCTGAAAAAACATATTTTAAATTTTTTGGAAATTTTTATTCTTTAATTATTAAAAAATATATGAAATTCCCAACTAGTAACTTTTCAGGGTTGGTTTCATTAGAAGAGCTTCAGGATTTATGGGAATATTAAATTGTTTGCCAACATTATATTTTGTCAAAATTTGACCGATCGTTGACATGAAGATTGCGTCTATATAAAAACAAAAATGTACAGATTTTTAAATTTTGATGCAAAAATTGACAATTTTGCTATACAAATTATTTAATTTAATAAAAATATTTACATCGGGGTTGGCATATAAAAATTTTAAAAAGTGGTCCACCACCACTAGTTTTTAATAAAATTTTTAATAAAATGGCCCATTTTATAAAATGGCCCATATATCGAAAACTATGCGGATTAAGCAAAACGAACAAAATGTTTAGCTAATTGAAGGTTTGTCAATCATAACCTACACAATGAATGCTTTGTAATCGGAAGAATCAGAATTAACTAACACATGAGCAATATATTTCTTAATTAGAAAATTCCTTTGGTTATCTCCTTTTCATAGGTAATTATCACATTATGATGATTTCTTTGGCCAAAATTGAATGATATGGATGTGAACGACATGCGGTTCCAACAGGCGGCGCTACGTGCCACATAGCTGACGCGACCTGGACATTCTGAACGACCGATTTGAGGGTTATCTTACACAGAAGCGACTTTAACTAGTCACTGAAATCGTGCGGTTTGATCGCTTTCGACTTGATCTTGTGAGGTTCCATCAGGTCGCATGTTTATGCCAATAAGTCACAAACAACCGATGTCTGCATAACCCGTGCCTTTGGTCAAATTTAATTGGGCGTATCGGATGTGCACTCCCTGGCGAAGCCGCGACGTTCATTTAAACGGTGTCATAATCCACACATAATGTCATTCATAGGCCTTTCAGGTAAAACAAAAAATCCTTTGCTATTTCAAACAGAAAATCCCTTTACACAATCTCAATCACATCAACATGTGAAAGAGTGTCTCCAAAGGAGTCTCCCAACTGAGAACTCCGTTTTTGCCGAAATTTTCATCTTATGCAGTTTGTTTGGATTTTGTCTTTCTTATAAAAGTAAAAATTATACACTTTCTCAATTTTATTTACAATTTGAGGCCTTTAGAGTTCGAGTAATTTTTTTTTCGCGCGAAAACAACATTTGGAAATCGGTTCAGTAGTTTCTTTCTTAACTGCGTGATCGTTTTTGCAACATGCTATGGATTCTATAAAAAACTGACGATTATCTTCAACTTTTCGATGTTAAATTTCCAACATTTTAAAGTTGTTACTTACAAAAATGTTGAAATATGTGATGCAAAATTGCTGTCTTTCACCAAATTTTTTACAATATTTTAAAAATTTTATGTAATATGCTAGTTATTAAACTTTGAAAATTGTACGATAATCGTCTATCGTATTATAGAATCTGGGCACAGATTTTAAGTAAAAGCCTGTTAAGTTTACGTATAAAAAATATGTACGATGTTTACAAAGACCATTCTTGAATTCAACACTAACTAGTTTCCGGGTCATTTTGGGCTTTTTCAGCTAGTTTTTAGTTATTTCTATAAAATTGGGAATAGCATATTTAAAAAAACTGTTCCATTAATCTATTTAAAAAAAACATAAATTTAATCTTCTCTTTAATTAATTTTTGCAAATAAAGATGTGATGTACCTATTTTAGTCGAATGGGTCAGTGATTTAAGCTTCTCTAATGATTTTTTTTTTCAGAATACTCTCTATTTTATAATGGTAATATCGGTATTATAAAACATTTTCTTTTGATTTATTCTGTTAACACTTTTACAAATATTTAAATCAAATTTCACCAACGATTAGATAAATCAAATATCCAATAAAAAATTATGACTTTTTACATATAACATCCCCGAAGTGTTTGTGAATAAATCCAAAAGGGTTGTACAGCCTTTCAGTCAGTCACAACAGTTCAACAGTTTGTTTTGCTTGTCATTGACACTCTATTATGCATACTCGTATCCGAACAATATTTTTGAACTACTAGTTTAGTTTTATGTCATCATTTCTGTGGCCAAAAAGTTAAGTATTATGTGAACTTTGTAACAGTCACGGGATAGGGTTTTACGGTACCGATTGTCATTTTTTCATACACATCTAATACTATACTGCACCCGTTCTGTGTTATATCACTACTTCAGCTTTAACGGTACTAGTAACTTTTGTCAATTTGAGGTTATTTTATATGAAAGTAACCGACAACTTTAACATGGGCTTGTCATAGGAGGTGGCAATTTCCTCCTTTTGAGCTACTTGTGACTTATCGTAAAGCTTGTCGATTATAACATATCACACTACTGGTTTAAGAGAGTATGCAATAGGACAAGTTAAAATTATCTAATACGGAAGTAGTCTCATGTTAGACATTATGTGATATGTACCGAAACTAGAGCGAAATAAAATATCACGTGACTGGTTTAAGCGCACATATCACAGAACTAAAGAAAAATATTTGTTAAAAAACTAGTCACACATTAGTCAATATGTGTGCTGTTGCTGCACTAGTACAAAATAATAATTTCGTGACATATCACTATACTGCTCTAAGTTAACAAGTCACAGGACTAACTGAAACTAATTGACGTATAATATGTCACTTATTATTCACCGTGTGTCATAATAAGTACGGGTGCTGGAAGAACCCAGAAGGATCCAGTCACTGAACTTACGTAAAACGACAAGTCACCGAATCTGTTTTTAAAACATCACAAAGTAAAAATAGTTTATTTTTTTTTTTAAATAAATACCAAAATAAGTATCAGGGGTTTTCACATACCAACATACCAATTTTACACCGTTTACGAGTACAATACGGGTTTATATGAAAACCCCTATTAACTCACGATTAAGTTTATAAGCTACACATACAAATTATTTGAATTTTTGCATTAAAAATTTAAAAATTGTTTTTTCGGACTTTCTAAATAGATTTTCATATATTAAGTTAGAATATTATTCTACCTGAAGTCCAAATTTGAATACGATAATATTGTAATATTAGATTTTATTTGCTGTTTCAAAGTATATTCGAATTTGGACTTGAGGTAGAACAATATTCTAACAAAAACATATATGAAAGTATACATATCTGTAAATTTTAACGTAAAAGTTGAGAAATACTAGTTACACCATACACCACTACTTCGACAGGGTAAAATAAGTTTATAATGCTGTTTGTAACACCAAAAAATATTGGACCTAGACCAACCTATTAGTGTACCGATTTACTCAGAATCGCGTTTTGAGTCGATTTGGCGATGTCCGTCCGTCAGTCTATCTATCTGTCTATATGTCGTATATACATACGGACCAAATTTCGGCAAAACGGAATGACGTTTATAGGTCCCTAAAAATTTAAAGTTCCTTTTCAGGATTTCTGCATAAATTCTGAACAATTTTATACACGTTACGAATATGAAATACAATTTTTTAAAGTTCACTTACAAAAAGAAGTTTATGTGTGAATTGATCAAAATATTTTTAATCGTTAAATTGCCTCTATATAAAAAACTTTTTGTGTATTCCATAACCCGGAATCAAACCGGCAACCCTCTACACAGCCTACGACCCGTAGCATCATCTCTTAACGAGACACACCATGGTCGACACATCGATGAGTGTGGCTAATTGAAGTCTTGTCAATCATAACCTACAAAATTAATGTTTTGTAATCGGAAGAATCAGAATTAGCTAATACATGAGCAATTTATTTCTCAATTAGAAAATTCCTATCGTTATCTCCTTCTCACGGGTAATTATCACATTATGATGAGTTCTTTGGCCAAAATTGGATGATATGGATGTGAACGACATGTGGTTCCAACAGGCGGCGCTACGTGCCACATAGCTGAAGCGACCTGGATATTCTGCACGACCGATTTGAGGGCATGGTTATCTTACACAGAAGCGACTTGAATTAGTCACCGAAATCGTGCGGTTTGACTGCTTTAGACTTGTTCTTGTGAGGTTCCATCAAAATGCTTGTCTATGCCAATAAGTCACAAACAACCGATGTCTGCATAACCCGTGCTTTGCTCAAATTAATTGGCCATATCGGATGTGCGCTCCCTGGCGAAGCCTCGGCGTTCATTTAAACGGTGTCATATTCCACACATAATGTCATTCATAGGTATTTCAAATAAAACATAAAATCCATTACTATCTCAAACAAAAAATTCCTTTAACCAATCTCAATGTTGAAGGCAAAACTCTCACATCAACATGTGAAAGAGTGTCTCTAAACGAGTCTCCCAACTGAGAATTCCGATTTTGCTGAAATTTTCATATTATGCAGTTTGTTTGGATTGTTTCTTTCTTATAAATTTAAAAATTATTCAATTTCTCAATTTTATTTATGATTTGAGTTCGAGTGATTTTTTTCACGTAAAAACAACATTTGGAAATCGGTTCAGTAGTTTTTTTCTTAACTGACGTGATCTTTTTTGCAACATGCTAGGGATTCTATAAAAAACTTACGATTATCTCCAACTTTCCATGTTAAATTTCTAACATTTTAAAGATGTTACTTACAAAAATGTTGAAATATGTGATGCAAAATTACGTCGTTCACCAAATTTTTTACAATATTTTAAAAATTTTATGTAGTACGATAGTTATTAAACTTCGAAAAGTGTACGATAATCGTCTATCGTATTATAGAATCTAGGCACAGATTTTAAGTAAAACCCTGTTAAGTTTACATATAAAAAATAGGTACGAAATTTACAAAGACCATTCCTGAATTCAACACTAAACTGGTTTTCGGGTCATTTTAGGCTTTTTGAGCTAGTTTTTAGTTATTTCTATAAAATTGAGAGTAGCATATTTAAAAAAAAAACTGTTCCATTAATCTATTTAAAAAAACATAGAGCAATTCCATATGAAAACGATCAAAATTGGCAAATTTTTGGACGACCCCTCTCCGATTTTAAAATAAATAGTCTCAATCGATTGCCCAGCAAAGAATAATGTACCTACATATTTTTTTTTTTTTTTATAGTGACTGGTTTAGTGGTGGTGTACACCACTGTCATGTGACAAAATTGAAGAATTCTTCATAAGGGACCTCATTGAAAGTTGTTTAAAAAAAGTTGTTTACTAAAGCGATCGCAACGAGTGATAGCTCGTTGCAAAGGTTTTAATTTAAAAATAAAATTTTCCTAATTTTTCTCAGAAATTTACCTTTTTTCCCATGAAAATTAAATTTTCCCATGAAAATTAAATTTTCCGATTTTCCACAGAAGCTCCTAAATTTTCCGGCTAATTTTTTTTGTTTTTGGATTCCTCATAATTTTTGCTTTAAGAATCAGCAATAAAAAAATGGGCCCCGACTCCTTGTTTGGACAGGAGAGGAGCATCTAAGAGACCACCTTGTTCTCATTGTTTTTATATTTTTTATAATTGAATTATTTGTAATTATTTAACATTATTTTATTTTATTATTAAAAATACATTTTAAAAATTATTTTACAGTTAAAAATACATTTATGAAGAAAAAATCAATTTTTTTTAAGAGCCCCAAGTTGAGTGTGTAGTGAATATGGTCTGCCTGCCTTCACAAGATCGGCCATAAATCCATGGATAATAGCAGCAGTGGCATGTAATGGCACACCAAACCCGACTGAGGCTACAGGTCATAAAATGTTTTGTAAATTTTTTAAATTACCAGGTAATAAATATTTCGCCTAAAATGACACGTGCAGAAACAAGTCATAAAACACGGATTTTTCATAAATATGGCGAAATATTTATTACCTGGTAATTTAAAAAATTTACAAAACATTTTATGACCTGTGGTCGGCTTATTGGCAGTAACCAATTAAGTCCCTCTTCAAAAAACATTTTATGACCAGTAGTTCACGCAAATGTTCCTATTAAAGAAAAGCAAATATCGCTTATTTTTTTTACCTATTTTTTACCAAAAAATAAATATAAATACTTCACACACTCTGAGTCAAATTTTAGTTGAATACTAAACGTGAAAGTGTTAAAGTGTTTTTTTGTAAAGTAAAGAGTGTAGCTGTAAAGACAATTTAAAGTAAAATGAATAAATTTTGCTGCAATCCATTTAACAAGAGTGGACATCGTTCGAAAAAGATAAAAGTATTAAAATTAACTGGTGTTTCGAAGCGATACATGAATGAATTAAATATACAATACGGTGAAGAAGCAGAATTCATTTGCCCCAAGTGTAAAATCGATTTGTCTCAACAAGCAAATGCATTGAAACAAATGCAACCACAATCCGAGAGTGAAATGACAATTGAACAAAATGTTTCATCTGATAGTGAGGCAGACATTCCGATGGTCAATATGTCTTTGAGTCCTTTGAATGAGGCTATTACCACTTTAGGTGAATCGCCTATTACAAAAAGAAAGTTGCGAAGTGAAAAATACAGGAAAGAGAAAAAAGGCAAGGTTATGAGTGCAATCGCGACAATATTTGATGAAGGCTCTGATAACGAATGCAGTCAAGCAGATGACGTTGACGACGGCAAACAAATGATTGAGCAGTTGAAAAGAAAATTCAATTTAGCGACCACTTTTCCGGAGAAATATCTCATTTTATCTGTGCTGCCTCAATCATGGTCTATACGCAAGATTTCTGAACAGTTTCAAACATCTTTTTACATCGCGAGAAAAAGCAAAGAATTAGTTCGACAGAAGGGCATATTGGCGACTACCACCAAGAAATTTGGCTCAAGGACCCTCAGCGAAGCAACGGTGAAATTGATTCAAGATTTTTACTGCAATGATGACAACAGCCGCGCCTGCCCAGGTACACGTGACTATGTTATCACACGTGAAGATGGAGAAAAAGTACACAAGCAGCGCAGATTATTATTATGTAATCTATCCGAAGCATACCATCAGTTCAAAGAGAAATACCCAGCAGAAAAAGTGGGATTTTCTAAGTTTGCCATCCTACGACCAAAAGAATGCGTGCTGGCATTAGACAGGCACAGAACGCATTCAGTCTGTGTTTGCAGTTTTCATCAAAACATCAAATTAATGTTCTTTCCATGCAAGAAATTGAAAGTATTTCACGGTGAAATTGAAACATATAGGGACCTCCTGTCGAAGTGGTTGTGCGCATACCCCACGGAAAATTGTCATCTGTCCAAATGCGACAATTGTCCGAAGATTGACGAGCTAGAGCAATATTTGGCGGAAAAGTTTGAACAGCTGTTAATTCAGGAGGTGCATTTCAAACAGTGGATAATTAGCAGCGGCAGATGTTCCCTTGAGACCGTGGTAAAGCAGATTCCGGAATTCATCGAGGAATTCGGATTCAAGTTGAATGAACTGAAGGCGCGCCATTTCATATCCGAGATGCAATCGAAATTTCTAAAGGAAAGTAAGGAGAAATTAGCCCAAAATGAATTCATTGTGATAAGCGACTTTGCCGAGAATTACACTTTTCTCGTTCAGGATGAAATTCAGGCTTATCACTGGGCAAACGACCAGTGCACGGTGCATCCTTTTTGCATTTATTTCAAAAACGAAGATAACGAACTACAGACCGTAAGCCTTGTTGTTGTCGCGGAGAGTTTAGCTCATAATTATGTGTCCGTTTATTTATTTCAAATGAAACTGTTTGAATTCTTAAGATCAAAATTCGATACAATCGACAAAGTAACGTTTTTCTCAGACGGCTTCTCAGTACAAGAATAAAAAAAATTTTTACAATCTTTGCATAATTGAAGAAGAACAAAACTGCAAGGTCGAGTGGCACTTTTTTGCGACGTCCCACGGTAAGGGCCCATGCGATGCGTTAGCGGGAACCCTAAAACGCATGGCGACTAAGGCAAGTTTGCAAAGGCCATATACTGACCAGATCTTAAATGTACAACATTTGTTTTCGTGGATTCAAAGCAAGGAAATTGCCATTAACACAGTTTTATGCACTCAAAAAGAACACGATGCCATGGAGCGACGAATTCAAAACAGATATAATAATGTCAAAACTATAACTGGAACGCAAAAGTTTCATTGCTTCATACCAAATATTTCTGATATGTCAATTAATGTAAAGCGGTACTCTTCGTCTGCCGACGTGCTAAATTTAAAGTTACTTTAATTTTATAATGATGCCAAGACAATTGTAATTTTTAATAAATATTGTAATTAAGTATAAGCAGCAAAATAAGAAAGATTTTTTCTTCATAAATGTATTTTTAACTGTAAAATAATTTTTAAAATGTATTTTTAATAATAAAATAAAACAATGTTAAATAATTACAAATAATTCAATTATAAAAAATATAAAAACAATGAGAACAAGGTGGTCTCTTAAATACTCCTCTCCTGTCCAAACAAGGAGTCGGGGCCCATTTTTTTATTGCTGATTCTTAAAGCAAAAATTATGAGGAATCCAAAAAAAAAAAAAAAAATTAGCCGGAAAATTTAGGAGCTTCTGTGGAAAATCGGAAAATTTAATTTTCATGGGAAAAAAGGTAAATTTCTGATAAAAATTAGGAAAATTTTATTTTTCAATTAAAGCCTGATTCAATACCTTTCCAACGAGCTATCACTCGTTGCGATCGCTTTAGTAGTTTTTTTTTAAAACAACTTTCAATGAGGTCCCTTATGAAGAATTCTTCATTTTTGTCACATGACAGTGGTGTACAGTGTACACCACCACTAAACCAGTCACTATAAAAAAAAAATATGTAGGTACATTATTTTTTGCTGGGCAATCGATTGAGACTATTTATTTTAGAATCGGAGAGGGGTCGTCCAAAAGGTGATCGCTTTCATATGGAATTGCTCCATAAATTTAATATTCTCTTTAATTAATTTTTGCAAATACAGATGTGATGTACCTATTTTAGTCGAATGGGTCATTTTGACCACTTGGTGATTTAAGCTTCCCTAGTGATTTTTTTTGGAATACTTTCCTCTATTTCATAATGGTAATATCGGTATTATAAAACATTTTCACCAACGGTTAGAGAAAGGAACCGGCAATCAAAATATCCAATATATGACTTTTTGTGTTTGTGGATAAATCCAAAAGGGTTCTACAGCCTTTCAGTCAGTCACTGAACAGTTTGTTTTGGTTGTCATTGACACTCTATTATGCATACTCGTATCCGAACAATATTTTTAAACTACTCGTAGTTTAGCATTATGTCATCATTTCTGTGGCCACAAAGTTAAGTATTATGTGAACTTTTTAACAGTCACGGTATAGGGTTTTATGGTTCCGATCGCCATTTTTTCATACACATCTAATTATACTGCATCTGTTCTGTGTTATATCACTACTTCAACTGGAACGCTACTAGTTACTTTTGTCAATTTGATGTTATGATACTTTTTCTCCAGTTATATGATATATCCAAAATGAACAAGTTAATGTTTGGCCTCCATTTCAATAGTCACAAGGTTGAATATTTTGCTGTAATTACCACTTTTTGATACACTGAAATTTTGGTTTACATCAGTTTTGTAACCTGTCCCCTATGCACCTGTCACAGATTTGTCACTTTGGATCAATCGACCCTTCATTTCCCGCAGGGTACAGGGATGTCGTTCAAAATAATGAGTTCTCTTACTCTTAAGAAAAACTAAAAATTCTGCGATTATTTATTGGCTTATCAGTATTGACAAAACTATTGAGTCTAAAAGGAGATTTTTGTAAAAATTGTGTCTTTCTATAAAAAGAAGAAAAAATATTTTTATGAGCAAATATGCTCCTGCCAGGAATCGAACCAAGGACATCAGATGAACAGCTCGAGATATCTCGATATGTTATATTTGATAGATTAAAACATAAATGACTTGCTGTAGAGAAGTGTGATTACGTACCAGCTTACAAAAAATAACAAAAATGTGGTTTTGTATTTATAATCTGACCAAAGTCGAAATTTCGAATATGAAAATAGATTAGAAAAATTTAACAAAAAATCCAGAATATTAATGATAGCACTGCAAAAGCTTGACTTTTAAAAATTAATAGAGGTCTGATCATCAATTCTTTATATTTCGGACATGGTGATTACAATGGCGTACTTTATTTTTCGATCTAAGGTACAGATTTTTCGCTAAATGTCTTTCAAGTTTGGCGGCTTTCCATTTTTATTAACAAAACTTTATAAAATATAAATTTTTTCTGATGAAATGTAGGCACAGGACCTGTGTTCATATTTAGGCTTAAAACTTGATGCAAAAAACTTAATATTAAATACACTGTTCGGGTTTTATATGTATTTTTATTAGGGTTTTGGATTTCCCGGACTTTTTTAATTCCCGGGAAACGGGAATGAAAAAATGTTTTTGAACGGGAAATGTTTTTGAACAAAATTGTTAATGAAAACCACCTATATAAATAATTTTTGTTAAAAAAACACTATTTCAGTACAAATGCAGTCTGTGTCAGAGTTTCGAACGACTGCTAATAGCAGTCGTAATTTAGTTAAATTTTCATATTTTGTAAGCAACGTGCTTAAAAAAAAGCACTCGCTTTCATTTTATATTATGAACTTGCTTATTTCAGTCTAACTGTGTAAGTAAATTTCAAAACACACACAGTCATCATTTACATTTTTTAAGTTTTCAAACTAAGCGCAGCGTAACTGTGTGAGTTCAGCAACAAAACAAGTTGTGTTTCTTCTGCTTGCTGCGTTTTGAGTTACTGGTTAATGTGTTTTTACTTGACTGAGTAACGAAAAAAAAACTGCATAGTAGACTTAGAATAGCAGACTGGATAGTAGACTGGGGTCAGCAAACTATGTAGTTGGAACTTAAAGAGTTTTGTATATGCAAACAAAAGAAAAAAGAAACACTAGCAGCTTTAAAAAGAAAATACAATTAAACTTATCATATTTCCTATTTTATTTATTATTTTGTTAATTATATAATTTATATATTAATTAATTTCACACTTTATCGTAAATATGTATGTACGTATAATACTTTATTCTGATCAATTGTGGTACATAGTACTTACATATGATTTGATTTTTTTAAATTGTCATTAATATGACACTAACTTACAACAATTGATTTTTTGGACAAATTACTACACCCAAAAAATACATGGTAGTTGATCATTATTTTTTCAATTGTGTCATATGTTGGCTGAACAGAAAAATTTGTTATTTTAACAAAATTTATTCCTGTTTTTCAGCTTAAAATAAAATCTGTTAATTTTAAAACATTTTTTGTTAAATTTAAAAAATCTAAATTTAAGTAAACTTTATTTTTTTATTACTATTCTTTTGTTTTTGTTAATTAATTCATATATTAATTAATTTAACACTTTATCGTAAATATATACATTTCTGCATTGATTCAATTGGTACATATAATTTGCAGGTTTTTTTAATTAATCCACTCTGATATATGTATGTAGGTATATGTGACGCGCAAAATAGAAAGGGACCTAAGGGTAAAAACCGGTTTTGTTCAGGAGAGCATGGGATCGGTCTCATTCGATGCTCAGATGTTGTCCACAAAAAAAAATTGATTTTTATACCCTTAGGTCCCTTTCTCTATGCGCTGTCACATATGTAAAAAATATGTCGTTTAGGTAACACTACCTTACAACAATTAATTTTTTGGAGAAATTACTACACCTAAAAAAATACATAGTTGTTGTTCACTATTCAGTTATGTCATATGTACTAAATATTTTTTTTTCAAGGTCGGTTACCGTTATCGTTATAACACCTTTATCGATAAAATACCGTTTTAAATTGAATACCGTTATCAATACCTCTAAAAAAAATTGGAAATACCGTTATCGTTACCGATATCGTTATTTTTATAGGTAGTTCCCGGTATTTATTAATTTATGTAAAAAATGGCAGTTTTTGAAATTTTTTATTTTATAATCTTGAGTTTTTTATAAAAAAATTTATAGATAACAATTTTACTTATTAAAAGTACCAGCATTGAATTCATAGCTCATAATCTGTATTTTTAACAACTAAAATTAAAAATATGCTATATTGAATGAGGGGTATGTATTGTTGATCTTTTATTTGGTAAAGCACCGTAAGTTGTTTGAGTTTCACGTGAAAAAACTGTTATACTCCATATAAAAAAAATGATTTTTCACGACAATTAGTTTACGTGAAAATTGTGTAGAGTTTGTTTTCACGCAAATTTAATGTACAAGATTATTATTTATCTTGGGAAAATGTGACATTTTATGTTTATTTTGATTGTGTCTTTGTTATAAAATTAAAAAATTGTTCATTTGTTTAAATTAAATTACAATTTGAGGCATTTAAATTTCGAGTGAAATTTTTCCATGTGAAAAACAACTTACGTTGCTTAAATGAATGTTTTTTTTTTAGTTTGACTCTTGATCATAAATTAATAGCACTTTCTGTTTAAATTCTTTTTCAAATTAAAGAAAGATGATACAATTTTCACAAGTAAATTACAAAGAATAAATTTTTTTAATACCGGTACGTTACCGAAACAGTCTTAAATGCCATTACCTTTACCGTTGCCGAAACAAACAAAATTTGATACCGTTACACTTAACGTTATTCGATTCGGTAAGCAAACTTGCTTTTTTGTTTGTCATCATGCTAACTCATGCATTTTCCCGATAAAATTTTATGGAATTTAATACCAGAGATGGGCCAAAATAAATTTTCATTTGCATTGCGACAAGAAATGATCATATGTGGGCTTTTTTAATTTGCATTGTATTTTAAGTTGCATTCTCCATTTATTACAATTATTAGAAATACAAAATTTTGAATTAATAAATAAATTGGCAACATAATTAATTTTTTTAAATGGTTGTTGAATTTGTGGCAATTGCAATAAATTCAATTTTGATTCTGAGTTTAAAATATAATTTGTAACTTTTTATATTAAGGGTTTTTATATAAACTCGTAAATTCATTGTAAACCTTGTATAAATAAATAAAAACCATATTTTTTATGTATGGAGTTTGACATTAAACTCATAAACATACCAGTTTTAAAATGTTTACGAGTAGAATACGAGTTTATATGAAAACCCCTATTTTGTTTGATTTTGGCAATTTTTTAAATCTATTTTCACAATAGTTTTTTTGTTTATATTTACATCAGCTGTTTTACCAAAGTTTACCCGAAGAAAAAGTCTGGTTAAATTTTGGTAAAAAGAGACACACTAATACACTCTCATTAGCGCTCTCATTTACCCAATTTTCGAGTACGGGAACGCTTTTGGGTAAATTTCGATAACATTGGGAACGTACGGGAACGCACTTATTGTCATATGCTTTATGTGTCATCATTCTATAAGTGCCACCCTCCAAAAACGCCGGAAAATTGAATCCAAAATTTTAATTATTTTTTTGTTAATCTTTACAAAAATCTAAGGTCAAATACAGCTACTCCGAAATTTTAGAAGTACCCATATATTTAATGTGTTTTTTTTTTAAATTGCCTGTAGGTGATATTTATAGAATATTCGGTGTATATATTGTATAGGTTCTTCAACCAATATATCGATAAGCGTGTTCGTTTACTTACTACAAATTGCTACTTTTACTACAACAGGAAAAGTTCAATTCAAAAAATAAACAAAACTTTCCAATTGTAGTAAAATTAGTAAGAATTTCGAGTAAACGAACACACTGGATATCAAATGAAATGTCAACGTAAAATAAAAAATTGCCAAAATCAAACAAAATATAAAAAGTTACAAATTAAGTGGGTTATTTTGTAAAACGCAACGCCTTGTGTTGCGTTGATTTGTGTATAAATTGTTATTGTTACAAAAACAATTTGTATGGAAAACAACGCAACTCAAGGCTTTGCGTTTTACAAAATTACACCCTAAATTTTAAACACAAAATCAAAATTGAATTTATTGCAATTGCCAGAAATTCAACAACCATTTAAAAAAAAATAATTATGTTGCCAATCTATTTATTAATTAAAAATTTTGCATTTCTAATACTTAATTGGAATAAATGGGGAATGCAAATTAAAATAAAATGCAAATTAAAAAAGCCCACGTACATATGATCACTTCTTGTCGCAATGCAAATGAAAATTTATTTTGGCCCATCTCTGGTACTAAATTTCATAAAATTTTATCGAGAAAATGCATTAATTCAAATTATATATGTATATACTCTACGGGTTAGTATTATGCCAAACAAAAAAAGATATGTAGTACATATGACATAATTGAATGTGATCAACAACTATGTATTTTTTTAGGTGTAGTAATTTCTCCAAAAAATTAAATGTTGTAAGGTAGTGTTATCTAAACGACATATTTTTAACATATGTGACAGCGCATAGAGAAAGGGACCTAAGGGTATAAAAATCAATTTTTTTTTTTGTGGACAACATCTGAGCATCGAATGGGACCGATCCCATGCTCTCCTGAACAAAACCGGTTTTTACCCTTAGGTCCCTTTCTATTTTGCGCGTCACATATACCTACATACATATATCAGAGTGGATTAATTAAAAAAAACCTGCAAATTATATGTACCAATTGAATCAATGCAGAAATGTATATATTTACGATAAAGTGTTAAATTAATTAATATATAAATTAATTAACAAAAACAAAAGAATAGTAATAAAAAAATAAAGTTTACTTAAATTTAGATTTTTTAAATTTAACAAAAAATGTTTTAAAATTAACAGATTTTATTTTAAGCTGAAAAACAGGAATAAATTTTGTTAAAATAACAAATTTTTCTGTTCAGCCAACATATGACACAATTGAAAAAATAATGATCAACTACCATGTATTTTTTGGGTGTAGTAATTTGTCCAAAAAATCAATTGTTGTAAGTTAGTGTCATATTAATGACAATTTAAAAAAATCAAATCATATGTACTATGTACCACAATTGATCAGAATAAAGTATTATACGTACATACATATTTACGATAAAGTGTGAAATTAATTAATATATAAATTATATAATTAACAAAATAATAAATAAAATAGGAAATATGATAAGTTTAATTGTATTTTCTTTTTAAAGCTGCTAGTGTTTCTTTTTTCTTTTGTTTGCATATACAAAACTCTTTAAGTTCCAACTACATAGTTTGCTGACCCCAGTCTACTATCCAGTCTGCTATTCTAAGTCTACTATGCAGTTTTTTTTTCGTTACTCAGTCAAGTAAAAACACATTAACCAGTAACTCAAAACGCAGCAAGCAGAAGAAACACAACTTGTTTTGTTGCTGAACTCACACAGTTACGCTGCGCTTAGTTTGAAAACTTAAAAAATGTAAATGATGACTGTGTGTGTTTTGAAATTTACTTACACAGTTAGACTGAAATAAGCAAGTTAATGGTTGAATATGAAAGTGTGAACTATTTTAAGCACAGTCACCAGTTGAGGCAAATTTTTTTTAAACTTGTTATTAAACACTGGTCTGTGTAGTTAGAATTCAAAGTAAAAATATCAGAATGTTGAACATTTGATTTCACATAAATTAATCGCAGCACTGCCAAATGAATTGCATGATTTCAGCAGAAAGCACCTACTACTGCACTGTCGGAAACAAACCGTTTCATCACACTTGGCCCATTAGATATGGTAGCCACAATGTTATTTTCCAAAGACAGTTAAAACTCTTCTGTCTTATTTCTACAATTCTTCTTATTTCATCAGCATTACATCTTCCTGATATATAAACCAACCCCAGGTTATAAAATGAATTATTTACGTTTATGCATATGTTGAAATATCTCTTTTGTGATATTCTTGTCCATTCATCTAAGATTATAGTAATTCTCCTATTGTTAGAAATATTGCTCAATATTTCTTTTATCATGATATATTTTACATGATTGTAGTAATCTAATAAAATGTTCTTTACATCGGTTTCTTTTTTTGCAATGCCAGGTTTTTATTATAAAAACTTTCTCGAATAAACGAAGATCTAGTTATGGTGCGGATTGACTGCGGCTAATTTGGATACCATTTTAGGAAATGTTTGCCCTACTATAAAACCTTTAATGCCTATTCAGCTTTCACTTTTTTCTTCGGGTACTTTGCTAATTTTAGCTTGTTGTTGTTTTCTTCAAGAGAAGTTGCATGACCATCAATTTTTTTTTTTTGTGAACCAAATTTAGATGTCGGATAACCAAATTTAGATACCACCGTTAACCATTAGTCTTTTCTTTTCACATTTATTAATGAAAACGTTACTTATAAAATTATTGACCCTTAATATAAAGGAGTATTTTAAATTTAAAGTCGACTTTATTTTTAATCAAACGGTTTTGTTCATTTTGAATATGAAAACCTTACAAAAATATTTATATTTTCAGATATTTTGATTGGTTGAAAATAAATTAACCAATCAGAATGCTCCAAAAATAAACCAAGTCAAGGTATACTGCCAGCCAATATTTTAACTAAAGTCGACTTTACCTAAATTATACATTTGAAAAATTTAGATAGTAAGGGCGATTATTTGTAAAAAACAAAGCTTTTTTTCATATTTCTTTTAAACATTTTACCAAGTTTTTAGGCTTTACTACTTAAATCTTGAATAAGTTATGCGAAAAATCTTTATTAGTTGAAATACTCCTAATTACTTGGCAAAGATTTTATTTGTGTGTCAAATAAATGTATTCCCTTTTAAAAGATTTTAACAAGGAAATTTTTGTTTTGGTATTTAAAATGTTTTTTATGACAAAAATTAAAAAATCCTATTCGAAACAAAAACAATTTAAAAAATTTAATATTTTTAAAATTTCCCGTTTTCCCGGGAAAAATATATTATTTTCCCGGGAATTCCTGGCAAACTTTTCCCGGGAATTCCCGAACCCCAACCCCTAATTTTTATGCTTTTTTAAGGTTTTAGCCAATTAAATCGCTGAAAGCAAATTCGGCCTTAATAAGTGATATGGCTTTGTAAAGAAGCAATTAAAAGGAAAATATTTTAACAAAAAAAAAATGTATTCATCTATAGCGACTTTTCAAAAATTTTATATGGCAGCATAGCTTTCCAAGTTGTCCCCAAAGTACAACTTTTAGTATAATATGGGGTCACCTTTAAAAACTGCTCTAGCAAAATTTCAAGCAAAACAGTTTCCATTTGCAAAAGTTATCGCAATAAATACCTAAATTTTTTACTAAGGTTAGTATCGTACTAAAGACATTTTAATATACTAAAGTAAAGTTAAAAAAATTTAAAAATTCGATATATTAACCCATAAAGGCATAGGATACATAAGATGGGTCAGTTGCGGAACCCGAAAATACGTATTCAATCCTGCTGGCCTTATCGAATTTTTTAAATTTTTCCTTCTCTGTAGTTTACATGTTAGATTTCAAATCAAACAAAAAACATTCATTTACTAATCAAAATATCAACTATACATACCTTCATACAATAATAACAAATATAAACTAAACAAAAATTTTTATAAAAATGTAACGAATTTTTTATTTTTTTAATAACAGAAAAGAAATAATTGTTTTAAACAACTGTTACGAAATACAGTATTTTTTGTTAGTTTTTTTATTTAGTAACTGTCCTACTAGTTGTTTTGCATTTTCCGTAAAAAAACAACTGTAAAAGCACCATAAAATAAGAACTGGGTGTATCCCAACAAAACTTTCTATTACCTGGTAATAAGGTTTGTAAGAAGAAATTAAGGTATGTAACCTCTTACTTTGCTATTCCAACAGCTATTATTTTAACAAGGGCATGTCATTGGAGGTATGTACTTTCCAAAAAGGGCTAGGTAACAACATAAGAACATGTTACTTTAATGTTACATGTTAGGAGTTACGTAACCACTTACATAACCGATACTGAGCACAATACTACTTACATAACAGCTTAAAGTAAGGCCAAAAAAATGTGTTACAAACAGGTCTGAAATAACACATTAAAATTATGCGCTCACTTACTGTATAAAAATATATACTTACTTCTTACAAAAAAAATTAAAATAAGACGTTATCGTGTTGGTTTTTTATAAATGCTAAAACGAAGCATATTCATATTTAATTAATATTTACTCAGATTAATATAAAGTTAACAAAAAACATAAAAAATATTTCAGTCAATATGTATAAAACATATAAATTATTTGTATCGAATATTTTAAATAGAAAATAACACTCATGTATCGCATTACAAATAACTCCTTATTTTGAGATATTTGAATACACCATCGGTAATAAGTGGTTATTTCTATTAAGTGATCACGTATCACATTAAAAGAAACTCCTTATTTTACGGTTTTAAAATATCCCATCTGTAATAAGTCGCTGCTATTATTTAGAACTCATGTTGTGTATTACAAGTAGGGTTTGGGATTTCCAGGACTTTTTTATTTCCCGGGAAACGGGAATGAAAAAACTTGATTCCCGGGAATCCCGCGAAATATTTTTGAACAAAATTGTTAATGAAAACCACCTATATAAGTAATTTTTGTTAAAAAAAACACTATTTTAATACAAATTCAGTGTGTGCAGTGAGAATTCAAAGTAAAAATATCAGAATGTTGAACATTTGATTTCACATAAATTACTCTAAGCACTGCCAAATGAATTGCATGATCCCAGCAGAAAGCACCCACTACAGGACTGTCGGAAACAAACCGTTTCATAATATTTGGCCCATTAGATATGGTGGCCACAATGTTATTTTCCAAAGACAAATAAAACTTTTCTAGTCTTATTTCTACAATTCTTCTTATTTCATCAGCATTACATCTTCCTGATTTATAAACCAACCCCAGGTTATAAAATGAATTATTTCCGATTATACATATGTTCAAATATCTCTTTTGTGATATTCTTGTCCATTCATCTAAGATTATACTAAATCTCCTATTGCACTGTGAGACAAATGGTAGGGGTCAGTGATCGGGAAGTGTTCAAACCACCGGGGAAAGTTATATTCGGTAAAAAAGAAGTTATACGTGTCCCGGCGTTTCGCTGGGTTACCCCTAGGAATCGAGATATATCAATTTGACCTTTGGTCAAATTTTTTTTGATATATAACTCGAGAACCACTAGTCCGATTTTGCTCAAACAATTTTAAAAAAATTAAAAATTACAAGTCTTTTAATCCGTTCATATAACGTTTTTCTATATACTCGACAGTTTTGCCGGTGAATCTGTCTTCTAGAATATTATTTAAAAATGCCAACTTATTCCTATGTATACATATTTTGAAATTATTTGCGTTATTTACGTCGCTAATGTAGATATAGAGTTCTGAAATAAAATTTTAATATAAATTTATGATAGTATTATGATATGTAGTTTTGATAAATATAACAAATATGCATTATTACCCAGCAAAACATTTTTAGTATTTTGGAAGCAGTAAAAATACGCAGCGCTTAAAAACGCGCTACAAATTCTGCTTTACAGAGTTGCGCCACTTTATGCGTATACAATACACAAAAAATGTTGCAATTTGATTGTGTACCCTGCAAAACTGCCTTAAACGAAGCAAATCGTAAGCAAGTTATTTAAAAAATTTTAGTGCTACGCTATTCCCTTACGACGAAGCAGGTTATAAGGGAGTAAAATAAAATGTAAGTTATCCAAAGATGAATGCGCACGAAATCTGAGTCATCTCAATCGTGTTTTACCCTTCTTTAGTAGAGTTTAATCTATAGACGCCACATAAACATGAGTCAGTCTGCATTTTGAAGTCGGCAAAATGAATACATTTATTTTCATAAGAAGTCGCGTTTAAATGCGCTCAATGAAAATCATGAATTTACTGCATCTTTTCAGCACCAAAAAAATAACTTTTTCCAAAAAAAAGTGCATGAATTTATTTGCGGTTAAATGCACTTACGAAAATCATGAATTTACTGCAATTTTTCAGCAGCAAATAATGCGCTTTTTTTCACAAAACAACGTGCTTCCAAGCGGGCCCTTTGTATGGAAAAATCATGCCTTCCGTAAGCAGCTTTGTAAGGGATTAATTTTATTATTCCCTTACAAAGCTGCATCCAGCGAAGCAGGTTTTTTGTTGGGTAGGAAACATTTTCTGCGGCACAAATCCTTTTTTCCCACTCCACCATTATTTGGAAATTTTTCATTGTGGTATATTTTAATCCATAATCCAAGACTATAACACCCATATATTGTCCAAAGTTTGGTGCTTAGTTTGCACAAAAAAATGCGAAAAAAATTTTGCAAAAAGGAAAATTTTACACCAATATTTTCGTTTGCAGAATGCCGCCAATCGCTGATTAGCGCTTTAGAGTCCTTTTCTGCCCTTTTTCGCATGCCGCCGTTATTTAGCAATTTTTCAAGTGCGATTTCTTAAAATTTATAATCTAGGGACTACAATACACGAAATCAATAACTTAAAATTTTCCGCTATTATTTCGCAAATTTTTAAGTGCGGTTTTTTTAATTTATAATCTAGGGACTATAATTCACATTTCATAAAACAAAGTTTGGCGGTTAGTTGCACAAAAAAAAAAATTGCGAACAAATTTTGCAAAAAGGAAAATTTTTATATAATTTTTTTCGTTTGCAGAATATTAATCGCCGATTGAATTTTTAAATTATTTTTTTTTCCACCATAAAGGCCTTTTTAATTTATAATCTAGGGACTATAGTGCACATCTCCTAAAAGAAAGTTTGGTGGTCTCAAAAAACATTTATATATACCTTATGGAATTCTGTATTTCAAAATAAATTTGTTTGTGGATATGGGAAAATGTAAAATGCTCAAAAAAGTGGCAGAGAATGGATATTTTACTTCCAAGTTGAAATCATAGATGGATGTAATATCAACTACGGTTTTCCCATAAGTTCTCGATATACACTTTTTGTAATAAAATTTTAAATAAAAATAAAAAGAGCTATTTTATTTAAAGCCCAATTTACACTATAGCCAAAAACTAGTAGTCTTTAAAAACTTTTAGTTATTGATTCAAATTTTTTATGAATTTCATAAGTAATTATAGATAGTTTTCAAAAACTAATAGTTTCTGGCTAAGTGTAAATGTAGAATAAAATAAAAAAAAATTACAAAAGCTTTATGAAACTTATGTTTTGAAGATGGTATAAATAACTTTTTAATATATAGAAAATAGGTAATACATTATGCTTCAGAACCAAGGAAAGGAGTAATTTTTAAGTTAATATCTAAATCACTATATTTAGAAGAAGTGCACATGAACACTTTGGGAAGCTCCTTTGAATAATTTCGAAAATGGTAGTAAAATAACACAAACTTGGGAAACAATGAAAGAATGACTACCATTTGTTTTTGCTGAGGTATTGATAAATGAATGTCATTATCAGAAAAGACAGAAAAAAGCAAAATCCGATGAGTTTAAAGCAAAAAAATATTGTGAAAAAAGCAAGAAAAAGCAATAATAAAAAACTTGGAAAAACGACATTTTTTTTTTAAATTTCAAAGTTAAGAGAAAAAATATTTTTTGTGAGCAAAAAACGTCTTTTTGGGTAAAAAGTCTTAAAAAAAGCAATTCAAAGCTCAAAAATCGTAGGAAAAAGCTATTTGAAAGCTAAAAATCGGAAAATCCAAAAAAAAAATAAAAAGAAGCAAATATGAGTAAAACAAGCAATAAAAAGCAAAAGCAACAATTTTGTCTTCTCTGGTCATTATTGATAACGCATTATTTTTGTTATGAAGTAATGGAAAAGTTACTAGTTATTAGTAAGTCTTTGTTATATGATTTACAGTAATGAAGGATGTACAAATGTTGGTATGACTACTGGTAGTCCAAAACATAATGATACCCCATTATTTTTCTACACTGTCAATTTGAAAATTTAAGTGATGACATGCCAGTTACGCGGATATTGGTCTTATCCCTCAGGTATTGGGACTTTGCAAAATAACGAATGGGATCGCAAAGCTGAAAAGCGCAAAGTTAAGAGAACGAAAAAAGTTAGCTAATTTCAATCAATTATTTTAAGTTTTCCTATTTTGCAAAACGATCACGATGTTTATTTGACATAGATATTGTAATTACGGCGTAGACGTCCGCTAGGACGGGATTTTTGTAAATTTTGTACGGGGAAGAGCAAAAAATTTAAATAACAGCCTGTTAAAACCGCTTTGAATAGAAACCCGAAATTTAAAATATATATATATCCTGGAGTAGAGGCTAATTGACAGGGATGGTGCACTCATAAAAATAAGTTTGTAAAAACAGCAGAAAAAGCTACTCAAAATTTGTTAAAAATGACCGCGCAGAAAAAGCTGCTGAAATTAGTAGAGTTAACTTTTAGTAAATTGAAAATGACAAGTTGTACTGCAAAAATTTTCGCTAAATATCAGTATACAAAAAGCAGCAAAAAAAACTGTTATATTTATCTTTAATTTTTGCAATTTTTAAGTAAAATTTAGTTAAATTCAAATAGCAGACTATCCTGCTAAAACCACCAGAAATAGTTCCTAAAAAAAACAGTAAACTGCTAATTTTAGAAGGCTGAATTTTTGTATGAATTAAAGAAAAAATCTCGAAAAGAATTTTGAAAACTAAAATTTTGTCTTTGATTTTTTAGTCTGCTAATTACACAAAAAAAAGAGAACAAGGTTACGACAACTGATTCTGGTAGAGCAGAGACTATTAATTATAGAGATAGGAAATCAAAACTTACACTACACACCGGTAGAGGGCGCTGAAATTTAGTATTACCTTAGCAATTATTTAGTATCAGTTTAGAATCAGCTGAGCCTGTATTTAAAAACTCAAAACGTGCTGAAAACTACTCAAAATAAGAAAAAAACAATCGCGGAATATATTCATGTAATAAAATTTGAGATATCCGTTTGTTTTTTTGGTTTGTAGTTTGTTATTATTTAAATTTAAATAAAAAAAGAAAATTGTCACTTTTTTGAACAAAGTGCCATCCAGTGATAACGATGTTGTTATAACTTATTTTTTTGGTGTTGCCATACCCCTGTGGCAGAGGCGACAAAAAAATACTTGTATCGGAATTTTAAAAGTTTACATCTGATCCTATGTTTTTTGGGCGAATAAAATTCCCCCCTTTTGCAAATATTTATTGTGAATCGGCATAGGAAACCATGTGAATATTCCATTTTAGGTAAAAGATGTGTTCAACGAACTTATGTAATACACTACGAAGAACACTTTTGTGGAATATTTTAACCTTATAACTCTTTAATCAAGGAAACATTTTTGGCTTCTTTTTAAGAAGGGACAAAAAATAACCGCAAGTTAAAGAGTTAGAGGGTTAAAATGATCCTCAAAAATATTTGCTATGCAATTTTATTACAATTCTCTGAAGACATCAAAGTTGAAAATTTAACTTCACTTGCCAGAAATAAGTAAAAACTTAAAATGTATTAAAATTTAATTTCCTATTTATTCAGAGTTGGCGTAAATCTCGTGGACTCTTTAGACGTATCACAATAGCAATAACAAAGAACCTAATAGGTGGTGCGCCCCCCTCCAGAGAAAAGGTTGTCTTGTCTGTCTACATTCCTTAGTTTGTAGAGCACGAAAAAAATCCAAAAAGGATGCAGATTGATTGTTAAGATCCGTTAGGCTACAACAAAAACAAAAAATTTTTTCTGCGGATTTTATCAGGTTAAATTTTTATTTTCTATTAACTAACATTTAATTCAAATATAATTAAAATTATGTATATTTAACAGTTTTTTCGCTGTTCCTATCTTACTAAATTATGCAAAAAATAATGTGCTAATTTCAGCAGTTTTTTCTGCAAGGTCATTTTAACAAATTTTTAGTAGTTTTAGTTTAAATTTTTACAGTCTTTATTCTGTTAGTATACTTTTTAAAATTTTTGTCAGGAACACGGTGAAATTAGGGTTTAGAAGGGAAAAAGCCTCCCCCTAAACTGTATGCACAAACCGATTTGACTGGAAATCTATTATTTAAAATATGTATTCAGTGGAGTTTGAAATAAACCATTTACACAAAAACAACTCAGAACTAAAATCATTTTGAATAATTTAAAAGTTTTTAAAAAGCCCCTACAATTATATTGCTTGAATCTGACAACTTAGGGTGCTTTAGGGGTAAAGCAATATAAATATTTAACTTTATTAAGCTTTATAAATATAATTGTAATATATCGTTGTTTTTTCGACCGAAATGCATCCATACTTTGCATAAATATAGACAAATTACATTTAATTTTATGAGTTATTATAAACCGCATATAAAATATTTGTACCTCTATAATAACCGAGGTGGAACAATAAGCAAACAAATAGCGATTGTAGGTAATTGCGAGTATTCATTATTTTATATTTAGTATTTATTATAACTTTTTTTTTAATTTTCACACTCGCATACATTCAATTATACACATACATACAGTGGTGGCCAATAAATTAGACACGATTCAAGTATTTTCTAATTTTATTTTCGTTGCCTTTATTTTTAAAGATCAAAATAGTGGCTAAATTCGCCACGAAAGGCAAGGTGATGGTTCAGAAATTGTACAGAATTTTAGCGTAATGTTTGCTTTTTTCATTTTGTCACTTGTTTTAAGTGGGCGTGGCTTTTAACGAAAAATTAGCGATATCAACCTTTTATCAAATTACATAGTAAAATTTAGGCAGTACTGATCAGTTCAGTATAAACTGTATATTTTTGGAAATCCTATAAAATTTCCTTAAGTCTTGCATTATTTTTATCTACAAATAGTCGCCAGACTTCAAAGTGCAACACCTAAAGCATGACCAATGAAACAACACTGGAGAATAAAATTATAAAAAACTTCAATTGTTTCTAATTTATTGGCCACCACTGTACATAAGTTCTATAACTGTTGTCATGTGGTAGAGAAACACATACTACATACAAAAATATAAAGTAACAGAAATAAATGCGCATATTTAATTAGTATTTATGCATACATGCTTGCTTTTATGAACATTAGGATGGCACAGTAAAGTCAATTTAATTATGGGTGAAATCAAAAAATGTGATCAATTTTTGGGCCAAATTTGTGAGAAGCAAAAAGAGTTCATATTTTGGTTTTTTCTTAATGGAATCAGTTTAGTCATTACAAACCTAATTGCAAAAAATCTCTTCTACAAGTTGTCGCAATAACTTTTTTTTGCAAAATTTTATTTTTTTTTTGTGGTAACGGAGTTTACATTTCTGCAAGCAAAAGATATATCAAAAAAAATTTAATTTTCTTCAATTTATTAGTTTTTCGTATTTGGGCTTTCAACTTGCTTTCCAATGATATATAATTTGTGTTTATCAAATTGGCGGTTTCGCGAATAAAAATATAATTCATTCCGCCAAAAAAAATTTTTTTTTTTTTTAATTTTGTATTTTTGGTCCTTTTAAATGCTTTTCAAAAATATAAAATTTTTTAAAATCCAAACAGCGGTTGCGCAGTTAAAAAATAATATATTAAAAACAACATTTCGCGATCAAAAAATTCTTAAATTGTGTGAAACAAATTTAATTTGTCAAACTAATGTCAGTAATGACTCGAAATATCGATTCAAAACCAATGAAATGCAAAATCAATCGTTTTTCGCTCCAGAAGCTTAGGGTAAAAAACTGATAACTTTTTTTGATTTGACGCAAAATTATTAGTTGAATCGTCTTTTGACGCATAAATATTAGTTGAATAACCTCTGTTTATGGTTATTTTAAAAATGTATCTACTTTTATTTGAATGAAATCTGATGCAAACAATTGTGGTTAAGGAGTTTACAGTTACGGAGTTTACATTTGGTTACTTTTTTCGTTTTCTTTCAGAAACGCTTTGTCAGAATTTTCTTTCCGAAAAAAAATCGTATGATGTCTACAAGGTGAATCCAAATATGACATTGTTTTTCTTACTCGTTAAATAGTTTGGTGTAAAAATTAGGAACGGAGTTTACAACATTTTTTCAAATATTATTAAAGACATCCTTTTTCATCTCGAGAATGTTACATGCTGCAGAAAAGCTTCAAGTCTGTTATACTGGATGATTACTTACAGTCCAACCATCATTTGAGTATAAATAACATTATTCTTTTCGCAATATAAATAATAGATAACTCCAAAATTCTGGTATATGCATTTTTATCTTACAGTTAGTGTTTAGCTTTATTGGTTATTAAAATATAAGCTATTAAAGTTAAAAAACCTTATGAGTTACTTGTTACGGAGTTTATGTTTGGCCTATAAAATTGGTAACAAATTTTATGTATTACCAAAAATTGGTTAGATTGTTATAAATTTTGTAAAACAGGTGACAATGCGCTGATATATATCGAAATATATAACTCAAATATAATCCATGCATTAGAAATTAGGTGGTTACACGGTTTTTATCACAGTTTTTGATATCACCCTTATATACTTCAGTATTTTTTTGTTCTTATAATCTAATTAATATGCACATTAAAATAACTGAAGATCAGTTAAAAGCGGGACTACGTACTTTGTATACCCTACACCACTATGTGGTCAGGGTATTATAAGTTTGTGCTGATGTTTGTAACACCAAAAAATATTGGTGCTAGACCCACCTTATAGTATACCGATCGGCTCAGAATTTTTTTTTATTTCGATTTAACGATGTCCGTCTGTCCGTCCGTCCGTCTGTCTGTCTGTCCATGCATTCTTGTGCGCACTCTACAGGTCGCAAATATTAAGATATTTTGATGAAACTTGGTACACCGACTTATGTCAGCCCAAGGACGACGCCTTTTTTTTGGTGAACATCGGTCCATGTTTAGACCTAGTGCCCATATAAGGTTCCTACCAAAATTATACTGTTTATACGCTGCAGGCCGCAAATATTAAGATATTTTGATGAAATTTGGTACACAGACCTGTGTCAGCCCAAGGATGAAGCCTATTGATTTTGGTTAACACCGGTCGATGTTTAGACCTAGTGCCCATATAAGGGTCCCCACAAAATTATATTGTTTATACGCTGCAGGTCCCAAATATTAAGATATTTTGATAAAATTTGGTACACAGACCTATGTTGGCCCAAGGACGAAGCCTATTGATTTTGGTGAACATCGGTCCATGTTTAGACCTAGTGCCCATATAAGGGTCCCCCCAAAATTGGCTTGGTTACAAATTGCAGGTCGCAAATATTAAGATATTTTAATGAAATTTGGTGCGCTGACTCACATTCATGCATGGGAATTTTTCATTACCATTGAAATTTCATTACCATTAGTTCATACTAATGACAATGAAAAAAATTTCATTACCATTTAATAGTAATGAAATATTTTTCATTAGAAAAATCATTACTAATGGTAATGAAATCACACTAATGTAAAAAAAACTAATTACAATTGATTAAAAAACCATTTGTTTACAAAAATCTTAATATATTACATAAGCTACAATCAGGGATGGAAAAGCCCTCAAGCGAGCCAAAAATATAAACATTTTTCTAAAAAGATAAAAAGCGGAACGCACATGCACATGTGCGCGCACATGGATGCAAAAAATCGCTGAAATTAAAAAAAGTTTCAAATACCAGAAAAAATCGATAAAAAATGCAAAAATTAGAAAAAATCGCCAAAATTTGAAAAAATGCCAATATTGAAAAATTTTGTAAAAATTTTGAAAAAATCGTCATAACTTGAAAAAATCGTCAATATTTGAAAAAATTGCCCAAATAGTCAAAATTTAAAAAAAATCTTCAAAAATTAAATAAAATCGCAAAAATTGCAAAATATCGTAAAAATTTTGAAAATTTCGTCTTGAAAAAATTTTCAGTATTTGAAAAAATTACCAAAATCGTCAAAATTTCAAAAAGCCGTCAAAAATTGGAAAAAATCTGAAAAATGCCAAAATTGAAAAATTTTGTAAAAATTTTGAAAAAAATCGTCATAACTTGAAAAAATCATCAATATTTGAAAAAATTGCCCAAATAGTCAAAATTTAAAAAAAAAAATCCTCAAAAATTAGACTAAATTGCCAAACTTGCGAAATAACGTAAAAATTTTGAAAAAATTGTCAACATTTGAAAAAAATTACCAAAATCGTCAAAATTTCAAAAAGTCGTCAAAAATTGGAAAAAATTGCCAGAATTGAGAAACTTGTAAAAATTTGTGAAAATCAACAAAAATTAAAAAAAATCGCCAAAATTTAAAAAATAGACCAGGTTTAAAAAACGAAATTACCAAAATTTATTTCTCGCATTTATTTTTCCTTGTTCCGTTTTCATCTAACTCATTTAGTTTTCGAGATATGGGGAATATTCCAAATAAAAGCCGTTTGCTCTCTACGAGGCTTAGTTTTCGAGAAAAACGCGATTTTAAAATCTAGCAATGCAAGTCAAAATCTAGTTTCACTATCGGGGTATTGGTAGTGACTTTTGACCTTTCGTGCAGTCCTTTTTCCTCTAGCTCTTCTAGTTTTCGAGATATGGACGATTAAAATGTTATTTGAGCGATTTTCGCATTTACTTTTCCGCAGATGACTACTATGACTTCCTGGTTTGAAAACCCTTGTCCGTTTTCATTTAACTCATTTAGTTTTCGAGATAGGGGGGACATTCCAAATAAAAGCCCTTTTCTCTCTAAGAGGCTTAGTTTTCGAGAAAAACGCGATTTTAAAATCTAGCAACGAAAGTCAAAATTTAGTTTCGGTATCGGGGTATTGGTGGTGGGTTTTGACCTTTGGTGCAGTCATTTTTCCTCTAGCTCTTCCAGTTTTCGAGATATGGACGATTAAAATTTTATTTAAGCGATTTTCGCATTTATTTTTCCGCAGATGACTCACTATGACTTCCTGGTTCGAAAACCCTTGTCCGTTTTCATTTAACTCATTTAGTTTTCGAGATATGGGGGACATTTCAAATAAAAGCCCTTTTCTCTCTACGAGGCTTAGGTTGCAAGAAAAACGCGATTTTAAAATCTAGCAATGCAAGTCAAAATCTAATTTCGCTATCGGGGTATTGGTAGTGAGTTTTGAGCTTTGGTGCAGTAATTTTTTATCTAGCTGTTATAGTTTTCGAGATATGGAAAATTAAAATTTTATTTAAGCGATTTTCAATTTTTGCGATAATGAATTTTGGGGATTTTTTCAATTTTGTAAAACCGAAATTTTGGGGATTTTTCTAATTTTTGACGATTTTTCAAACTTTGACGATTTTTCAAATTTTGACGATTTTTTCCAATTTTTATGATTTTTTTCAATTTTGGAAATTTTTTCAAATTTTGACAATTTTTTTCAATTTTGGCGATTTTTAAAATTTTTAACGATTTTTTGAAATTTTTGACGATTTTTCAAATTATGACGATTTTTTTAAATTTTGGGGATTTTTTCGAATTTTTGACGATTTTTCAAATTTTGACGATTTTTTCCAATATTTTCCAATTTTTGTGACTTTTTTCAATTTTGGAAATTTTTTAAAACTTTGACAATTTCCAACCCTGATTTCAGTGAATTTTCTGCATTTTTACGTTCCTCGGAAAGCTTATCTGTCAATGGTAATTATTTTTTTTAATTGATACATTATCAATGGTAATGAAATTAAAAACCATTGTCATTATTCAATGAAATCAAATTCCAAACTCATTAACATTAATTTGAAACAATGGTAACGAAAATAATTTCATTACCATTTATATCAATCAATGTTAATGAAATCGTCAATTAATTAGTCCACCTAATTCATTAGTCCCATGTGTGCTCACATTATAGAAAATTTTGACACAAGCCCCATTTTAACCCATTCGAATTTCGGATCCACACAATACACCAGACTGGTGTAGGGTATTGTATAGTCGGCATGCCCGACTTTAACCTTTTTACTCGTTGTATATACTCCTGTGGGAAAAAAGAGGTCAGTCTCGGTCTCGCATTCAAGAAACTAACCAGTGACTGACGCAAATAGTACCTGTCCGAATGGACCTATCCGCTGACCTATGCTGCGATCAGTGTAAACAGAATCGGTCTGAAAGAATCAGTACCGTGACTAGTGAAAATAGGACTCGTCTTAACCCTTTGACGACCACAGGCAAGTATGATTGCCAAAGGGATTTTGCAACTTATAATTGCCCAGACAAAAGATATATTACATATGTCCAAATATAATTTGTAGAGAAGGGTTGAGGAAACAAAAGTGTAGTAGGCGGTAAATCCCTACCTGGTCCCGCTTTCCCCTTGCGAGCCCACGAAGTTGGTTATCTAGAATTCTTCATTTGAGGAGTAGATAACACAAATTTTGACAAGCGAAATAAAGGGCAAGCAAGGGGTCTATGAGTCCAATTTTTTATAAATTATCTATAATTTAGTTTCAGATCACGAAAATAAAATAATAATAAAAATCGCTTCGTCCGGGACGGCAGGGTTGTCAAATGACAAATATTTTTGGCAAGCGAAATGAGGGGGTTCAACGGAGCCAATTTTTCTTGGCGTAACTACTATTAGGTCAGGGATCATGAAAATCAGAAAAACTTCAAAATAGCTTCGGCAAAAAATATATGGTCCTCAAAGGGTTAAAGTAGTTAGCCCGTGATATGTGCCGTGACTGACACATATAGACCATTATTAAAGGCTCTATTTTTGGTAGCTTTGTATGAGAATGTGTTTTGTATTGGAATGTGCTTTGTTGACTGTCTCGACACACTTCGATACACTCTCGAGTTTAGCTTTCATTTAAATATAAAAACAGTATAGTATAAGTTATTTTTCATTTTTGAAACTTTTGGGCTTTACTAGCATTTTATATTTTCCATAGTAATGTAATTCTTCTAATATTAGTATCAAATCGTGGGTTGATTATTGGGGTGCCGCAGAGGCCAAAAACTGTCTTTCGAGAAAATGGCATAAATAATTTCAATACCGCGACCTTAGCGTGCAGTACTGAAACTACCAAGCAAATCCAAAACCCCTAATTAAATTATAGCATATCTGACAGATGCATTAAAAATATAAATAAAAAAGTCATTACATTCATTAATTTTTCATTAATTTAATGATAATTGTTCATTAATTTAATGATAATTGTTCATTAATCCAATTTAATGAATTCGATTGATTAATAATGCGAAAGAAAATTCTTTCACACAGCTAATACTATAATAAAAATTTTTCGCGAGCGATTTGAAGGCATGGTTATCTAACACAAGTGCGATGGTAGTTTCTAACCGAGCTTGTGCATTTTGACCCACTTTTTGTTGTAAGGATAATTTTGTGTTATATGTATTAGCATATTTTAATTAACTGCTAAAATTAAAAAAAAAAATAATTTTCCTAAAACATTTTCAAGTCAAAGGAAGAGAGCAGCTAGTCCCGTACGGGAAAAACGCTTTAGTCTTCTGATAACTACAGTCACGCTTTCTGTTCGGTTTTAGTTTAATGTTTGAATATAATATGAGGCTCAGTATGGTCTCATCTGCACCTCGAATTAACTTATTTATTATTTTTTAAGAGAAGTGTTACTTAAGATTTCATAGTTGCATAGGAACCACTAAAAAAATGAATTTTTTATTTTAATAATTGCACAAATTTATAATTAAATATTTTTAGAAAAATATAATTAAAATCAAAATCTGAAAAATCATTATAAATATCAGAAATTTTTAATTATACGATATACTTTACTTTCTGATTAAAGTTAAAGAAGTTATTTTATTTGATTGCTTTTCAAATAGATATCAATTATGATTTATTTATTTTTTAACTCTTCGTTTTATTATCAATTTTAATAAAAAGTTATAATATTAATTTATAACCCTTTATATTTTCAAGAAACCGGGTTTTTGAGATAAGTCTATTAAAAGTTATTTTTCATCAGTTCTTTGACGGGTTCCTTTACGTTGGTTCTTTGATGGATGCTTTTGAATTTGTACTGCGACATATTTATTTGCGTCAGTCCTATTGCAAGTTCTTTTGTGTCACTCCAGGTTAGCTTGCTTCTGTCCTGAGACGTATTCGGTGACCAGTTCCTTTTCCCGCAGGGATACTTATGATTACTTCTAGTGTATTTCGCTAAAGTGAAAATAGAACAATTTCATATAAAACGAAAAAAGCAGCTACTAGCATAGGAATACAAATATTTAAGACTAAACCCATTCTTAGTTTGGACTATAAAACAGGGCCTAAATTCAATATTGGAATTGTGAGGTGATTGGTATGTCTTATGTTGCAATTTCGGATAACTTTCTTTATAGTTTTATTGTTTAGACCACAATAGCAGTAAAAATAGCAGATAAAACAACCAAAACTTTGTTGAAAATGACGGTGCAGTGAAAACTGCTGAAATTAGCAGATTTTTTTTTGAAAATACTAGCAAAATAACAGCAAAATAAAACTGTTAAATTTACAGAATATTAGTTATATTGAAGTTAGCTTTTAGTTAATTGAAAATGAGAAATTGTACTGTTAAATTTACAGAAAATTTCGCTAAATATTAGTAGACTAAAAATAACAAAAACAATTATTGGCCGTGTTTTCGACTTAGCTATATCCGTTAACTCAGAAAAAACTCAAAGTTTTAGACAAAAATTAACACATTACTTTTCGTATGCACGTCAACTTGCAACGTAGATAATTATCAACGTTGAAAACTCAAAGGTTCTAGATTTTCGCATCTAACATAACTTTTTCGCGTTTCTTCATAAAAAGTTTTGCTGGCATGTCGGACAGAAAATTCTTTTTAAATTCAACCCCATCTGGTAGCACTTTTTGAACTACTTTTGGGATTTATTAAGTTTCAGTGATTAGAAAATTCGGCTATTATCTACTCATAATTTTTTTTTACTTTAATCGGTTAAACGTAGATTTGCTTAAATACTTAACGTTGATAGGTATGAGCAAAAATACAGCTACTATATCTACAAAATTGTTGCTATTTTTAAGCTAAATTTAGTTAAATGCAAAGAGCAGTCTATCTATATTTGCTAAAGAAGACTATAAACTGCTGTTTTGAAACGGCTTGATTTTTATATGGGTGATATCAAAAAATGTGATAAAAACCGTGTAACCACCTAATTTCTAATGCATGGATTACATTTGAGTTATATATTTCGATATATATCAGCGCACTGTCACCTCTTTTACAAAATTTATAACAATATGACCAATTTTTGGTTAATACATAAAAATTATTTGCTGCTGAAAATATGCAGTATATTCATGATTTTTCATTGAGCGCATTTAAACACGACTTCTTATGAAAATAAATACATTTATTTACCGACTTCAAAATGCAGACTGACTCATGTTTATATTAAACTCTAGTAAGGCAATCCTACTAAAAAAGAGTAAAACACGATTGAGATGATTCAGATTTCGGGCGCATTAATCGTTGGATAACTTACATTTTATTTTACTCCCTTACAACCTGCTATAGCGTAGCACTATAATTTTTTAAATAACTTGCTTACGATTTGCTTCGTTTAAGGCAGTTTTGAAGGGTATACAATAAAATTGCAAAATTTTTTGTGTATTGTATACGCATAAAGTGGCGCAACTCTGTAAAGCAGAATTTGTAGCGCTTTTTGATATTTCGAGTCATTACTGACATTAGTTTGACAAATTAAATTTGTTTCACACAATTTAAGAATTTTTTGATCGCGAAATGTTATGTTTTTAATATATTATTTTGTAACTGCGCAACCGCTGTTTGGATTTTAAAAAATTTTATTTTTATATATTTGAAAAGCATTTATAAGGACCAAAAATACAAAATTAAAAAAAAAAAAAAATTTTTTTTCGCGGAATGAATTGTATCTTTATTCGCAAAGCCGCCAATTTGATGAACACAAATTATATATCATTGGAAAGCAAGTTGAAAACCCAAATACGAAAAACTAATAAATTGAAGAAAATTCGTACGCAATTTTTTTTGTTATATCTTTAGCTTGCAGAAATGTAAACTCCGTTACCACAAAAAAAATTAAAATTGTGCAAAAAAAGTTATTGCGACAACTTGTAGAAGAGATTTTTTGCAATTATTTTTTTCTGATTTTTTCGGCTACTAATTGTTTAGAAATTTACTAATAAATATATAGCAAAATTATTTGCGAATTTTAGCAGTTTTTTCTGTAGTTTTAACTAAATTTTTACAGACTTTTTGCTATTAGTGTAGATTGTGTACGCAGTATAATTTTTACCTTTGAATTACTTGCAGTTCTTCATAGTTAATAAAAATTTTCTAAATAAATGAATGGTCTTCGTTTGATTTTAGGCCATATATATTAATATATCTTTCTGTTTAAATTAGTTTTTAAATTAAGGAAAGATGATATAATTTTTACAAGTAAATTACAAAGAATAAAATTTTTTTTAAAGAATTCGATAAGGCCAGCAGCACAGAATACGTATTTTCGACTTTCGCTACAAAGCCATCATCAGTGTCGTTTGCCCCAATGGGTTAATCATTGATAATCGTCTACTTATGCTAAATTTGAAAACAAATATAATATGTTAACAACTCAACTAGACTAACATCAACGAAATCTAACAATACTATTTTTATCTTTTGTTATTACTGTTTTTGCTTTGAATCTTAATTCTTAAAGTATCGCAGCTGGTTGTTAAAAAAAAAAATTTTATTCTTTGTAATTTACTTGTAAAAATTGAATAAACTTTCTTTAATTTGAAAAATAATTTAAACAGAAAGAGATATTAAGATATATGTGATCTAAAATCAAACGAAGAACATTCATTTACCAAATAAAAGATAAACTATACATCATTTAATTTTATAAATATTTGAAAATTGATTCGAACAAAATATGAAACAAAATAGCAACTCGTGTTTTTTCTCATCATTTAGCGGAAATTCAGCACAATTTTAGTCAAATTTTGATTGGAGATTTTCTAACGTTTTCGGCACTGTCTAGACTTAAAACGTGGTGAAACCAAAGTTGTTTGCTAGTTTAATTTTACATACAGAGGAAATATAATTCAAATTGTAACCACCCTTCTGCAACAAGTAATTTCACTGCGCACTTATTATGATAATCACACGTTTATTTTTGTTTATCTGCGTGTAAAAGTTTGTTTCGATGTTAAAATGTCATTTCTCATAGAGGCATTAGTGCGGTAGGAGAAAATAAAACACATTTTATGTTGTTATGTAAGTAAATGAGTCCTTTCAGTATAACAATATGCAACACAAACATAATTTGTATATATTAATACATATTTTATAAATGTACACATTTTGTAAAATTTACAGGTAAATACTTCTTTTGTACATGTCTATATTTGTTTTTTTTTATTTTTCTGTTTATTTAGTAATACAACCCATATTTACTTACACAGAAAGACACATACATACATAATAAGTAGAGTAAAATCTCTCATAGGAGGACAGTAGACCGTACACCCTCCAATATGAAGTATTTTTGCAAGGCAATTTAAAATAAAAAAATTTTTGCCGAACGTAGGGGTCACCATTTTACATTTTTCGTTATATCTTTGGCATTTACAGTCGGATCTCAAAGTATGATACATCGATGTTTTTCCCTCGAGGAGACCAGTGTTTTGCTCTAAGGGCCATTGACCGGTTCTAGTAGTTACCCACCAGATCTCAGTTGCTACCACCCTAAGGTCAGAAAATTAAAGCTCGAAAAAAATCATTAAACTTTTGCTAACGAAGTTTTTCGATAAACCCAGTAGAAATTTTTCTTATTTTTTTTCATTGGATTTTACTTTTATAGCAAATCATTGGTCTCCTCGAGGCAAAAAATGGATGTATCATACTTTAAAATCTGACTTTAAATGCCGAAGCTATAGCAAAAATTAAAAAATTGTTTTTAAATTGCCTTGCAAAAATACTTCATATTGGAGTTTTTTTTGCGGTACGGTCTAGAGGACAGCATTATTCGCCGAAATACTTTCAAAAGTGTAATGGTTGTTGGTTCAAATGCTACGTCTGGTGATTATACAAAAACTTTTTTTTTTATATATATGTACAATATACCCGGAAAAAATTAGGTATTACCATAACAACGCATTGCCACACAAACACTTACATTACCGATTGCTAAATTTCTCTACTGCATTACCAAAACCATTTCAATAAGACAATCAAAAAAGTAAAAGGTAATTAAATAAATTCTTAAAATCAAAAAAGAATTTGAATTCCAAAAAACCAATTGCTTTTACATAAGGAATGGAATTGATTTCATACGCCGACGACTGGACGATATTGGCGACGGGTCACAACATTGATGGCTTATGCGGTAGGCTGAGGAGTTATCTTCATGATCTTACGAATTTCTTCACTGGAAGGAATATACTATGCAGCTCTCCCCTGCAAAATCCTCGGCGACTCTCTTTACCACTAGGACGAAGGCTCAAACTAAATGTAGTAGTCGATGGCGGAGATATTATAACGCTCGGAATTAAAGTTCGAGCGTTATAATGCTGCCGGGTTAAGATTTTTTTTTAATTTTATTTTTATATTATTTCCATAACTAAGCTCTACATACAATTTGTAGAGTTTTTGAATTTTATTCAAAAATTTTATTTTGCTTTAAACTTTAATGTGAGAAAATTTGAAAAATAGCTCGCAAATAAACACTACCAAAGAATGTGATATAAAAATATACATACGCATTGTGGAGCTGCAATGCTACTGAGTAAAATAATCGTTATAAAAAAAGGAGTAAAAAGTTAGTCGGGCATGCCGAGTATATAATACCCTAATACCCTACACCAACTAATGTTAAAATGGAATTGTGTCAAAATTTTCTATAAAATGATAAAAGAGAAAATCGCAAATCGGAAATATAGCCCATATGGGCGATAGTTCCAAATATGGACCGATCCTATCTAGAATCAATTGGCTTTGTCCTTGGGACAAATGAGTACCAAATTTAATTGAAATATCTTCGTAGTTGCGACCTGCACCGTGTAAACAAGCCAATTTTGCGGGGACCATTATATGGGCACTAGGTCTAAACATGGACCGATTTTACCCAAAATCAATAGGCGTTATCCTTGGGACGGCATAAGTTGGTATATCTAATTTCAGCAAAATATCTTAATATCTGCGACCTGTAGAGTGCGCAAAAGAATATATGGACAGACAGACAGATAGACAGACAGACGGACAGGCGGACAGCGTTAAAAAGTGATTCTGAGCCGATTGGTATACTATAAGGTGGGTCTACGTACAATATTTTTCGGTGTTACAAACATCAGCATAAACTTATTATACCCTCTTTACGTAGTGGTGTAGGGTATAAAAGTACTTAAAATTTTTTTGTTAAACACAATATTATCCTAAAAACTAAAATTATTTTTAACTAAAACTAAAAAAAATAATTAAATTTTTGCAAAAATTGTTTTTTCGGACTTTCTATATTTTTTTTTATATATAGTTTTTTAATTTCACTATTTTTTATATTGCATTTAAAAAATACAAAAATTTTTTTTCCGACTTTCTATATTTTCATATATTTAGTTAGAAATTCGAATATGATATTGTCATATTAAATTTTATATGTTGTTCCAAAAAGATTGTCTGCAATAAGAAAATGATGATTGGAAAACTCAAACTTGAGGTATTAAAATATTTTCTCTAAATATATAAAACTTAAAATTTTAAGGAACAGATTTCTTTAAAGAAAAGAAATTCGTTTTTTGTAAGTATGTAGATCGTGTAAAAAAAAACTTACATCAAACGAAAACTAATTTGATTAATGCGCTTTTACGCATTTGTAAATAGTTGAAGTCGTATTAGCACGGGTATACTCAAAGGTTTGTAAAATGTATTCGTTGTAATTAAAAGCGTTCGTGTCTTCTTTATATAAATGCTTACAGTCAGTGATTCAAAGACTGGCATTCGCTAAGAAGTTTTTCTTTTAGCTTTAACTACAACTTCAAATAATTAAAAAAAACATCAGCAGAAGTCAGCAATTGTTTTGAGTGGTTTAAGTTTTTGTTTATATGCTATAACTTGAACCACACAAAAAATCTACTCCTGTCTAAACAGTTTAAGTACAAAATAAATGTTTACTGCTGTAGCAATAAAATTACTTTTAAATTATCTGCTGGCAGCTTAAAAAAAAGTAACAGGAAAAACTGGAAGCTAAAAACAAAAAACGATCAAAAGCTGATTCTGCTTTGTACATGGGTGAAATCAAAAAATGTGATAAGTTTTTGGGCCAAATTTGTGAGAAGCAAAAAGTGTTAATATTTCTGTTTTTTCTTAATGGAATCAATAAGTTTAGTCATTATAAACCTAATTGCAAAAAAATCTCTTACACAAATTGTCGCAATAACTTTTTGTGCACAATTTTAATTTGTTTTTTTGGGGTAACGGAGTTTACACAGGTGGAAAATTTTCATTTAAAGGCCGTAGATATATAATTAGCAAGCAGCAATCACAATAAACACAAAGTGTCACTTTTTCACTAGAAAAATAATAATCTTGTACATTAAATTTGCGTGAAAACAAATTCTACACAATTTTCACGTGAAACTCAAATGTAATATAATAGACTATTATTTTTCTTGTGAAAAAGTTGTGTTTATTGTGATTGTTGCTTGCGAATTGCATTAAACAAGTTTCACTTTCAGAATATAAATTATTATTCAAGGCCTTTAAAGTTTAAGTGAAAATTTCCACGTGAAAAAGAACTTACGGCGCTTTAAATGTTCATATATATACCAAGTTAAAAAAAAAAAAAAAACAACAAAATTTTGTTTGACAAAAAATGGCCAAGACTTTGGATTACCAAATACATAAAAATTTAGAAACATAGACTTATTTTTAGTAAAAGGTTTATACCCAGGTGGAAAAATACGATCGTAAAAACGTTTTAAAAGCATTTTAAAAGGTGGTACAAACGTTTTCAGAATATATCGATTTACAAGTTTAAAACGTTTTTACAACGCCCCAAATGATAACCATGATTTACGGTGTGAGGGTGGTATTTTATAACGTTTTCAAATCGTTGCAGAAAAAAAAACTTTAAAATGCTTTTTCAACCGTCAAACTAGCGTATATAGAAAATTCTGGTTTACAATTTCAGAGCATTGTGAAAACGACCCAAATGATAACCATGATTTACGGTCTCAGGGTGGTATTTTATATCGTTGTCAAACCGTTCTAAAAACAAATTTCAATGTACTATCTCGACGGTCTATAAACGTTACTACAACATACCAATTTTAACGCTGTCAAATCGTTAGAAAATAAACAAATGAAGTACTTTGCCATCATTTTAAATACAAATATGGGAATCATTTTTTAAAACATTTTTATATATTAACATTTTTTAATAAATTATATTTTATTAAATTTGAATTAAAATTTATTGTAAAGTTATGAAAAATACACTTAAATTGATAAACTTAAACATAAAAAGAATTTTATTCAGGATTTTGAATCTCAATTTATAAATACAATGAAATTGTAATTATAAATTGTATATTGTAAAACAATATTTATACCAAGTGAAATTGCGGAAACTACGTAGAAAATTAAACATTTCAAAATGATATTGAAAAAATTATCAATTGAATTGTTAATTTTTTTTTTATATTCTCTTCCACCCTGACAACGTATGCCTACTCAGTAATGGAAATATTCTAGTAACACTGTGAGACAAATGGTAGGGGTCAGTGATCGGGAAGGATTAAAACTACCGGGGAAAGTTATATCGGTAAAAAAGAAGTTATACGTGTCCCGGCGTTTCGCTGGGTCAACCCTAGGAATCGAGATATATCGATTTGACCTTTGGTGGTCTTTTTTTTGACATAACTCGAGAACCACTAGTCCGATTTTGCTCAAACAATTTTAAAAAAATTAAAAATTACAATTCCTTTAATCTGTTCATATAACGTTTTTCTATATACTCACAGTTTTGCCGGTAAAAATAAATGTATGAAGAAAAAAATATTTTTTGCCTAAAATATTAAAAAAAAGTAATAAACAAAAGGTTATTGATTTTTATGGTAGCGGTAACAAACATTTATTTTTACCGGCAAAACTGTTGAGTATATAGAAAAACGTTATATGAACAGTTTAAAGGAATTGTAATTTTTAATTTTTTTAAAACTGTTTGAGCAAAATCGGACTAGTGGTTCTCGAGTTATGTCAAAAAAAAAGATATATCTGGATTCCTAGGGATGACCCAGCGAAACGCCGGGACACGTATAACTTGTTTTTGACCGATATAACATTTCCCGTTGGTTTCATCCCATCCCGATTTTGACTGTCGCATAGTGTAATTAAAGAAATTTTTAGCATCAAACATTGTAAACACAATTGTGATAAATGGCCAAATTTATAATGAAACAACTGATGTTTTTAAGTATCCACTATCATCAAAAGAAATTGGATTGTATAACGCTGCAGGAAAAACATACAAAATTTGTGCACCCGCTTACTCGCTGCATTATGAAAATATATAAAATAAGTAGTTACCAAAATAGTTAGTTATTCGGGTGCTAATAAGCAGTTAAAAAATAAGTGGTTACGAGTTGTTAAAAAATAAGGCTTACTCATATACTTTTTAGTGGTTAAAGAATAAGAAGTTACCAATATCAAATTATATTTGTAATTGAATAAGTAGTCGCGCGTAAGCTAGACTGCTTATAAATACGTCTTAGTCTAACAAAAATAACTAGTACTGACGCCGAATTATAAGCAGTAAAAAATATTAGTTTCATTATATAACCACTTATTTGGTAATAAAAGATTTAGCTGGGTAGTGCAAGTTAAGTGTATTTTTACAAATTTCCATAATGAGACAATTGCTGTAACTCTTTTACATAAATAATAATTGCTATAACTTTTTATCATTTTGATCAAACACTTTAAAAAGGGGACTCTGACATTGGAATGCACTTTTTCGAACATTTTGAAGGCGCTTTAAATCAATGTTTTGACAGTGTTTTTAAATAATCGGTTATATATTCTTTAAAAGTACTGCTAAAGTACTTTTTGCAAACGTTAGAAAAACGCTTTAAAGCAATGTTTTAACAGTGTTTTTATTTCACAAACGGTTGTAAATTTTGTATGAAAAGCGCTCCTAAAATACAGTTTGTGAACGTTCGAAAATCAATCGAAAATAATGTTTTTCAACGCTGTGAAAACCCTTTTTTTTGTACCAATGACAACAAACGCTTTCACAGCGCTTTGTTTTTTGTACCGTCTTCAATTTCCACCTGGGTACTTGTATATCATTCATTCCATGAGAAAACGCAAAAAATCTGAACACGGATTGGTCTTCTGATTTTGTTTATATTTTGTACATGAATACTCTATGGTCCTACATTTCCTTTTTCAAAACTCGCGGTTTTATGCGCGTTTTTAATTTTCATAAAAATGCTAAAACTGCTGCACTTTTAAGTACCATAAGTTTTTAACTGTATAGCGCATGTTATTAACTTAAACGATATTTGGAAAATGCACTTGTCTGCTTTATAACTGGATGTTTCTAAACAAAATGATTGCTAAAAAAGTGCATACGTAATGCAAATGCAGTTTTCTAATGCATTTTTCAAAACTCTCTCCCCCTACGATTTAAAAAAAAAAATACAGTTTACTAAAATATGGAATCTTAGCTAAATATACAAATGCTGATTTTTATGGGACAAACATTTCTTCTATTTTTAATAAATTTTTTAAAAAAAGCTCATTTTTTTATTCTAAAAAATGGAAATATTTTTATACATTTCTGTATTTTATATTTTTTGTAATAAATTTAAAATACGAGCTCATTTAGTAACTTGTTTAAGAGTTATATTTATAAAACTGAGTATCGCAAAGGATTTTCTCGAAAAACTCGCTCTAAAAATTAAAAAAACACCGAACCGGCTCGTAATGGGTTAATAAGTATTAAAAGTTTCTACGCCATATTAAAGCCATTTTATTTATCTTTCCAATGGTGCTCATATTGCCCAAATCCGATAATAAATAGCGAAAATAAGGGCACCAAATGACACCCAAAATAGGGGTATCCGACAAAAAAAAAAGTTTTTTTCCTATTCAGTCCAGAAATTATCGGAGCTGTGCCCCTAAACTCAACTTGTTCTTAAAAAAAAATCCGATTTGTTAATTCAAATTAAAATTTCTAAATTTTTAATTATTTTTTTTTTATTAGTTTAAAACACAATTCAAAATATTTTTATAAAAATGAATTTTATAACATAGCGCTTGAATTTTCTTAACACTTTCGTTAACTTTATACTTTATTATATCTCAAAGGAAAGCCGCAACAATTGTTTCCACGGTTGTATCTTTAAAGATGCAGTGCGCATTTAAGGGTTAACAAAAAAATTTATTATTATAAAAAATAAGTTATAAGTAACTGCTTTCCATTCTGTTATATTAAATTTACCATCAACAGTATGTTTTTTCGTCAATAAAAACAGGTCTCAAATGCAATTAAAAGACGCTTGTATCAGGGATGGGAAATAAGATTTTTATTGCGGTATCAAAAAATTGTTTGAAGAGTACTTTGCTTTTTTCTTTGATTATTTTTATTTAAATTAAGTTTTGTATTTAATATCGTTGTATATTAAAAACATTATTAATTAGAATTGCTAAATGTGAAATTTTACAAAAAGATTTAATAAAACTTATCCCTGAATATGATGGAAAATACCCAGTGAAACGTTGGATAAAAACAATGAAGTAAACTAATATTTTATTTGCACTGAGAAAATAAGACCTCGAAAGCCCGTCTTAGAAATTTCTAAATAAACAGAATAAAATTATACCAGGGCAGCAAATTTTAGGCAAATGAATGTTTTTAGGTTACTTTAGAGACTTTTTACACAATTGTCTACAAAAATTAATTAAAATAACAAAATTAAAATATTTTTAAGTTTTTAATTTTTACGTTAATTTTCCAAAAAAAGTCAACAAAATTTAACATATTCGCTGATCTTCGCATATTTCTATTGTACAAATTTTTAAGAATGTTTTTTAATTTTTATATGCTTTGCTTTTATTTTGTATTAATTTTTTCTTTATTTCAATACAATTTTTGAAATACTTGTAATTTGATAAAGTTGGGTACCATGAGTTTCGATTGGACATTAACAAAATTAGGCCCGATTACTGAAAATTTTATATGAGAAACAGCAAAAAATGTGTCAGTAATCGTGCCTTAATCGAGACGGAACTTTTCAAAAGTTGACTTAAGCTACTTCAATACATTTGTATGGAATGGCTCTTTTCCTTAATTTAACTTAATATGGTTGGGCCTTTAAACAGCCAGTTGATTTTTTAAAAATTGCTGGAATTCCTGATAATAGCACTATCATATTTTATTACGCTAAATTAATCTACAAATAGCTGTTGATAGGAATAAAGTAAATGCGGAGTATGTTCACATGATGGCAAAAAGCTCAAACTGTTATTTGCATTTTCTAAGCCTTGAGTAACGACGATGCAAGAGTATCAAATACGACCCGGGAGTACTACGGTACTTTTTTGAATCAAATAGTATCAAAAAAAGTACGATCGTATCAATTCTCCCATCCCTGGCTTGTATACATGAAACTGTTCGACATTGCTTTTTTAAAATCCCTTATTTAATTTTTTGTATGCAAATAAGTTTTTCTTTGTTTTGTTTTTTTTTAGCTGTGGTTAATAATTTTATTGCTGATCAGACTTTCCTTGTTTTGTTTTTTAAGCTACTACCCAGGAAAATTTTCTGTTCCAAAGAATCGGTTGTAGAAAACCTACTTTTCATTTACAACCCCTTCTACTGTCGATTCTATCCCTGATTATTCTTGTTTGAAATTGTCCCAAAAGCAACCACTTTAATACCTCCAAAGTGGAACCGGTTGCCCTAGAATCAGTTCTGGAACTAGTTCTGGAGTTAATAGGTGTGGCAGGCTACCGATTATAAAAAATTTTCCTGGGTACCCAGAAAATTTTCCTGGGTAGTTATACGGCAGAAAACGATTTTATTGCTGCCGAATAACTAACTGCTTGTGTGTATTAAAAGCTGTTTGTTTAACTTAAAATTTTTCTCTTACAAGGAAAGACTCCCAACGCGGACCGGCAGATTGTAATGAGCTTCGGATATGTTGTAGAGGAGGAAAATTTAAAGGACACGTATTTTTTTTAGCTGCCAAATCTCATATTTGAGGGTTAAAAAATGGGGTCAAAAATGGCCCAATATTTCGGTTTTTCGGTTTATTTCGTATTTGCTCCAAAGTAACTATAGGAAATTCTGGTGTCGTACAAAAGGTATTTCAGAGACCTATTTACGGATGTATAAAACATGCTCAAGCATGCTTATTTGTTTATGGCATAGCACAAAACATGAACATTTTAGGTGGTTTTGTATGGACGCACACTCTCAAAACAATTCCGTTGTGACAACCGAATTTTTTCCAACCGAATTGGTTCGGTTGCTGCAACCTCGTAATTCGGTTGCCCCAACCGAATTCAGGTGTGGCAACCGATAATTCGGTTCTCGTAACCGAATTAAAATCGAATTCGGTTGCCACAACTGAATTCGGGATTTACAAATCACGAAATCCAGGGATTGATCTTGAAAAAATCCCGGGATTTCCGATTTCATTTTTTGGCATATTTTATCGCTTTTTGTATTTGTTTTTATTGTTATATTCGACCTAAATAAATCACATAAATCTAATATCTTTTTAAATGTTCTTAAAGAACTAATTTTTCCCATTCATGAATAATAGATTAAAATAGATTACACATTAACTAAATCTGAATAAATATCTTAATAATTTAAAAAACCTTTATTCAGCTGTGAAACTTTTGAAAATGGTAATTCAGCTTTATTTAATCTTTTAACGGACATGTTTTTATTTATTTTATTGATGATTTGCTAAATTCATAACTTCATGCAAATTTTTGTTAAATTTGAAAAATCTAACAATCTGCCTTTCTGAAATCAGCTGAGATATGTGCTTAATTAATATTTTATGTTAGTTGATTTAAAAAAACTAATAGTCACTAAATATTTCTGATGATTTCAGCAGAGTAGTTTGAGTTTGCATTCAATTAATTTTAGCCAAATATAACTTAAAAGTTGTAGTTGCTTCGAAGGTAAATTGTAATTTGCAATTTGCTCAAATTTAACTCATAAGTATATTTCTTATATTTCGAAAATTTAACAATTATTTAGCAAACAAGTTCTGCTGATTTCAGTAGTTTTAATAGCGGAACATTTTTTGCTAATTTTAGTAGCTTTATCTGCTATTTTTACATACTTATTTCTATGAGTGTAGTTTCTGTTTCAAGCGAGATTCACAATGCTGTGGTACTCCACTCTGAGTGGATTTTGTTCCTTTCTTTTTTGCACTTACATATTTTTTGTATGATGCTATTTCTATTTTACACACTCCACTCTGCAGCGTGGAGTAATCCAGCATTGCGCATCCGGCTTAATTTGTATATTTCTTGATACTACAAGAAATAAAAAGTAGATTTATGATAAATTATTTTAATTTGTAGGGTTTATTTCAGCTATTTATTTCTAAAATTAAAAATATGATGAAACAAAAAATCCCGAAACCCCGAAAAATCCCCGGGACCCCAAAATTCCCGGCATCCCGGAATTTAAATTTTCAAAATCCCGATTCCCGGGATTTGTAAAAACCAGTCCTGTTCGGCATGCCTAATATGCACCCCTTGATTAGACAATTAAAAAAATGTATTTGATTTTTTACAATTAGTATATGGGTGAAATCAAAAAATGTGATAAGTTTTTGGACCAAATTTGTGAGAAACAAAAAGTGTTAATATTTCGGTTTTTTCTTAATGGAATCAGTAAGCTTAGCCATTATAAAACTAATTGCAAAAAATCTCTTCTACAAGTTGTCGCAATAATTTTTTTGCACAATTTTAATTTTTTTTTGTGGTAAAGGAGTTTACATTTTTGCAGGCAAAAGATATAACAAAAAAAATTGCGTACGAATTTTCTTCAATTTATTAGTTTTTTGTATTTAGGTTTTCAACACGCTTTTCAATAATATACAATTTGTGTTTATCAAATTGGCGGTTTCGCGAATAAAAATACAATTCATTCCGCGACATTTTTTTTTTTTTTTTTAATTTTGTAATTTTTGTCCTTTTAAATGCTTTTCAAAAATATAAAATTTTTTAAAATCCAGTCAGCGGTTGCGAAGTTACAAAATAATATATTAAAAACATAACATTTCGCGATCAAAAAATTCTTAAATTGTGTGAAACAAATTTAATTTGCCAAACTAATGTCAGTAATGGCCCGAGATATCGATTTCAAACCAATGAAATGCAAAATCAATCGTTTTTCGCTCCAGCAGTTTAGAGTAAAAAACTGATAATTTTTATTGATTTTACGCAAAATTATTAGTTAAATCATCTTTTGACGCATAAATATTAGTTGAATCACCTCTGTTTATGGTTATTTTAAAATATTTTAAACATTTACCTATATTTATTTGAATGCAATCTGATGCAAACAATTTTGGTTACGGAGTTTACAGCCATGGAGTTTACATTTGGTTACTTTTTTCGGTTTCTGCCAGAAACGCTTTGTCAGAATTTTCTTTCCGAAACAAAATCGTATGATGCCTACAAGGTTAATCCAAATATGACATTGTTTTTCTTACTCGTTAAATAGTTCTGGTGTAAAAATTAGGAACGGAGTTTACAACATTTTTTCAAATCTTATTAAAGACATCCTTTTTCATCTCGAAAATGTTACATGCTGCAGAAAAGCTTCTAGTCTGTTATGCTGGATGATTACTTACAGTCCAACGATCATTTCAGTATAAATAACATTATACTTTTCGCAATATAATTAACAGATAACTCCAAAATTCGTGTGTATGCATATTTATCAAAAATTATAACGAAAAATCGTTACGGAGTTGAAATCGTGTTATCAAAGATGTACGAAAAAGTTTGTAAAATGTATTAATTTTTGTTAAAAACGTTACTTTTCCTGTTCATAAAAATTCTTACAGTTAGTGTTCAGCTTCATTGGTTATTAAAATATAAGCTATTAAAGTTAAAAAACCTTATGAGTTACTGGTTACGGAGTTTACATTTGGACTATAAAATTGGTCACAAATTTTATACATATATTCACCAAAAATTGGTCAGATTGTTATAAATTTTATAAAACAGGTGACAATGTTATATATCAATGTTATATATCGAAATATATAACTCAAATGTAATCCATGCATTAGAAATTAGCTGGTTACAGGGTTTTTATCACATTTTTTGATATCACCCATATAAGTTATTGGTATAACATGTTATATATCGTTTTAAAAGAAATTTCGTAGTCTAAGTTTTGGTTTTAATAGAAATTTTATTAATATAAAAAACAATATAATTTTGTGAAATATATTCAAAATAATAACACTATGAAAAAGGTGAATAAAAAATATTTGATCATATTGTTGAAATTATTTTCAAGAACTTGAAAAATTCGGTATATTCTCTTTAAAATGATGTATTAATCATCAAAATCGGGATAACGATTGTGAAATAGCGAACATTTAAACTTTAAAGACATTATTTGATTTAGATTTTTTTCATTTTTGAAAGAAAGTACCTACACCGAAACCGAAGAAAACGAAAAATTGGGCCATTTTTTACCCCATTTTTAACCCTTAAATATGAGATTGGGCTGCTAAAAAAAATACGTGTCCCTTAAATTTTTCTCCTCTCCAACATATCCGAAGCTCACTAAGATCTGCCAGTCCTCATTGGGAATCTTTCCTTGTTAGTCTTTAAAGCTGTTTAGTAAAACTGGAAGTTATTACAATAACTCTTTCAGCTCAGTTTTCCTTTTTCAAAAAAAATAAACTTTTGCTGTGCTACTGCTGCTGAAATTTGATGGTAGTGGAAGTTTAAGCAATTGTTAAATGTGCAATTTTGTTTTTTTTAGCTGATGAAACAGTTAAAAATAGGTGCTTTAGCTGAAATAGCGTTAGCAATTGAAACACTGCTGACAGTTAATATTTCGCATCATTGTACAACTACCCAGGTAGAATTATTAGATAAAGTTGTATTTTGTGGCATAATTTTATACCCTGCAACGTCAAAGGAAAGAAAAAGAGAAAAAACAAAAATATATACATACGAGTACAATACTTTGACATTTGCTTATTTGTATTAAAAAAAGAAAAATATAAAATATTCTTCAAAAATACATACAAGTGAGATCCAATTTCAATTATGCGTATTGTGTTTTGTCTTATAAAAGTGTATTCACATGCAATAAAATGATAGCAAGCAATTGTCAAAATAATTTCATCTCAAGTGAAGACACTTAATTTCAATTTTATTGCAATATCATGATATCGCTGACATGCAAGCGGCTCTTGCAATGATGCCAGAGATCAAATGTCGCTTTTAGTCTTCATTTCAATTTAGCAATCAAAAAAACTTAAATTTTTGTAAACAAGAACGGAGAAAAGTTAAATTATTTATTATTTGTTGAAACAAATTAATATTTTATAAAATTTGGCGTTTTTCGAAGAAATTTCTATAATATTTCTTAGCAATGAAATGTTCAAGTATTCTCCACTACATTGCAATTTTTTTGACGTTTCGCTGAAATCGTTTTGACATTTCATATCATATAATTTATTGCATTTGAAGACACCGGGTTAAAGAGATAAATCACATGAAAGAAACCACAGATTATACCAGATATGAATCAGCTGATTTGGGCAATATGGCTGACATAAAATGGCAAAACAAAACGCAAAAATTTAAGAAAAACACAAAAGATAAAGCACAATAATCTATAAAATGCGCAATACAAAATGTATGGAGATTTTATATTGTTATTTACCTCTTGACTTGACTTCCTTGTAAACAAAACCATACGGTTCGAGAATACTTTTTTGACACCTGTCATTGGTTTCACATCTGGTATTAATTTGTGAAAGAAATTATGAAATATTGTACTGAATTGGGATTAGCATGCATCACTCCGTATTTGCCCTTTATTTTCCGGACATTACACAATATTTTGATCAATTGTATAATTGCACATACAACAATTTATTTTCATTTTGAATATTTTTTAAATAAAAAAATTTTAATCTTTTTAAAAATAAAATTCACAATTAATTAAATGCGGATTCTTTTTTGTTTGTTTTTCTTCGTTTGTTTATTTGTTGTTTTTTTTTTGTTTGACTTTGCAGGGATATCTCAATTCAAATTTTGTTTTCTAATAATTCCACCTTTATATTGTTACGCCATGGTTTCGCATAATTGGTTATTAAAATACAAGCCATTTAATTTGAAAAACCTTACGACTTACTGGTTACGGAGTTTACATTTGGCCTATAAAATTTGTCGTAAATGTTAAGTGTGTATTAACCAGAAATTGGTCACATTGTTGTAAATTTTGTACAAAAGGTGACAATGCAACGGTAGAAATCGAAATATATAATTAACCCTCTAACCTGCAAGCCCGCCTCCAGGCGGGGTATATTAAATTGACCACAAATGCGCCAAATGAGTATTTTATAATAAGAAATTAAGCTTTTTCAATAGAAAACCAAATTCATTAAATTTTTCCTGAAGAATTTTTTGTAAACAGTGCACGGTTTGGAAGCGAGAAAGTGTAAAAAATTAAATTTCGTAAAATTTTGAAAAATAAATATTTTAAAACAAACAAAATTTTAAATAATTTTAAAACTTATTTAAATTGACTAAAAAAATTGATAATGAACACAAAGAAAGATCGAAGCTTAAACTATTCAAAAAATTCTTTACTCTTGTCCAAGGACACACAGGATTCCATAAGGATACCTTTAAAGGACATCGCCTTAACTTGAAAACTAATGGACGGATTTTTCTGAAATTTTATAAAAATAATATATTTGGTATAAGTAGCAAAGTTTATAAGTGTAAATAATATATATTGAAGTTAAGGAGCGTTTTCGCTCAATTTCGCATTTTTCGAAAAACAAAAATCGCTACATTCTCTTAAGTAACAGCACAAAAAATGTAATTTTTTTATTGTAAGAGAAATAATTTATGCTTAAACCTAGTACTTTTTATGAGCTAGTTTTCGAGATTCCCTTTTAACCTATTTTAGCCCATATCGCCTAAAATAGACATCAAAAAAAAAAAATGGTGTAGAAGAACTTATTGTTTATTTTTCGTCAGGAACACATGGTATAAATTTTATTGCAAAAAAGCTTAGGCCGATTAGAGGGTTAAAATGTAACCCTTGCTAATATCTAAGCTGGTTACATGGTTTTTTAGCACATTTTTTTGTATAACCC